>VWZL01002661.1:147038-317245 GCA_013396915.1 Stercorarius parasiticus | reverse complement strand
CAGCCCTGTCTGGCTGGTGGGTGGCTCCGTGCAGCACCTCTTTCACTTTGGTGAAACAACCGAGGTCCACAGTCACTGCTATATCCCAGTCGGATGTCACGGTCCCTGAAATCTGGTAGGCAGTGCTGCCGACTCTGCCTGGCATGCCATGCTGTTGGGTGACTGAGCCCAGCTGAGCAGCAGAACGACACATGACACCCTACAATATGGACTTTTATGAAAGCAGCCAAACTCAGCCCAATGCACAGGACCAAGAGAGGTCTCCCACATCTACTGAACTCCACTCGATGTTAGTGACACCAGCACCAGGTCTTGGTGGACAATTCTCACCCGTCGTGTTGCCACACACCCAGGCAATGTCCTCCTTTGAAGCCTGGATTTTAGAAAGGCACCCCAGGCTCCCTCCCCTCCTTTCCCCCCAAACACAACATGGCTTCAGCCTTCTCTGTGCTGGCAGGTCCCGTATCTGCTCAAAGCAAGCTGGTCCACAATGCATGGCATCACGTGGAAGATGGAACAACCAGCCAGCAGATTAATACAGCCAACCAAAGATGGAGAAAAGCCCACCGAAATCAAGGGCCTGCCCTTGCTGTGAGTACTTCGGGTCCAGCTGGGACTTGCAAAGAGCCATTTTATACAGCAACACACACAAAAGCACAATAAAATCGTTAGCTGTTTCCAACCCTGATGGCCAAGTCTCTGTATGAATCATAGCTCAACACAGGCTTGGCCTCAGTCTTCCAAGCACGGGGACTTCAAAACCCCTACATCCATGTTGAAGCTTGCAGTAAAGATCCTCCCAGGGTTAAATTGCCTGGGCACGGGGGGCAAAAGGAGATAATTAGTCTTCCAAGCTTCACTTCCAGCTGAGCCCATAAGTTGGGAAAGATGTGCCTTACTCAGCCTCCGGCAATCACGGCTCTCAGGGAATCCCTGGGCGAGGGATTGTCCTGCAGGTCGCCCTCAGCCCCAAGTCAGCATCCAGATACCGGCACAAAATGCAGGATATTCTTTTTTCCTTTTTAATATTTTAAAAAATAAATAGAAGAAGAAACAAAACTTTAAAATTTGTTCTTTAAATATTTCCAGCATTGCACGGACAGCACTTTAGTACTCTAGCCTGTTCAATCAGTAGTTTGTTTATTCTGATTCCTAGTTAAAATGTGCTCCTCCCAGCCTGCTTTTTCTTTCTGTCCTTCTTAAGAACACAATGTGTTCTTTTGTAATGTCAAAAAAATAAGCCCTTCAGTGTTCACTGGATAGCTTTCCAGCACAGGCTGGGGCTCTGTTATTCCTCTTCAAACCTGAAATGCCCATAACCTCACCAAAAGCCGTTAGCATCCTGAGAGCTCTCACTTACTTAAGAAAAAAACAAACCAAACCAAACCAAGCCACACACGCGCGCGCGCACACACACACACACACACACACAAATCCTCTTCCAAGAGCCTTTGCGATGCCAACCATTGGGTTCAGGCAAACCTCCTGCCAGAGTGTCTTTGCTCAGTCACTGTCTGAGAGCGGTGGTGTCCCCTGGAAATCTTTGAGGTGTAACATGGAGTCAGGGTGCACGGTGGGGAAGGAGAATGGGAGGTCAGAGATAGTCGTCTTCGCTAGAAGGGGAGGTGGGATTTGAGCCCTCAAGGTCAGAGTCCAGCGAACTCCCTGACGGTGTTCGGCTCATCTTCCACATCTGGGAGGCAAAGGTGCTCCCCCAGCTGCACGGGTATCCCACAGGCTTCAGCTGGTGAATTAGCCCCATGGCCACCTGCCAGTGGCTTCTTGCAGTTCACTTGCTACTCTTTGCACTCCTCTGTTTGCTCATGGCTGTAAGCATCTGGCTGATGTATGAGGTCAAAAGATCATCCATCTTGTACCCCTGAGGAGGAGAAAGAAGGTGTTACCTGCCTTTAGAGCACAGTTTACAGTCTCTGGCTCATGCTTCTTGAACACACTGACTACCAGTTGTTGACTTTCAAGTTTTCAGGTACATTTTGACCTGTTCCACTAGTCTCCTTGGGTGAAATGACACCACCACAAGGAACACAGTCCAAACACAGTTTACAATGTTGAGATGGAGGAACTCACGGTCCCAGGATGCTGTTGAGCCTAAGGACGTAAGGAGCTTTGGGTGGGACCTGGATTTTCAAAAGGCCAACAAAATACTGAATGCTGCAGGTTAATAACAATTAATCCAGTAGGAATTTTTAGCCTTCATGCTTTGGGTTTGGGATAGTTTAGGAGAAGGTTTGTTGCTGTGACTGTTACTAGCGACAAGCTGGGCAAAGGCTCTCGGTAAAAGGGCTCCTGAGCCCACATCTGCTTTAATATGCTTTTCAGTTCAGTGACAGGGAGCAGTGCACCTCAGGCTTGCTTAAGTTGGATGATGGACCAAGTGAGAGCCCTGATCCATTGAGCAGAGCTATGGGAAATACAAAAGAAAAAAAAGCACAGCGTGGGCTCTTCTAAGAGACCACTTTCAGCGCAGAGAATCCCTGAGACACAATTTGCTGGAAGCATTAAATTTTGCCCGCCAAAGTCAGGATTTGGTCTAACTGTGCCCAATAATCTTTATTGTCCCTTACCAGGGAGGTCTCGCAGAGCAGCTTGCTTCCTCTCACCAGGTTGCCAATGGTAATATGGAAGTATGTGTTGCCACTGCTCCAATTGGAGATCTTGGTGAAGGGGTGAGTGATGAGAATATCCTGGTGGAAACACAAAACTGACACTCAACACACAAGAGCCTCAACTTTCATGATGGGCTGTGGGGACCCCTCATGTCCTCGTTTGCTTTCCATCAAAGCAGACCAAGGATGTCTACTGAGATAAGACTGTATTATGGTCTCATGGGAATAGCAGTGAGATGAAAGACCCTGGATCTTCCAGCGCTTGTGGAGGACTTCTGCACTAGAATGACCCTGTGGCTGGTGGAAGTAACTAGTAGGAGCTCATTTACTCCAGCTCCTGTCCTAATGTCTGTGAAAGGATTAAGGAAGTGTGTGTCCTTCAGTTACAGAGCCCTAACAGCTGATGCTCACAATCCACCTCCTGTTGAAAAGGGCTGGGCTGTCTCTGTACAACAGTGAAGTTCTGCTTCCAGAAACTTTTCTGGCTCTCCAGCCTTTCTAACGAAGTTTTATGAGAACTCCTGAAGTTCTGAACAACATGCTCTTTGGGATGACCTCTGTGAGGGGCTGGGAAGTGGCATGAGGAGCATCTGGCCAAGACCTCAGTTTTGCTTACCTTGGTTTTAGGATCGATGAGGCTGACTCCATGTTTGTTGATGGCAATTAGAAGGATTTCTGGATAATTTGGCTCTGTAGTTTGCTGTGGGAAATGAGAAGAACTGGTTAGGGGAAGTGTCATGCCATATCAGACCCCTTCCTATTTCCTCTCTCCCTGTTTTCTCCTGCCAGCATTTGGTGTCCCATTAACTGCTATCCAGTTTATCCTTTAAAGACAAGTATAGAGTCTAATAAGGCATCAGCAGTAGTGAGGGCTGTTTAGTTAACTACGGATCTCCTAAATGCCTGATAACCAGTAGGTGAATTGCTGGCAGCATTGAGTTCCTTGCGATTGGCAAGGAAGAGCTGGGACAAGCTGGCAAACCCCAGATGTCTCCTTTCCCCTCCAGTCCCTCTGCTCCTCCTCATGCCTGCTGCTATGGACCTCCAGGCCAAGACTACACTGCTCTGTCCCCTTCTGGTCTTTACATTCAGTTTTGTTCCTGCTGGTAAACCCTTCTCCCAGCCCTGTGCCATGAGGACCTTCAATTTGTTCCATTGATGATGTAGGGCACAGGGGATGGGGGCTCAGCTCCTGGCCCTGCCACAGATTTCTTAGCTACTAAGTCACTTTTGATGGAAAATTAACAGGTTATAATTAGATCCCTGATGCTATCTAAGATGGACATGACAGAAAATGGAGTGCCCAAGTTCAAGGAACTGATGAGTAATGTCAGCAACATGTTTCCAGCCCAGTCTCACTGTGTGGTCATTGAGAAGAGGGAGTTGCAATAACGCGTCCAGAATACTTGGAGAGACTTCATGACCACTGGCCTCTACTGTCTTTGATGGTGCTGTGGTGGGTGGTCTGGATTTGGTTTGTGGTGCATGCAGACATGTCCCTTGGAAAACCACATGCTCCCCTTTGCCTTGGCAAAACAGAGAATGGCTCTTGGCTCTTCAGCAGCACAGCTTTGAGTACAGACCCAATGACTGAGATATGCTGAAGTTCTACAGTGCCTCTGTCTGTGTAAAGAGGCAGGGCAGCAATAAATGAGTATCAGAGAGTGTGACAGAGAGTCTCACACTCTTTCCCTGCTTCATCAGGATTGTCCCAGTCTGGTCCAGACACTGGGACAACCCTGCATACCTGGAACCCCTCTATGATACGGGGCTCCTGACCTTGGCTCAAAGCTGCCAGAGAAATCCCAAGAAGGACAAGTACCTTCACTTCAAAGAATGCTGATCCAAACGTAGGCCACTTGAAGATAATCTTTAGGAAGGCAAGCTTGGCTTCTTCTCTTGTTTTGCCTGCATGCTTATTGTAGTATGCCACGATGGACTGCAACAGAGAACACAACAGAGCTGGAGGGTTTACACTACCTAGCACCTGGGGTGTTTGCAGCATCAGTCCTACAAAGATAGTCAGGTCTAGTCTCTGCTCCAATGAACCCTTCACAAAAGTGACGGCTGGTCACTGGAGCAGGGCCTGGAACCAAGGCAGGTCCTTCTTCCTTAGATGAGTTGTGCTGGTGACTCCATTAAAGGGATTAGAAGTTTTACACAGCAGAGGAGACCGAAAGACCTTCAAACCAGAGAAGCTGATAGCTTGCTGGTTAGGCACATGGCTGAGTTCAAGTCCAGGAAACAGAAAGGACTTATAAGACTATTTTTTGGCAGTGAGACACCTATGTTATTTTATGGCTCTAGGCCCGTCTGTACCTGTGCCACAGCTCTCCCTGCGTAAAGCAGGGAGAATCACCCCTCTAACCAGTAGTCTGCTTTAAACAACAGACCTTTACACGAGACTGTTCTCCTGTGCCGCATCCACCACTACAGCCACAGGCAGCACAAAGAAAGCCCACTGCAAGGCATGGTGTACGAACACACATGTACAATTCCTCCTCTTGGTGATGTTGGGGAGGCTGCAGCTCTGCTAAGGCTCAAGAGGGACCGACCACGGGTCACTCATTCTGGCAGCTCCATTTTGATGTTGAACGTCAGGCAAGTCACCCAAGAGACTGGGCTTACCCCAGCCAGGTTTGGCTTATGGCCCAAGCTGCTGTTTTTACCCTTTTCCAGTCATCTGGAGAGAGCTGCCGGACAAGGTCCTGAGGCACCAGCTCCTTCAGGAGCTTGGGGATGCTGGGGAAATAGGACTTGTCATCCTCAAACTTCACCCGGTAGATGAGAGCTGCCAGCTGCAGGACCTCTTCCCGTGTGCACTTGTGGTAGCCGCGCAGGTACTTTGGTAACTCCTGCATGGAGGAACGAACGATTCAGAGACAGAGGGGATGACCATGGACCTTCCTCCTCAGACGTTAAATGGAGTTCACGGAGGTCTCCAGCCCCTGGCTAACATTCATAGCAGTTGTGTTGAGTGTGGTGGAGAGGCAGCTGCTCAGCTGAGACCACACTAGATGTTTAAAGATCCTCTCTGGTCTAGAACAGTCTCCTATTATGTGGAACAAGGAGGTCCCCGTGTTAGCTATCAAACTATCTTGTTCACCCTCCCTCAACCCAGGAAATCTACCCCTATTAATGGCCACTTGGAATTGAATGGATTTTCTGCCCTTTTTTTTTTTTTTAATTTTAAAAATTACCGTAAGTGTCTGAAAATGTGTCAAGTGGCTAACAAGCATTAAGCGATACCACTTTATCCAGGCAACAACACAGGAAGTGTACGTGTGCATGAGAAAGCACTCTGGGACATGAAGCACTTTAGGACTCTTCAACCCCAGAAAAAACATGAGCAGAAGAACTGTAACTTCTTCCCTGACTGCTGGGACCATAACAGCCTAGCTCCATGAATGGAAGTGGATGAAAACCCTCAGGATGCTTCTGAATTCAGTTTCCCTGCTGAGGCTGCCAGCAGGACACACTCTCTCCTGTTTCTTGCTGCCCACCCAAGAGCAGCTAACCCAAATCCCAGATGAGCTGGTTACCCTAAAGTGCACGAAGGTTGCTCCTTGCCATGCAACTCAACAGTGCTCTTTGTAGTGCTCTGTTTAAGGCAAGAGTTCTTCCTATTTAATGCAAGACTTCGTCCATCTGCAGATGGACAAAGTCTTTGTAGCCCATTCCTAATTCCTCCCAACTCTCCAATGCTATTGCAGGCTCCCGGAGTACCTGGTAATAGTGGAAGATGGAGTCTGCCATCGAGTCCTTTCCAGGCGTTGTGTTGGTCCACAGCTTTTTCATGAAGAACACTTGGTAGGTGAGGGAAGGCACTATACCTGTGCAAGGGAAGCACGGAGCAGACATGTAAGACCAACACTGTAACTACCAGCTGGCAAGCCAGTGGTGCCCATGTGCCATCACAATCTGCAGGGACAGGGGCACTGGCAAGGCCAAATGGGCTCTGACCTTGTACAGAAAACCACATCTTTCCCTTGCAAAGCTTTAATAAAATGGAAAGAGTGTCTGGATTCATTTGCATGGCTCTACTGCAATGATAATGCTCATGTCTCATGCAGGACAGAAGAATTGCACCCTGGAGGCACCTGTGTCTTGCAGCCACTGATACGTTCAGCAGAGCTGCAGCCAGCTCCGCTGTGGATGTGGGCAGCAAGGTGAAATGAATCCCATCACTGAAACCTCCCCATGGGCTGGCCCTGGAGAGCAGCCTGCCAGCAGATGGTCCTCATAGGGGCCAGGTCTAGCCCTGGAGCAGAGGTCTTGCTGCTTCTGGAGAGATCATCTCCCAGGTGATGTCCCCAGGGCTGGTGCAGACAGCACACCCACAGTAGCGTGGCCCAACAGATGTGGCAGGCTGTGTGGTCAATCTTGTTTGAAAGGGCTGAAGGGCTCTAGGAGGGCTCTGTGTGACCCACAACGGAGAAAAGTCACTGTTACCATCTTTTGCCGGTCTTGCTTTCTTTATCCAGTCCGTCAGGTGTCGCACGAAGTCAAAGAAGAAATCTCCCTCGGGCACGCTGATGACCTGGGGGACACACAGCACATGGTTACAAAGGCTGAGCAAGTGGCAAGAGGCCACAGGCAGGGTTGGCCATTGCTCCATCTCCTGTAGTCACTGATCACTGCTTTGTCCCGGTAACACTGATGTGTAACAAACTGCTGACATGAGGAAGCCACTGCCAGCACCTTGCTGCAGGCTCTGTCTCTAGTTTCACTCATTACTCCTTATTGCAGCTTCCCGTTTCACTGGAGCAATTAATTTCCCTTCATGATGACTATCTCCATAGATTTCTCTTAGTTGCCTGAGGCATCTCCAAGCTGCATGTTCGTTTTTCTTACTTAGTCCTTTCTTATAAATCCGGCTTAGCAACAGCTTAGTCTGTCTGTGTTTTAAGCCCTTTGGGATGATTCCTGTAAGTCCGGGCTGCGGGACTGCAAATCTCACCTCTAGCAGGTTGGATCTGACTTAGAAACACCCTACTACTTGCAGAGAAATGTATCTGTGAGGGTGCAGATAGCTCTGGCACCACTAATGTGTCACCCCGAGTGCCTCAGGGCTACCTCAGCCGCTGTGTGAGTCACTGACCTTGTCAGAGATTTTGACGAAGAGGCTGAAGCCCTCCGAGGACTTCAGGAGCAGCCTGTTGGAGATGTTCTGGCAGAAGTCCTTGGCTTTCGTGCTGGACTCCACCTCAAATGCCTACAAAGAAAGGAATATCCTCACCACTGCTATCTCAAGGTTAATTTCCACTTTATGTTCTCTTTGAGGAACTCTAGGCTCAGACACACAAAGGGATTTAGGTGCCACCACCAATGAAATCAATGCCATTATGGGCTGTGGCTGTAGGCATGGCAAGGGACGTTTGCAGCAGCTCAGCCATGCTACTGCTGTACTGTTGTGCTTTGTGATGCTCTATCTATATCCTGTGCTGGCTTATCCAGGGCTCCTCAGGTAACGCAAGAGATTTTTCTAACCTATCAGTTAGGTCTCAGAGCTATTTGTCTAGGGAGGGGAGAGAGAGAGAGATACCTCCAAGATTGATTTGTCCCAACCGTCTCTCCACTGATGATGAGGAGGACAGATGCCTGGCTTAGACCAAATGTCTAAGTTCTGGATAGCTCAAGAGAGGGGAGATGACTCCTGCTTTACATGTGGATGGGATATCTAAAGGACTGTCCCACCTGCATGCAGCTCCCAGCACCTGTTTTGCCTTTTGAGCTGTGCTCAGCATTTGTATCGCCTCAGTTTTGCCCTGCCCACTTAAAGAGATTCAGTTCATAGCAGTTTAAGGAATTTAAGCTTCTGACCATGACATGCATACTGTGTTAGCCTGACCCACCAAACCACCATGACTCAATTTCATATCCCACAAGAGGCTGGCCTGGAGCTCAGTGCTGCTGGTGTTCAGCAACCCCTTAGTGCAGGTGCATGTTGTACCGGGGTGATGCTCCTCTGCCAGTCCACCTGTGTGACTGCCATGGCCATAAGGATCCCCCCTCTACTCTGCCCTGCTGAGGCCACATCTGCAGTACTGCGTCCAGTTCCGGGCTCCCCGGTTCAAGGACAGGGAACTGCTGGAGAGGGTGCAGCAAAGGGCTACCAAGATGATGAGGGGACTGGAACAGCTCTCTGATGAAGAAAGGCTGGGGGATTTGGGTCTCTTCAGTCTGGAAAAAAGAGGAATGAGGGGGGATCTTATCAATGCTTATAAATACTTAAAGGGTGGGTGTCAGGAGGATGGGGCCAGGCTCTTTTCCGTGGTGCCCGGTGACAGGACAAGAGGCAATGGGCACAAACTTGAACAGAGGAAGTTCCACCTAAACATGAGGAGGAACTTCTTTCCTGTGAGGGTGGCAGAGCCCTGGCACAGGCTGCCCAGACAGGTGGTGGAGTCTCCGTCTCTGGAGACATTCCAACCCCGCCTGGACGCGTTCCTGTGCCACGTGCTCTCGGTGACCCTGCTCTGGCAGGGGGTTGGACTGGATGGTCTCCAGAGGTCCCTTCCAACCCCTACCATTCTGTGATTCTGTGATCACAGCAAACCCATCCAACTGCAGAAGTCCCCACTGTCTCCTTCTACTGGGTCTCACACAGATGCATGTATATAAGGCAGTGTCATGCTTATTGCTGGTCACGCAGAAAACAATACTCAAAATGATGAGAAATCCCAGCAATTCTCTCAACTCTCCATTACAGATAAACAAGGACACACGCAACTGCTGGAGAGGAATCATCATTTTCCTTCCATGGGTGTGCACTGCTTTACACATACACCCACTTGGATGTACAGGAATTTATTTGTGCCCAAGGGCATGAGGAGAGAGAGAGACGAGACCCTCACAGGAAGACTAATCAGTAGCATGACAGCAGTATCTGCAAGGACATGCGTATCTGCTCTGGCATCAATATAACTATCTGCCTTATTAGCGTGTAAGATGCTTAGTGAGAGGTTCCTGAGTGCAGGTATGATTTCTGTGTCATCTCAGGTCAGAATGTATAATTTCAGCTTCCTACTTGCCAGTGCTGCCATGGTCTGCTCAGTCCCCAAGCAGCCCCATCATGATACCCCAGTGGGTAGAGCTGGGTGGACAATATCTGTTGGTCTAGGCTAAAATAACGGATACGCAAGGCTTGTGAACCAGTGAGCGAATGGAGATGAACTGACCCGGTTTCCTTCTTTCTGGGGTCACACTATAAAGCCTCCAGTGAACAACAGCACAGCACCCACATCTTGAAAAACGTGAGTTGCAGTAAGTCAAACCCTGAGCTGGTCAGGGTAGATAAGGATGGGTTTTCCTTACACTGCTCTGGTCCAGGCTGAGCTTTTCTGAATATTAGCCTATCCTGAGATTTTAATAAGAAAATTCACAGCCATCCTGACAGAAAAGAAGAATTTCTTTTTCCCCCGTTTACCTCATCGGTGTCATCAGGGAAGTAAACCTTGTGGAAAATTTGGGTAGTTTTATGTTGAATGGCTTCCACTTCTACCAGATGGGGCGGGTACTTCCTGGATCCATTTCTGCAAAAGAGGAGGTGGCAAGTGCCACAGCACTAAAGCAAGAATCCTTTGTGTTAATCTTCCATTGAAATACATATTATGTTTTTAGTAACTTTGGCTAATTTCTTAATATTAGGGGCTTTTCCCCCCTAAAAAGAAGAAAGAAAAATTGGAATGGGGAATATGTATTTTCTTAGGTCCTAAGTGACTTAAACAGAGCTGGCATAACAAAGTCAAGTTAATTAATCTCTGTTTTTTCCCCAGACAGTTTACTAGTGACGTCTTCTACTCGATGTCCCTTTCATTCAGCTTGGTTGAATACAGAGAGAGGCTGAGCTTTCACTGTCTCCCCACCCACCAAAATATCTCCTACTTGTATTTTCTAACGCTTATTTGAATGCTGTGCCTAGTCAGGACTAGGAGGTCTTTTGGTGCCGTACCTCAGGGCTTTCTGGAGTCTCTGGATGCAGTCTGCCGCCAAGGGGTGATGTTTCCGGGACTGCAGGAACCTCTGGACATGGGGCAGGAGGATGTTACTTGGAGGGAAAAGGCCTGTACACAACCACAACAGCTCCCAGCCCTTCTCTTCACTGTACCTACACGAGGAGAGACAAAGAAGGTAAAAAAATCACTCATGGCATGGATGCTCCAGATCTGCTTTGCCCAACCCCGGCTAGTGCATTTGAGCCAAGGACAATGAATGACTTTTACTTGATGTGGTTGTCCGTGAGCTGCTTGAGGGTCTGGCAGTAGATTTCATCCTTCAGGGGTTCAGCTTTCAAGGCACCTTCAAATATTTGGTCTGTCAGCTCATTAACTGAGCGGGTCCTTTTGGATGGGTAGTCACCCATGTACTTCAGCACTGGTGGGAGGCAAGAGTCAAGGACCAGCTAACCAGGATGTTTGGGGAAGCCCTTCTGTTGACAATGTGATTAAAGATATCCTACATATGATTACAGAAGTGGCTTCAACTTGGTGGAGGGGGCACAGTGTATGGTAGAGGCTTTAAATTGCTTTAGGAGATGTCCAGCAAGCTCTCTACTGTCATCATGCATCATCTCAGGTTGAAAGAATTGTTTTGGGGTCAGGATACATAGATCTAAGCAAGCTGCGTGTGGTTATGTGTTACCTGATCACACATATGCGTACCACTGCAAAAGACCAGATTTTCAGCCGGTGTCAGACACCAGTGGAGCTGCAGTAACATAAAACCAAATTATGACCTTCACCATCACGTCATACTGCAACTATTCTGACTGAGAACAGGTCACTGTTTTCTGAATTAACATGTATGACACAGCAAAAGGAAAAAGATAAAATTGTAAATGTCCTCTTCTTTTTTTGCCAGTTCTTCTAACTCCTCCTCCTGTTATTATTTGCTAGTAAGAGGAAACCAGTAGTAGCAGCAATAGCATAATATTAATCAGTAGCAGGCTTATAACAACAGAATTGTTCAAACCAGGAAGTTTGGATCCTAGAGCAAAGCCCCACAAAAAAAAAATAAAGGCTACTTCAACAGATTGGATCTATGTCTACACTCACCTCATCTCTTCCATGCTGTGTACGTTTTGCCAAGTAAGGGTTATGCAGGCATCAAACCCTGTCCCCGAGGCCATGTGGACTGGTTTGCATCCACACGGATTAGGGCTACAGGCTTCCACAGTAGATTTTGGAAGCACGCAGCTGAAGCAAGCCAGAACAGAGCCAGTGAGTTAACCACTAAGCAGTGCGGACCAACAGGACTCAATGTCCCTCATTTATTACGAAGCAGACACCCCTCAGATCTCAAGGATGCTTGAGTACAGATTTCAGGATCAGACCCACCTCCAAGCCTGTGACATAGTCCCAAAGCCCTAAAGAGGGACCACAAACCTTTCCATGGGCTTTGCTTGGGGCCCTAAAGAGCCTGCTCAGCCCTTTGCCTGTCAGACTTGTTGCCCCAGGGCTCCCCCAAGCAGTGGAAGGATATCAATGAAGGCCATGCAGGCTTCTTGGGACAGCTCCTCGCTGCCCAGGATCTTCTTGAGCAGTGGCTGTTTGATGGGCTCACGGGTGTAACACCACAGCTTGTCCTTCCCGCGGCTCTTGGTGATCATGACCCGGCTCAGGGTGTGCTTGGGAGGTGGCCTGATGGCAAAGGCAAAGCAAGAGGAAAGGTGGAGAGGTTACAGGGATAAAAGGGACAGCTTGTGGCCACTGTCTCGCCTGTGAATGTTGCTCAGAGCACCTGGGTAATGGGAGTTTATTGTACAGTTTCACAAGTATCCAGCTCCAGTTCTGCCCAAAGATAATAATTTGTACCTTCCTAGGGTTCAGAAAACAAGCCCACCAGGGTGAAGACATCCCAGAGGATCTGGTCTGCCTGTTTGGATTCCCAGCCTATCTGAACAGGAGTGCAAGTTTTGGGATGGGTCTGCTCAGCTGCATTCAGTGCTGGTACACGTTTAAATCTTTGGAGCTGAGATCAAAATGCTTGCACCTAATTCAAATGCTGCCTATATGGTCTGAGCCCGTGTATGGGATCATAGGACAGGAATGTTAGACCACTAAGGACAGTCTCTCACATAATACTAAATTTCACAGTTACATGTGTGCTGAGCCAATCTGAAGAAATCCTTCATAAAACCCTGCCTGTGGAAAAGCTACAGTTCAGATGCCATGACCAAAACTCGAGGTTGTAGTTGTACAAAGTGACACAAGGGGATATTCAGAGTCTTTTCCAGTAGCCAAAAATTTCTTGATTCCCAGGCTACCTGGAGATAGATTCCTATTCCTATAATTTCTGAGGATGGTTTAAAAAAATCACCTAAAATAATCATAGGAAAATTCCTCCAAGGTGTATGGCTTTACTCTCTCTTCACTGTCTGAAATTGCCATCTGAGAGGTTCTGATAACATCTTGTCGTTGATCGGGGGTCATCGTGACCAGTGCCTGTGGGATGAAAACATCTCTGTCACCCAGCATATTTGGTATAATATATGATGCATTCAGAGAGAGGAAGCAGATACAAAATGAAAAGAAGAACAGTGAGTGAACAAGAAAAACTAATTAATTCCAATCAATTGCAAGAACTGTGCAATTGTAATTTCTCTGTGCTATTCTCAGTCACTAATGCAAGGAACAGCAAATGTTTGCATAGTGTGGATCATTTCCTAATGAAGATAATGTGTTTGGATCCTACAGTTTCATACATGAATGTAGTGGTTCCCTCCAATCCCAAATACACTTTCAAGTAATCTGGCCAGCTGGAGGGATATTGCAGGATTCATGGATATTCCAAGTCACAAGCTTGTGGTGTTCAAAGTGACAAGACCAGAAGAAAGGTTGAGATCACTTCTGCCTTGGACAACTTGTCACCTCTCTCAACCACTTTGTTTTCCACCTTACCATCAGGGAGACTCTGGCCAGATCTATGCTCTTCAGGAAGGCTTTGACCTCCTCTGGCTTTGTATCAAGTTGCGCCATTTTGTAAGACAGCTTACCACAATCTCCAGGGGAGGCATGGTGACTGTAGGCAAGACGTAGACAGAATCCGTTGGAAAATCCCCTCTTTGCTTGGTCCGTTCATTGAACCCATTGGCCCACCCTGAGTTCATCACATGTTCTCCTGTGTCCTGGTCCAGAACTATGAGATCTCCTTTGAGGAAGCTGAGGAACCCAGATTCTTCTCCCACTGCAAGACAAAACCCCATTAGTTCGATTTTTTTTTTCCCAAATCCCTTGGGACTAATTAATCTATCTATATGTCTGCCACTGGGCTGGGCCATTTACTTACCAGGGTTTGGGTTGTCTTGGAGAGTGACCACATACTTAGATCTTTTCCTTAGTCCTTCAAGGAAGGTCACCACCAGGTCTCGGATATCCTCTGCATTGTTGGAGGTGAAAGTGTATTCATCACCTTTAATGGTGGCCAAGGTGAAACTCTGCCCTTGCAGCTTTCCCCCTCTGGGATATATTTTTATAGGAGACATAAACAGGGAAGATAATGGCATCAAGAGGCAAAGCCTAGAAAAAGACTGGTTTACGGTGAGATCACCAGCTAAGTCTGTTCCTCCTTACCTGCTGCTTGACACAGCTGTGATCTCTGGGAAAGAGAGCTCTAAGAGAACCTGCTCCTGTTCATCCACAAAGTACACCCCTGTCCAGTTGACAGCTACAATCACATCATTTTTAGGCAGGCTTGGCCCTGGGTCGAAGACAAGACATGCAATCAGTTCATGAAGGGTCTTAGGATATAGGAGACGTGTATTCAAAGGAGGATGCAATGATCAAAAAAATTCAGTGTTATTTTTACTAAGAGAAATAGTGGCAAATTCATAGCTTGAGCCATGGCTAATCAGGATGCACCAAAAAGTGACGTATCTAAAAAAGATCAGCTAGATGGTCCACTAAGTCTTCTTATCTGTGGAGTCCCTATCTCTCCTTCTTTTGGCTTTGGAGCATCCTGTGCTCTGGGGATGTGCTCTGCTGACTCACCTGAGAATTTGAAGGCTTCGTAAAACCGAGAAAACAGCAAAGGCCACTTGAAACGTGCAAAATCCACTACCTCTTCCTTGACTTTTTTTGGGTCTGTCCTCTTCTGAGTATAAATTCCCTACGGACCAAGCAGATTACAACCAACATGAAACACAAACCCACTTACAGCCAGGAAGCTACCAAACAAAACTGATTCATATCACCTGAAGATCTTGGAACTAATATTAATTTAGATCTCAACGAGGCTAAGGGCCAAAGTCCTACAGTAACAAGTGATAGGTTGGACAAAGTCCTGGTAAAATTTTGGTTCCCACTTCAACTCTGAGAAGGCTAGACAACCATCTAGAATGACCAGGCTGGGTCGGACTCATCTCCGCTAACTTTGGGTTTCCCTAAGGTAGGTGTCTACCTTTTAGCTTGACAGTCCTTTAGCTGGAAACTAAAGACGCTCAATAGCCCTTAAGCATAGGCATCTAGCTTTATTTAGGACATCCTCAGATACCTGAGACTTCTGTATGTAGTTGACAGGCTGATGGAGGACCTGCAAGATCCAACTGGATTGCGTCCCTGGGTCTCCATTGACAGTAATGGTGGGTGAGACTCCTAACACACACAGAGATGCTTACATTTTAGGGGTCTTAATCTGAAGCTGGCTCCTGCTGTTAAATGAATGCCAATTCTCATGCCTGGTTGACCAACCCTCGTGACTGGTCATGAGTTAGGGGTAATGAATTATGGAATGTGTCGCTGTGTGAGGGTGTCAGAAATATTCTTATGGAAGTCAGGGAGGTTTTATGCAATGCCTGTCACAATAAGACCTTGACATTGCCTGGAGACATGAACTGCCACTGTAATACAACCAATAACATCACAATCCTGTGTAACAGGAATGAGACGCAGAGATGGCATTTTGCTTCTCACGGTGAATCTCTGCAGGTTGTCTTCTTCTGCCAGATCTTGCCTCAAAATCAGTGGTAAAGCTGGATATGGCTAGTACAAAACTTGCTCTTTCTCTTTCATTTAGCTTCAGGCTGAGCCAAGAAGTAGGGTATGATGTCTGATGTATGTTTAAAAGGCACACAAAGCTACTGAAGCATGCCTTGGTCCTGCCAGGTAATCTATTGTCCTCACCTTTTTATGTGCAGCTATAATGAGCTGAGCCCATTTTTCCACTGTTTTTGAAGCTGTGATCTCTCTGTCTGGAATGTAGGATGGAATTAGATTTAGCAGCCTTTCTAGTACCATTTCTGACCCGTAATCCACGTAGTACTGCTGGGAAGCCAGTTCTGCCAGGTCTTCTTCCTGTGGAAGCCAAACAAGACAAGTGAATGCTGTTACCAGGCCATCACCTCAGCAAACATCCTCCATCACTCAATGAGCTCTTTGTGGAGGCTGGATGTGCTGCTGCTGCAGAATGGTGTGGGGATGCTTCCTTTCAGCAGAACTTCAGCAGTGCTTTTTGCACATCCAAAGTTTAGGAGATTGACTACTAAAAGCTATGACTAAGACTTAACATCAAAAGAATGCCTGCATCAAAAGAAGCATGACCAGCAGGTCAAGGGAGGTGATTCTTCCCCCTCTACTCAGCTCTGGTGAGACCCCACCTGGAGCGCTGCCTCCAGGTCTGGGGCCCCCAATATAAGAAGGACATGGACCTGTTGGAGCAGGTCCAGAAGAGGCCCCAGAGATGCTGGGAGCGCTGGAGCCCCTCTGCTGTGAGGACAGGCTGAGAGAGCTGGGGGGGTTCAGCCTGGAGAAGAGAAGGCTCCAGGGAGACCTTCGAGCCCCTTCCAGTCCCTCAAGGGGCTCCAGAAAGCTGAGGAGGGAGTCTGGATCAGGGAGGGGAGCCATGGGACAAGGAGTAACAGTTTTAAACTGAAATAGGGGAGATTAAGATGAGTTATTAGGAAGGAATTCTTTGCTGTGAGGGAGGTGAGACCCTGGCCCAGGTTGCCCAGAGATGCTGTGGCTGCCCCATCCCTGGAGGTGTTCAAGGCCAGGTTGGACGGGGCTTTGAGCACCCTGGTCTAGTGGGAGGTGTCCCTGCTCAGGGCAGGGGGTTGGAACTTGATGGTCTTTAACATTCTTTCCAACCCAAATTATTCTATGAACGTGTTCAGGGGCCAGCATCATATGACCCTGTATTGTGTGTGAATGTGTTTGGCCCAGTCTTTCCTTGTAGTTCAGTCTGCTTCTGATGCCTGCAGTCAGCAGTGGGTGGTTTTCCTATGGTAGACACAGTTTAATGATTTAAAACTGTATGTGTCCATCATTTCTCATACTTGAGAAGCCCAGCAGCTGAAGCCCTTGTGCATAATGCAGAACTGTAAAATGTCCTTTGCTGCAGTTACATTCCAAGCACTTTGGGGTGAAATGATAAAGAGATGCTGAAATGATAATAGTACAAGGAGACCAGAAGCAAGAGAAGGGGAAGAAGAAAGGGCAGGACTTCTGATAGGATAAAAGAGCTGCAGTTAATGCAATATAGATGGGAAAAGATGATTTAGTTCCCAAGGTGACTGGACTCTACCAGACCACAGGAGAATGACCAGGTGTTGGGGAAGAGAGTTATCTTCAATTTGACACCTGGATGATTTTAAACACAAGCAAAACAGAATGTGATGGACGTTGTCAGAGATTTTGATGTCTCTTGAGATGCTCGTTTCAGTGACATTGGAATAATTCTGTAAGGTCCCAGAGACTCTAGAGGCATAGGTTTCTGCTGCCAATGTCCCCTCAGCATACGTCTGGATATCCCAAAAAGCATCTCTCATGTCTAAGGCTTAGCAGGATTCACCAAACAGGATCCTGCTGTGTACTCCTGATCTGGCGATCTAGTTACAGGGTCCTTGTGGCCCTCCAATTTGAGGCTGATGGATGAAGCGGCTGTTCACTCTCGCATCCAGAATTCACCAGCAGAGAGTGCTCAAGCAGCACATGGGAGTGCCTGGTCTCTCCCCAGCCAAGAGGATATGATTTCTGCAGCTCCTGTTTCCCAAGTGAATACCATAATCCCCAAGCTAGCAGGTGTTCAGGGAGGAAGATTTCTCCTCCCCTTTGATGAAACCCAGTGAGACCAGTGGTTGCCGAGGACACTTACCTTGTCACACCGGTACTCCCCAAACTTCACCCCTCGCACGATCTGTTGGTAAATGAGATTGGTGGCCACATTATCCTCGCTCGGGTTGTGCCAAGGAGTGAAGATCTCCTTCCTGAAGAAGAGCCGCCACGGTGCATTGCGCTCCTGCGCCCCCTGCTCTTTGGCGTACTGCTCGCACTGAGACACAGCATCCATCACATGGTCATTGCCGCTCCCCAGCGAGGAGACCTAGTCAGGGCAGAGGGAAACGTGGCATTCACCTGACTAAATGCTGACCTCTCTAGGTAGAGTTTTCTATCTCTGAGTTACTCATCCAGACTTCCTTTCTAATCAAAACAAATCAAAGTATCTATCTCTACTAGCCAGCCAAGACTGAATAGGTCTACAGCATCACTGGGTGAACTATTTTGTTCTGAGCCCCAGTTTCCCATCCAGAATGAAAAGAGGGCATCGACGTGAATTAGCAAAGCCAACGGTCCCATTATAAAGTATTGTTAATTCATACTGTGCTTTGAAATGCCCTGTTTCAAAGTCATGGGCTTGGATCCAACCATGCTAAGCATCAGAGCAACCCAGAATAAACAGCCTGGCCTGTTACAGAAGATGCAGCACCTGTGCCTTCTCATGGTGGCCCTAAAGCACTGTGTCTCCTCAGAATGAACATCCCTGGATGAACATCTCCTCATAAAGGACCAAGAAGACACAGTATAAACCATTTTCTTCTCCACCCGCAGGCAGAGGTGGCCACATGCAGAGGTGAGAATACACTTCATCCTCTTACACAGCAGCTCTAGGAATAACTCTGTTTCACTGGCTTGCAGCTGTTGTCTCACATGATGAAGTTTTATCCTAGGTATGTTTTCCCTTATTTATGGAATTTTTAATGGAATTTCTGAAAAAAAGGTATGTTTTTAGGTTAAGTAAATCAAGTTAAATGCCAATGCAGGTACGGGACTTTGGATTTTAGCTCCTTTTGGAAGCTTAATTTCAACCACCAGCTTTACAATTAAATGTAGTTCCTCCCTTGCATAAAAACCTAGGCTGTTCTTTCTTTTTTTTTTTTTCCTGGAAATTCAACTTGAAATAGTTTGACTGAGAGTAAGAATGCAGCATCACAGAATAATGTAGGTGGAAAGGCACTTCTGGAGGTTTCTGGTCCAGCCCACTGGTCAGAACAGGTCCACCTTTGATCAAGTTGCTCTGTACCTTCTGCTGTTAAATTCTGAATATCTCCAAGGAGGGAGATTTCACAGTATCTCTGCAACCCTGCTCCAATGTTTGACTACTCATATTGTGAAAATGATGCTGGCATCTGCACTGTAGAAATGTTCCTTCCTGACCTTGAAGCTGGTTGCTTGCTCAGAGCACAGAGTCCTTCTGCCCTCTGGAAGATACGTGACAGCAAGGAGAACGTCCCTCTTATAGGTTTAGTCAGGAACCCAATTTAAGACATACCTTGTCAAAAAGCGCAATGTAAAGTGAAAAGCCAAATCGGTCCTTCAGGCTGATTTTGTCGGCCAAAGAATTACAGAGCTCTTTAGCAGTTGTTGCAGAGTCAGTCAATAGGGTTTTTGTTGTCCCATCCATAAACGTGACAGGCAGCATGATCGGTTTCTTGGATTTGGTTGCCTAATGGATTAAAGTCAAACTTTATAAAGGCATGTGCATTTCAGTCCCATTGAGACTCTTTACCTACATATTCTTCCACCCAACTGTGGTAACCATTTTCTAATTCCCAGTTCCACTGAGTGGCTGCGTTTCAATACTACCATAACAAACTTCTCAACAGGATAATGTATGGTCAGCCACTGAAAGCACTTGGAAGTCCCAGATTTTTTATTTAATACATTCATTCATCAAAGCGTCTAACCCACTAAATCCAAGCATGCCCAGGAATGCTCCCGGGCACTGGAGCACAGCTGTCTATGCTAGTAAACCAGCATAGAAAATGAGCAATTATGGCAGAAACTGTGCATGTTCCAGCTATGGCTTTCCCTGAACAAGTCCCAGGGACCATTCCCAGTAGGCAGTTTGCCTGCAGGCACCTTCATCCGGAAGACAGTTTCCTAGCATACATGGGGGCTTGCTCCATGCCAGCTGGCCTCAATGCCCGAGAGCACTCTCGAACACATTTAATTTACAAGTATTGATGTAGCCAAAGGAATTGATCTTCAGCATACTCTGGAGCAAAGCCAGGATGCCTGAGGAATGCAATATCTTGGAAATACCTGAAAATTCTTGAGAGAAATAAGCATTTTGTCACGCGACTTTGTGTCCTGCCAGAGATGTGGTTCCCGTGACAGCGAAAGGCTCAAACCCTGAGCCCCAGCTGGCTGGGGAGGGGATGGAGGGGCTCGTACCTGCAGCTCCAGCCAGCTGGGTGGCTGCGTCCTTGTCCCATTGGCAAACGTCCGCCTCAGCCTCTCCTCGCAATAGGGAGCATAACCCGGGGGGCCTCCATTGATGAAGTTCCTTAGATACTGTTGGCAGCAGGCAATGCATGGGTTAGACCATCGGCTCTAGAGGCCAAGCATTTGCAAAGGTTAAAAAGCAATGATTTATTGGAGAAAAGCTCTCTGGAACAGTCAACGCCAGCGATAACACTCAAGCTCAGGATGTTCCTACACCACATTTCTGGAAGCTGAGAGTAGGACAGTCTGCACCCTTGCCTTGTTCTTATACTGTGCATTTCTGGCCTCGGTGCAGATAAAATACCAACCTAGAAAGAGCTTTGATCGAAGCTAGTGCGGATGCTTTTCCATTCCTGCTATTGCTGCCACTGATTTCTATCTCTGTATTTAAGGTTATATTACAAAATGTTATTGAGTGTTGGCCAAAAAGATGTGAGTGACTGAAAAAGACCTGTAAGTAATGAACCAGGGGAACTGTAGGCAAACGCCACTCAGAACGCTTAGCTGCCCTTACAAAAGATCTTTCACATTTACTTTAAATAGATGTCACTCTAGTCAGATTTTAAATTGCATTTTAGACGATCCTAAACCAGAATTTGAAGCCATCCACTGTATGTTAAAAACACAACCACATTATTCTAGAGAAAGTTAAATCCAGTGACTTCCGCAATATGAAAGATAATACATTTAAAAATATTACATAAATATCTTGGCCAAAAAGGTAGCTAAGACTAATAGTTCTGTAAATCATATTCTTCAGAGAGACTTTATAGATAGATAAAGAGTTCTCTGAATGGTAATGCATAGCTGTTCCTTCAGTAACACAGACTGCTCTATAACACTGTCAGTCCATAAATAACACGGGTAGAGAGACAGATATCTCTGTCACTTGTAACGTATAGAGATACTCTGAAATAAGTATGTAATACTTCCAGGTGACATGGATGGGAGCCATTGCAAATGATTGCAAGCAGCTGATGCTGTGTAAAAGCGTAGTTTTAATTATGCTGTTAATAATGAACTGTGCAATTACGTATTTTTTGTCTTTCTCCTTCCTTGTGACTGAACCTTCCCACCAAAGTCCATTATTAGTTGAAAGAAAGGTATAAAGAATAGTGGTGCTTATGTGCCTTGACCCCATGCTTAGCATATGATGCGATAAAGGTGTCTAATAGGATCCAAAGTGTGGCCTTCATCTTTGGGAGCAGGAAAACTTATCGAAGGCTGTCTCATTATCAGCTAAATCCTTCTCAAAATGTTCCATCATAACTGACACTTTCGAAGGCTGTGAAACAATTTCAAGGCACAACCGTTTCCTGAAATGTCTCATCTTTTTTTCCATAATATTGCTGCTATTAAAGTTAGAGCCTAGAAGTTTTATGGGAAAAGTAACCAGGAGTTCGATACAACATTCACTGCATGGAAGAGTATAGGAAAGAAATGCTAAGAGGTATTTACCCTTGTATGCTTTTTCTTCTGTTAAAATGGTGGATAATTACTGCTAAATGAGAGGTTAAGGCATCATTTGAAAAAGACATGAGGTTAACAAAATTACATCTAGCTAATGGGCTGATAGTTAAGGCATGGCTATCATACATTCAATGGTAGCTATTGCATGCTTAAAGCAGTAATAGCAAATCAGATCGTAAATCACAGTAAATCAGATTTTGGCTGCCTACTAACTCCTGAAAACATGGTACTAGTAGATTAAAAGTCTGAGAGTAAGGTCTGGGACCGATGTGGAGTTTACCTCCCAACCCGGAACAGACTGGACTAGGTGGCCTGGGTTAATGTAGCTTCAAAACAGAAGCGTTCACTGAACTCCAACAAACTTTCAATATTCATCTGCTTTTCACAAAACAAAAAAGTGAGTCTGAATGGGAACATACGAAGTTGGGGGCCAGAGTTAACATTTCATCATGAGAATGCTTTATCTCAAAACATAACGTTTTAAGCTGGAAGGTGTCAGTGATATTCCCATGGATAACTACAGTGGCTTCAGAGGAGCCCTGAGACATTGCCCAAGTCACTGCCTGTGTGTTGCTGTTTGCAAGACTCGGGACTTGAAGGGTAACCACAGTGTGGACTGCTGCAAGGGGTGTTCACACTCATACTGGAGGAGCCTCGGTCACCACAGGGTCCCTATGGGGACAGAAGCCTCTCTGGAAGGAGATTCAGAGTGGAACCCTGGCTTATGGTCTCAGCATTGTCCTCTAGAGGAGCCCAACTCTTTCCTTGTCCTGTAAAGAGGAGACAAGTATCTGAAATCAAACTGTGTGAATATCGCCTTTCATCTCCAACAGCCCCTTTTGCCCAGGGTTCAATAGAGCTGATCTACTGCCCAGGATGAATGAGGGCAGAATCAGCATAAACTCCCTCCAAAGCTATTGGGAATACTGCCACGTATTTCAGCACGGACCGTAACTTTGGACGGAGGTCTGAGTCTTCGTAGCTACCCATAAATTATTTCTGAGAAGCGTTTCACTCATCTTAAATAATCTTCCACTATTAAAGATTTAAACCCACATAACCTCCTGTGACATGCTTTCTCAGATCTCATTTCCAGACATAATTTAATTTTCTGCCACTTTGCCAGTGATTTATCTGCTTTATTAGATTTCATACTGTCAAGGCCTGGGGATAAAGGAGAGATTTCTATTCTTGGCTTCAGCTCTTTCCGTGCTGAGGACTGAGTTCCTGATCTGATATCTGTGAAAATCAATGGAACATCTTTATCTCCAGCAGGCTTGGGAGCAGGTCCAGGCTCCAGCATTCAAAGATCTGAGAGGGACAAAGGAGGTCTTGTCATGTCATGGCCAAGCAAAGACACAGTGCTGAGTCTTTTGCCCAGCCAATCTCTTAGGCACGGGTTTGACTTGAGCAACCCATTGGTGTTAGTCAGACTCTAGGTGTGTAACTTATTTGGAAGACAGGCTGTTCAAATCTAGGCAACAAAACATAGACTTTGCCCAGGAAAGAAAAGAAAATCCTTAAGAACCACCTGATTTGCAAGTGTGTCAGCTTCTTAGCATCTCCCACTGACTTCAGTCCTGCTGATCCACCGTGCTTCTGAAGATACATTACATCTCATCTCTCATGTGGCTATTTAGAGTTGGACGTTTTCAGTACGTATGACACGTGGTGGGGCAAGTTGTAGTATGCAGAAAGCAATTATAAGCAAACATACCTCCACGTAAATTACACCCTTCCCTTTCTATGTAAAATTTTTTATATTAAGTTATATTTTTAATTAGCTGTATAGTACTATTCGTTGCCAATTTTGTTAGAGTACATGCCTCAGGTCATACTGTCAAAGCCAGTAGATTCTTGAATGAATGTATAGACCTTTGCATGTGAGAAATAGGGGAGAAATGTGGGCTGTTCCAGGTGTCCAAATTCCACTTGCAGCCTCCCACAATCAAGTTTCTTGCCAGAAGTCACTTATTCACATCTTCATGCATCTAAGTGCAGGAGGCATCATCTGAATTCATAGAATGGTTTGGCATCATCTGAATGCATAGAATGGTTTAGGTTGGAAAGGACCTTTAAAGGTCATCTAGTCCAACCCCCCTGCCATGAACGGGGACATCTTCAACTAGATCAGGTTGCTCAGAGCCCCGTCCAACCTGGCCTGGGATGTTTCTAGGGATGGGGTATCTCCCACCTCTCTGGGCAACCTGGGCCAGTGTTTCACCACCCTCAGTGTAAAAAATTTCTTTCTTATATCTAGTCTAAATCTTCCCTCTTCTAGTTTAAAACTATTAGCCCTTGTCCTATCGCAACAGACCCTGCTAAAAGTTTCATCCCCATCTTTCTTGTAGGCCCCTTTAAGTATTGAAAGGCTGCAATAAAGTCTCCCCGGAGCCTTCTCTTCTCCAGGCTGAACAACCCCAACTCTGTCAGCCTGTCCTCACAGCAGAGGGGCTCCAGCCCTCCCAGCATTTTTGTGGGCTCCTCTGGCCCTGCTCCAACATGTCCATATCTTTCCTGTGCTGAGGCCCTGGCGCTCGCCTCAATACTGCAGGTGAATTGGTTGTCTGCATTCCCTTTAGCGTCACAGGAAAGAGAGACACTTCTTAGGACTGAGTCTTATGATCCCACTGAGCTTGGGATCACGCACACTTTTCTTTCTGATTAGGAACTTTATGTCACTGTTGTTCCTGGGAAAGATAAAGACCAGGATTCCCTCCACTGTGAAACCCAAGAGAAAAGCTGGTCCCATGGATGGAAAAAATAATGTATTGGCAGATAATTCACAAGACAAATATCATCTACAATTTACCTTTACAAACTTCTCAGAAGGAGCAAAACACCCCACACAGAGGGACATCAGGATCCAACCCCTGGCATGGCTGCTTTTGGATGGGTTCTGGGTCAGCTGCTTGCAGATTTGACAGTAGATTTCATCCCTGCAACAGGAATTAAAAAAAACCCCAAACATTAGATTTAATGAGGTGTTGTTTTTCAACATAGAGCCAGACCCCATCTGCATGTGATTGACAGTTAAAAGTTCATTTTAGAATCGCAAGGATATTAATTTAACTGCCCTAATGATGGTCACCCTGATCATTACACTGTCTCTAATATGCTATCCGTCACCAGCTGAGATTCCCCACAGCTGACTGACACTGCTTAGAGAAAGAGGGAAATAAAGGGGAGTCTTAGGGTTCAGGCAGCTGAATGTCACCTCTAGATGATGGAGTCTACCCTGGTTTCTCATAAAGATTTCCCAGTGATACCAAGAGAGTCTCCTAAACTAACTTTCATAGAGGGCCATCCACTGGGAGTCTTCATTTGCTGGCTGTTCCTCTTGAGACACCTGAACTTGCTTTCTGGAAGTGTTGGGAACTATCAGCTCCAGCAGGGGTCAAGTCATGTGCAGTCATGGGTATCTCAATTTGGGATTTAATGTCCACTTTTGACTTTAACCGTAGTTCTTTACATGCAAAATGAGGGAGAACAGTACTTCCTTATCTACATGGGAGGCAACAAAAATGTTAGCCAACCTGTTACACTGACAAACCCCAGTGGAAACCCCACTGGACACTACCAGGTCTGGCTTCAGAGCAGACTTCGTGCAGAAAAGTAATGCTAGGGGTTTCATGGTGAACTGGAAGGAGAAAATGAAAATGAGAGAAGCTGGTCATCAGATGAGGATGCCCACCCTGTTCCTGGAGTGAGCAGGTAGGTGTGAGGAAAAAGGGCGTGAGACGACATAAACAAGGACTGTTTATAACACACAGACACACAAATGGGCTAAACCAAAGATGTGAAGTTGGCCTTACTCTGGCGTTTTCCAATTTTTTAATGCTTAATTTAGCAACTGAAATGAGTTTTTTTTCATTAGTACCATTAAGAATGGTCACACAAACAACAGAGATCTAAATGGTCAAATAGAAAACAAAGGGTAGTGAACAACAGGAGTGAGCATTAAAAAACCAATCCAGTAGCCACTAGCACTTTCTGAAGCGTTTGAGTTCTTCTACGTGGTCTTTCCATCAGGCCTGATATGGACAGGAAGAAACATGACCCGGCCCATATTATACAACACAAACAGAAAAATGATACGACGAGAGCTTTGTAAAGCTGCACGCAGTAGCAAAACCAGTTGATTAGCTCAAGAATAGCTCAAAGAAGAAGGAATGAAAAGAATGGCATGTTCATGCCTTTGTCTTGATTTCTAACCTTAAGGCTGGCCTGAGGATGCCATTACCAATAATGAAATGGAGCTTCTCCAGGTTGGAGGTGGGTCGGTCTTCGAGCATGCTATTACCCTGGAGCGTAGACTCACCGTCGTGAAGTCTCTTTGTCACCTGTCAACCAGACACATTGCTCTCTTTCAGTGCAGCCAGTTACTATGTCCCCCCCCACCTCCCCCATCCCATATGTGTGGTGCTCCCCCAGGAGGACTCCTCCACCAGTCAGGAGGGGGCTCAGAAGTTCTTCAATCTAGCAATTTAACAGCAATGGGAGGGTTTTACTTTGTTGGCTTTAATCACACACGGTGAAGCTGAAAATGGTCCTGTTTAGTCCCACTCCCACCTGCTTGGTCTTTGCCCAGGCTTTCTACAATGACACCCTTGCATCCCAGCTCTGAGCTGGTCCCGCAGCTGGGAGAGGGCCACCAAGGGTCTTTGGAATAACCCCCACTTATTGCCAAGAAGGACCTGCCCCTTTAGCTCAGTCATATTAAAAAAAAATCATTAAAACACTGGCAAAATGGACCCGCTCCCCATGCTAATGATGCAGCCAAAAGTGCATAAGCATGGTGCTGTTTGTGAGAACAGGGATGGCACTCGTCCGCCTACCAGCTCTCTGTCTCGGATAGTCAACCCAGTCTCCATTTAGAGCCATTGGAGAAAGCTGGGCATTTCTAGAGTGCATTCACTGGATTCATAAGCTGGATTGGGTCCCATTTCTCCCCACTGACCCTAAAGGAAGGAGGGTGACTATCTCAGAGAGCAATCTTCACACTCTCAAGCAGCAGATGTTCCCTGCTCTGGAAGCAGACAAGGTAGTGTGTAAGATGTCTTTGCATTGCTTTCATCTCCCCCACACCCAAAAAACCCCAATTTATGGCTCCTCTCTTTTAGAATGAGATTTTCAAAAGCTCTCAGATAAGGCTAACTGCTCCCACAGGGATTTTTTTCCCTGACACTGGAGAGAAGCAGAGGATGGGTGAGCGCTTTTGGAGACCCCCACCTCTGCTACCTACGCTATGGTGGAGAGCAGGAAACTAAAAGCAGGGATAACATTCAGACCATCACAGAGTGGTGGGAGGTATCAGCAGCTGGATGGAGGGCTGTGAAAGAGGGAAGGGAAGGTGCTGGATGGATGGAGAACGGGAGCCGAGGGAAGGCCGGCGCGAGGTGCAGAATGACTCAAGGAGACACGGGAAGCCAACCTTTCCCCTTAAACACTCCTTAAATCTTTCAGGCAGAGAGACAGGTAGCGCCAAACCCAGAGGAGGGCTGGTTCTATGTTGTCTAGGGAAAAGCAGAAGAGAGTCAGAGAGGGCTGCAGACAATCCAACGGCACTTGTGCTGCCAGGCGGCCAAGCGTCTCCTCTCACCTCCTCTGTCAGTTTGGATTTCTTCTTGAGTGTTAAGGAGACCAGTTTGTGCCGCACACTGTTCTTCTTGTGCCCGTCAATGTGAGTACTCTGCAAAGGAAGAGGCGTGGAGTGCAATGTGGTGAGACATAGAGCCCTGCCCAAGTGCGTGCTCACCCTGCCTCCCCTGGGCTTCTGCAAAAGGCCATTAATCCTGGGCACAGAGTGAGATATTTCAGAGGCTGGTGGGAACCACAAGAGTGGACCCATATTGCTGTGCCCCCTGATAACTTTGGTCTGACTCTGAATTTTGTAGACGCTTTCTAACCAATGAGCCTCCCCCAGCTCAAAACTACGTATTGGGAACATCTGAAAAAAGTTATGTTGAATAATGCCCTTAATAATTTGCTTTACCTTTTGGTCAGCCCTGAAGTTGTCATGCAGTTGGACTACATGATAGCTGTAGGTCCTTTCCAACTGACATACAATATTCTATTCTATTCTATTCTATTCTATTCTATTCTATTCTATTCTATTCTATTCCGTTCCGTTCCGTTCCGTCCCATCCCATCCCATCCCATCCCATCCCATTTCATCCCATTCCTAGAGAATAAGTGGCTGATTCAACTTGTGTCCACCCAGTTCTGCTGTATCCCATTCAGACTTGTTCCTGCATCGCAAATGAGAGGAGCAAGACCACGCCCTGAGATGAGCCATTTGCACAGCAGGTTTGTGAGCTGGAAGTCATCTAGCCAAGGATTCATGGACAGGTTTCATCACCATTAACCAGCTCTGCGTTCTATCAGATTCCTTAGAAGAATAAATTTGATGTGAGACAGACCCAGGCACTGACTACATATCATGAAGTTATTGTTGGTTTTCTACTTTTATACCAACTTTATGCCACCGGTGGGATTACAACGGCATGGATAATCGCTTCACTTTTTGACCCAGTTACCCTCTCCCCATTTAAACAGCTTTGAACAGACTGTGATTTTACACCAGATCAACACTTCAAGACCTGCAGCTGTGATGATTTATATCCATTATAAAACCAAGTTTGTACTGTAAACCTGGATTTGCATATCATCATGCTCCGGGTGATCTCAGGCATCTCTCTGCACTATTGTGCACTCTGCAGAGCAGATGTAACCACAGACAAAAATGACAGCTTAAATTTTCCTTCTCTTCTGCACTACCTGATGTCTCAGTTGGCCAAAGTATGCCTTTTTGTAATAAACAAACAAGAAATGACAGGTAGAAGGAATGAAAGGTGATTCTTGCTGTATATTTTCACGGAATTACGATCCAGATGAGGCTACTCTCCTTCTCAGATAATTCACTGAAAGCGCTGAATGATATCACTCTCTCTAAAAATTTGGAGATTTGTTAATTTATGCCTGCAAATGCCGCAGGGGTTCGTCCAGATGATACTACAGAAAACTTCTTGAAAATTGCCATCTAGAAAATCCCAATACTGGTTAATATCTTGTCCTATTGACTAAAGCCATTGCCAAAGATGATAGCATATCAGCGCTATGGACAGTGATTTATCCAGAGCAATGTATTATCCGGGAGGGGTCCTAAGACAAAGTCCTCCAGTGACATCCCAGAATGTACTGAGGATCCAATAGGGATTCTTTCTTTGGATTTCCACAGCTTAATCTCCTGGTAACTCTTTATTTCCTGCTCCAAGATTAAGGGCACATTTTTAATTTAGTCTATTCTGACCCAGGGCAGATAAAAAAGAATTCTCCAGATGAGAGATTGATGACACAGGACATCGTGCTCCCCCCACGTATTTCTGCCCTACATGGAGGAGAAGAGACATCCAAGCCCCATAAGAGACATCAGGGCACTTCCCTTACTGTCTTGCTGGGGGACATTCAGGTATCCCTGTGAAGAAGAAGGGACAGGATCAACACCTGACACACGGGCAATTGTCCCTTCATAGCATAACTGCAAATAAAGTCGACAAACTGACTGTCTGCAGCAAACCCCACAAGTCATTTCTTTCCAACACATTTCAATATCCAACACCTAATAACAGCGTCTCTTTCATAGCCGCAGCAGTTACCTCTCCTTCTCCCTGCAGAGCCTGCAGTTCTTTCTTATAGGTCTTTTTCCCAAGAGTCTCATAGATTTTTGTCATCACTGGTATCTTCTCACCACCATCACTCATGGCTGTGTGGTATTTTGGCTCAGGGAGGTCTCCCATGAAACGGAGGATAGTGATCCATACAGCAAGTGCTGCCTATTTGAAAGGAAAGATTAACACCATTAGCTCGCACCAGGGCAGTGGAGGGGATGGTCAAGCCATGCTGAATCCACCAGCGTCACCACTGTGGTCTCCCTGTACATCTGCAGGAGATAAAACACTTTCCTGCATCGCATATAACAGTTTTGCCCGCAGCATACATCCCATCTGAGCAAGCCGGGGGGGCTGGTGGCTGGGGATCACAAATTTAGGCTCTGTGTTCATACCATCAAGAGTGTGTTTGTGCACCCTACAAGGGGTTTTCTTCTTGGCTAGGAGATGCCAGCTTTATAGAGAGGCAATGACTGGCTGCTCCTAACCCACTGCAGAGGGGAAGGAGAACCACAGTGAAGGCAAGTTCATGGCCAACGTGACGTTCATTACAGCCATGCAGGTTCAGTATGATTCTGCTCTTGTACTGCTGGCTATAGGACAAGCATTTCTTCTCTGCTACCTCTGCACTGGTGCATATGACAAGGTAAGAAACAACTTTTCCAGCAGTACTCGCTCAATAATTTTCATTGTCCATGCCCTGAGCTCAGAGCACTTCATTAATTGTCTTAACACAAATATCAAGGCACAGAGGTGGACTCACCGCTACATCCCTCTGATGTTTGTTGTGTTATCAGTGCTCAAAGCATGCTGGTGGGACAGTGTCTACTGATACATGTGCAAGAGATGAGGGCTGTGCTCTCCACCAAGACATGAGCACACCAATGTATCCCAAGGGGAAACGGCTGATGCCCTTGGGGTGAAGGGTTCCCCAGGCTTGCTCCAACCCACCCTGCCCTGCTCAAGATTTTCATCCCCTGCCTCACCAACTGGTCTCCTTCATCTTCATGGTACAAGAGAGGCTGCTTGAGAGGCCGGCGGATGTAGGTATGTGTTGTCGTGCCCTGGAAATACGTGGCGGCAAACTTGGCAAATTTGTACTCTGAGAGATCTTCTTCCTCTTCCTCAGGGAGAGGCAATGCTGCATCCAGGTCCTCTTCCTCCAGCTCCTTCTGGGCTCGCTCAAGATCCTGGCAGGGAAGAACATGTCAGGCACTCAGCATGGCTTTGGATACTGAACTACCCTTTCCCTTTGGGCCTGACTTTTCTGTCCATCTGATTTCCATCCCAAAAGGAAAAGACGGAGGGAAAACCATGAAATATAACTCTGGATCCCATGCAAAGCCCAAGTCCTGAAGGACATGCCTGTGCCCAGGAATGTCCCCAGAGCAGTAGGAGAAGCAACAAGCATGGCCCCACTCCTAGCATGGGGAAAGGGTGTCCAAGAGCTACATGCCATGAGCTGTGATGAACCATGAAGGAAAACATCTCAAAGGCCAGAGGTCCTCAATGATCTTATAGTGGTACTGCCACACAGGAGAGCCTGGTCTTGAAGGAAGCCTTCAGAGACCCCCTTTTGGATTGCCTCAATCTCCCTTGATTCATTAATGTGTTGCTAAAGCCTTTCATATAATATGTAGGCTCGTGTATGTCTCCAGTACCTCGAAGCCATTGGGTGCCTGTCCTTCCTGTCCAGGCAGAGATGAAGTTGTCCCCAGGAATCCAAACATTTTGTCCACCATTTCTGAGTCGTTCACTGGCTCGTTGCGAGCTTTCTCCATTTTTTCTAAGAGCTCTTTCTTCCGACGTGCTTCCTCCTTCTCCTTTACTTCTCTCTCTGCATCTTCCCGCGCCAGCTGGGCCAGGCGTACCTGCAAGAGGACAAGTACAATGACTGAACTGCTCCCTCCAAAGAGTTGGCACTAAATTCTGTGGTGCCTGGCTTCAGAAAGGGAGACTGCCCAGTGCTTGAGGCACTACACCAGTGTCATGACTTGGCCCAAATCAGTGACATGTCCATGCCTTAGTTTCCTAACTGCAGAAGGACAAAGCAATAGCGTTTTCTCCTTCCTTGCTGCCTGTTTAGGGGGTTTGGTCCATGCACAGAGACTCTCACTGACCTTATTTTTTTCTCTTATACAACTATGTATGTGGGCACAGACACGGAGTGTCCCAGTTCCCCTTAATACAATAGCAAAAGCAAGCGAATAATAAGCATAATCTCTGGCATTCCTGTGCAGCAGATCAGAAATTCTGGAGCAGCTTCAAACTAGTTAGAGCATAGAGTACTTCAGTGAATTAAATACAAACCGCTCAAGTAGGGTAGAAATCCCTTAGATATTTTTGGCATTTCCCCTCAAAGGAGCAAAACCAGTCCCTGGAAAACAGAGAGAGAACCCCAGAAAGACATCAGTCCCCACGTACCTGATGCTTCTTTTCTGCTTCCTCTTTGGCTTTCTTGGCACTCATCTCCTTTCGGAGTCGTTCCTCTTCCGCCAGACGAAGTTTCTCTGCTTCCAGGCGTCGATGATACTGGGGGAATAAATACAAGAGCCCTTCTGAACAGGCATCTACGTATTTTTGAAATTCTTTTTTGCTCTTTAAATGTCGATCCCATGAGCATGTGATGCAGAAGCATTGTTGATTTCCCCTCTCCCCACCTCTGTTTCCCACGACCGACCTCTCCTCTGTGGTACTTACTTCCCCCCGCAGGCGCTTGTACAGCCTTCGGGCGATCATGCCCCGGGCATAGGCCTGGACGGTGATGACAGCCCAGAGGCGGTGGCGGAAAGCTCTACGGACCAGGTAGCCTCGGCATCGTGCCTGAAACTCGATGATCCGCCGGCGAGCCATGTGGTACTGCTTGTGGAGCTTGCGGGATCGGTAGAGGGCCTGCAGTCTCAGGAAGCCAATCCGCATCTGCAAGAGGGGGCAGGATGAAACCACCCCACTGCCCAGGGGCTCGCCCATCCTAAGCAGATTTAAATCGCTAATCTCCTTGCACGGCTGTAAATAAGAGCCGCTGAAATCAGCCCCCACCAGGAACAAGCCTTTGGGAGGGAGGTTCTGCAAGATGGGGGAAAAATTAAGCCCTGATGCTGGTGCACTGATCCAAAGCCCAGGAAGGACAACAGCAGTTTCTTCCCCACTGACTCCTACAGAGCTTCTGCCCTTAAGAGGCCTCATGAGGTCTGGATGATCATCTTAAGGTAGCCCTGAGGCTACCTGAGGCCATGAGGGTTGCTCCCACAGAGCTCCAGCATCTGCAAACCTCCTGCCTGGCAGCCAAGGTGCTGTTCCATGGCAGGAGGCAGCATCCCGAACAGCCTGGAAGTGGCTATTCCTACTAAATCACAGTCTTGGAGGATGATATTGAGTCACTTTAGACCCCAACACACCTCCCAAATGACCCGCAGTTGGGTCAGAACCAGCTGGGACAGGGAGAGAAGAGAGCCATGGACTGGGTTGAGGAGAAACCCAAATACAAACCCATCTGAAGATGGAGTCTGTTTTTCAGAGGAAGCTGCTCTTGAGTTTTCAGTCACCTGGAAACTAGGGGAAGACTTTTAAAACCCCAAGTGACCATTTGGTGAAATGGACATCCAACTCAGGGGAAAAGGACAGCTAGAAGGTGGTCAGGCGGTCTCTTCAATGAGAAGGCAAAGCAGGAAGAGCAAACCTTCATTCACCACTCCAGCTGATAAAAGCCAACCCCACCCCCTTCTACACTCAGTGGGGCATTTTGAGCCAGGAAACTCTTACGTATGTCCCAGCTGAAAGAGGTAGGAAGGCAGAGGTGTGAGGAAGCACCCCCGTACTTACAGCACCATAGTTCTTCCTGCAGTTATGTCCACGCCAGTATCTCTGAATCATCAGGACTGAATTTCTCACTTTCAGGAAATTGGACCTGCAAAGGCATTTCAGTCACTTGCCTCTGCAGTTTGGCCGCGAGTTATCATCTCCTGGGCCTCATTCTTTGGAGATTTGAAACTGAGCAGCCAGGTGGAATAAACACTGCAATTTTTTTTTTTGCCTGAAAATGTCTCCTCCCCAAGCTCTCCTCGCTTTTATAAAAAGGTCTGTAGGGGCTCTCTCTGATAGGTCTCTGCAGGCTGATCCCATCAGGTTATGGGAATGGGCAGAGGAGGAGATGCTGGGATGGTCCCCTCCTTCTCTCTTTTGCACCCTCCTCTTTCATCTGAAATATCCTCCCTGCCTTCCCTCCTTGCTTCAATCCCAGCCACCTGAGAATGGAACCAATCTCACCCAAATGATCAAGAGTAAATTTCAGCAACACCACTTGCCACCTCCCATCCTCCTTAGCCTGGCCTGATCCTGCATGTAGACACCTTGGGGACAATTGCTTTGGGAGGACTTGGGGGTCTCACCAGGATTACTGTGGTAAGGATTACTGTATTATTTGGCATGCGCCCTTTCTGCAAAACCTAAGGCACAACCTGAGTCACAGCCATGGATCAGAGAGTCAAAAAGCACAAAGCCCCAAGAACTGTTCCTCCTCCGTAGCTGAAGCTTGACCTCAGTTGTGGCTTCCCCTTGCCTCTGCAACTGTGCCATGAGCTCCCCACGGACTACCTGCCCTCCTCCCAAGTCTGTGGCAACTGGGTTACAAAGGGAAAAGTCCTGAACCCCTTGGGCTTTGGGGAGAGTAAGATTAGTCACAGTGGACAACCCAATGTCCCCACTGCAGTCTTGTGGGGATCCTCACAGCCTGGAGGCTTTGCATTGCCTTCAGCAGGCTCAGGGTCCCACTGCTGCATTGCCATAATAAACATCAGCTCCCCTGAAGACAGCAGAGAACAGGGACAGAGGGTCCTATTTCGTCCATGTTTGAGGAAGATAATACAGTCTTCCTCTTGTTTCCTCTAGTGTTTTCTTCCAATACTTTCTGCACCTGAGTGTCAACACATCAGGGGTCCCCTCTCCCCAGCTGTAGGCAGGACAGGTCAGAGGAGCACTGAGTGATACATCCCCCAGGAGCTGCTTGCCAGGTGAAGCATCCCCCATAGCCCACCTCCTGTCTGGCAGTGGGGCTCACACCTACCTGTCTTTAAACCCACGGACCACCTTCTGGATGAGGATGACTTTGTCTGTGATGGCTTTGTCTCTCTCAATCTCCAGCAGCATGTCATGGTGGTCCTGAGGGAGGAAACAACACACCACCCATGTCTCAAGCTCTCCATCTGCTTGAGATGTGGCAGGAGGGGTGGTGCAAGGCCCAAAATAAATCCTTGGGACATTTTACATGCCAAGTATCACCCCACCTACTCACTGGGGAAATCCTAACATAAACCCTAGTGACTTACTGCCTTCAGTCCCAAATGAACCAGAGCATCCAGAAGCTGTATATAGTCTAAAACCAACCAAATTATGTTTGCCTTCCATGCAGAGCCCCCTGCTAGTACCATCAGCCATCGGAGCAGTTCCTGGGAGTGCTGGAGGTTTGGGAACAAACTCCAGACTGCTTGTGTCACATTGTTCCCTCCAGCCAAGGCTGCAACACCTCCTACCCTAAGGACAAAACATCTCCCTGAAACACTGACTTTCCTTGCCCTGAGGCTTTCAGATGCACCAGTCCAAGCTTTCTATTGATCTCTCCCATACCGTTGGTAACTCGGCTTTCTTTCCCGGAGGCGGCATGCCGAGCCCTGCCATGCTGGGTGCAGCAGAGGCAGCTCCACGCGTTTCCTGCTTTGTTCGACCTCACACAGCCCCTCGGGGCCTCCCGATTTCTCTGTTTCCTGTCCTGACAGCTGTGAGATCTTGATAACAGGCTTTGGAAAGAGTGACGAGTGGGAACAGCTTATAGGGAAGCGATGGGGGTGTTCACAGTGGTGATGAGGTTGGGGGTGAATTTAGATATAAGTGGTCAGGGTTTACCACTGAGATTTTTGCTCGAGAGGAGCCTTTGCTTCCAGTCTGGTTTCTGGCCAGCTCAGTCTCGTCTCCCTGGAGCAATGCAGGAGCGGGTTTGTAAGGAGAGATGAGTGCAAGCAGGGCTGAAGGCAACCTGCAACGTTGGACTGCTCCGTGAAAGCTGGGCCAACGCAGAGAGGGAGGCTGTGGGCACATCTGGGGTTGCGCAAGAACATGGAGAAAGTAAAGCGAGCCCGTTGAGCTCTCGGTCCCTCTCTCTGCAGGGCTTTGCATGGACATCCCTCCTGCTGCTGTGCTTTTGGGTGAAGGTGGGAGATGTGGTCAAGTGGCTCAGCCCAGGAGGGAAAAGGTTGTGTGCTGTATGTGACTTTCTGCACCTGTATGGGTATGTGCATGCATCAGCGCTGGCAAAGCGTCAGGGCTTCCTCCTGCCTACTGTTGCCTAAACCAGCCCCAAATAGCCTGCCTTGGCCCAGGTTCTACCCACTGCCACGCCAGCCCAGAGACCATGGGGAAGGGTCATGTCTGGCCATGAAAAAGGGATGGTAGGAGACCCCTTCACAGGCAAGGGTCCCAGGTGGCAGGGGGAGCTGCGGAGAACCACCTACCTTCAGGAATATCTTTGTCTTGCCAATCTGCCAGTCATCATCCTTCCCAAGCACCGCTTCGGCAATGCGCTGGCATGTCCCACGCAGGTCGCCCTGGTGGAAGAGGGAGTGGGATTCACCAGGACCAGCCTCACCCGTTGCTCTTCCCAAACCCAGCGGAGACCCTTTCTGGTTCCAATTCCAGCAGTTTTCTGCTAATGAGGTTCCCAGGCCTTTACTGTCATCACATTTAAGGTGAGTGAGAGGGATAGGCTGAATATGGCCCCCTGGTGCTGAGCTCCCTGTCCCTGCCAGCCCCGTAACCATTTTTCCTTTCCTTGGAAATCTCAGAGCACTGCTGTAACACCTGGGGATCAAATGCTGCATAATTGCTTGGGGAGAGGATGCACATCCCATAAATGTCTCTGGAGAGCCCAGCAGAGAGCAAATGTTACACATGGAAGAAGATGCTCACCTGCTTGTATGCTGGCTTCACCCCAGGCATGAGCACCCGGTACCGGTCCACGAACTCCACAAATGTGTAGCGGATGGGGTAGCCAGCCCGGCGGATCCGGATGGTCTCCATCATCCCTGAGTACCTCAGCTGACGGACGCACAGCTCCCGGTCAAACAGCTGGGGAGGTTACGGGACATGGTGGTGTGATTGCACATCTTGGCCTGGGTTGGCCACGAGAGAGTGGGGACTCTGAATTGTGTGGGGCAACCAAGTCAAGCCCAAATCCTTCATTTGGTGGACCCAAGGACATTGGACTGTTGGCTGTCATGGGCCTGATCCTATGAACTGCTGAGTGTGTTTGACTCACTCCATTTCTTTAATTCCCGCTTGCAAGACTGGATGTGTCCTACGCATTACACAAAGGATTGAGGGGAGAACTGGAGAGAAGAGTGCAATGGTGAACATCGCCTTGGGAAAATAGGCAGCGATGCTGCATCTACAAGGGTCAAACTGTACAGTCCCCCTTGCAATAACCACTCATGGTCATTAACTTCTGACCACTGCTTGGAGCTTTACTGGCATGGTCAGAGCACTCCTGTATGAACAGAGAAGTACCGTTTTGCAGAGGATTATATCAGCAAAGGCTCAGACGCTCAAAGGTCTTAGGGTGCCTACACCAGTTGATCTTAGGGTAGGTGACACCCCAAAGTTACATAAAGAAAGAGTGCAGCCTGGGAGATGCCGAGGCTCTGAGACCTGTTATCATCAAACCAGCCTGTACCCAGGAGGACACCTGAGGAGCTTGAAATGTCAGAACTGAGACCAGCTGAGGGTTTTAGGGAAAGGACAAATCTCAGACCAGTGTCCATGTCTGCTCCTGACAAGCAATGGACAGTTTCAAGGCCAGACAGCAGACTTAGGTAACGCAGTTTTTGCAGATGTTTGCTAATAAACCTGGCTGCTCTCCCTTGTTTTGGGCACCTCTGGATGGATAGCGAGTGTTGGTGCTAGATGGGCAGATCTGCTGAAGGGAGGTTCAAGAAAATCCCTGCTGCTGGCTCAGTGTTTTAGCATGTTGAGGAGGATCCTGGAGCTCCCGAGTGCACCCTCTTGCAACCTGATGTCGTTTGCTGGGAGCATCCAAAAAAGCGTTCAACACAAGTGTAAAATAAAGGCAGACGTGGTGTGTTGCTGGCACACCCCAGAAAATTGGGACAGTAAGCCCCAGCCTGGGCCAAAGAATTACCGCCAGGGTGTTACTCATCTGCCCTCCCTTCAGTTGTCTAAACTGTGAGCACCTGTGCACATACAGATGTGAGCATCTAAAATGGGAGTCACCTAGGCTTTCCCTGAAGTGAGGGAGGAGAGATGGCTATGTACCTGTATCTCAGTTATCCCTGTATCTCAGATGCATCTCCTGGGACAGCTGGATCTGCCCTATGGATACATCCATCTCCCCATCCTTGGAGAGAGCTTTTTGACTAGCTTGTAGCAGCCACTTAACCATGAAAGGGCTGGAGTGATGTAAGACAGATCCTGATCCCAGGAGAAGACAACAAATGAATGAGGAGAAGGCAGAGAGTAGCACCATCCAGATTTGGTCTCAATCTGTCTTTATCTACAGTGGGTATTGGGGATTGGGGACAAGAAAGGTGCAGAGGAAAGAGGTGTGTGTTCCTCTCTGCCCCCCAGCCACGAAGCAGAAGGGTAGGCGAGCAGTTGTGGGTTGTAAACAGCCCTCAAGGGTCTGTAGGGCTAGGTCATTGCACATATGGGAAACTGTGAGCTTCCTGGCATCACGGTCTGACGAGGCACCCGTGTTACACAGACTGCTGGAGACAGTTTTGACTTTCTTTGCATGTTTTTTGACCTGTTTCATGCCATGCATTTCTCTCAGACTAACCAGAACAAAAGAGCAATGCTCAGAAACAGCAGCACGGGATGATGGACACAGAGAACTCCAGCCAGCAGCCTGATGCAAACAATATTCCCCCACCCGCCCCCACCCCAAGGCATATTTTAGAAGGAAGCAAAGTTTTAAAATAACATAAAGTAACAAACAGGACTTTCCACTGACCTTTCACTTCCCACTATCCCATTTCCTATCACTATCAGTACACTTTCCTTCAAAGCCAGGGACAGAAAATGAACTCCCAGAAAATGTTCTCTTTTGCGGTCACCCTGCACAGCTCTGTGTACCGTTATCTGGGATATTTTTCCCCTCTTTGTATTATTAAACGAAGGCCAAAAATAAATTTAGCAAGAAATCACACTTTATATCTTACTGCACTACAGTCCCTCATTCAGTGTTAGCTCATCCCACTCATTACTTCAATGGGCAGATTAATTTATCTTTGTCTGATTCTTTCAAACTTATAGCTTTTTTTATGTCCCACCGAAAGTTTTGTAAATAAATGGGTTGGACAAGGACTTAGAGCTTGCAAGAGCTGATGAAATACAGACTTATTACACGGGGGACAAAATGCCAGACCGAATCGCAGACTTCCAGGCATAAAAGCAGCTCAAAGTCAGGGCATTGGGGATAATTTGTTAAAAACAGTTCAGGGTGTACATCTGTTTCTCAGCATCACCCATATTCTTAAAGACCTTAAAGAAGGTCTCGTTTTGATCTCAGATCAGATGATAATCTCAGATCAAATATATTGTTAAATATTAACTCAAAATATTCCATTAACATGCTATTAGGTGTCTTTTTATGCTAACCAAATCCAGGGTAAGGGCACAGTAAACTGGTCTGAGAGAGCCACCAAACTTTTTGCCCCGCATCACATTAAGTTCACTGAACATCAAAAATAAGATGCAAAAAACCACTGCTTGTCCTCAACAGCTCTGAAATTCGGTATTTTATGCTTTTTTTGCACTCAGTTGAGCTTTGCTAACAGATGCTAACTTTAGATAAAGCTCCAGCTCCGTCTAGATCAACCACTACTGAAGTGCAAAGGCATGGGCAAAATGACTCACAGAAACAAATAGCTGAAATTATCACTAAATAAAGCTCTTCCGCCCCAAGCAGCTTCACTATTAAGAGTGGTGAGCAGCTAACAGTCACTGCTAACAGCACCAGGGTCCAATCCTCCAGTGGGATCGGCGTCTTCAGCACCCACCTTATCATCTCCCTTTTGCTGCAAAACCCTCCTCCGTGAGCAGTTTGTGGCTGGTGGGATTTACATCCATCTCCTTCCCTTTCATTTGCTCCTTAAAGCTTGTCCCCAGAGCGTTTGTTTCTTTTGAAGCAACTCTCCGAGAATCAGAGCCAAACAATTCCTCTCACCTTTCCCCTGCGCCAGTTTGCCTTTCTTTTCTCTGCTTTTTTAAACTGTGCTTTCGCAATTGGTGAAAAAAAAAGCAGTTGGAGGGATCTAACAGGGGTGAAACTGTGTGAGATCCCTCGGAAGCAAAGATTTTGTAGAAAACCCTATGGCAAGGGGATCCCTTTTTAGGAAACATTGAACCCTGCCATAGGACTGAACCATGGGTCCTACAGCTCAGCCTAAGTCTCTGTAGGGAGGCACCTACCCCCTATGGAAACTCAGAGGCATTTCCTATAGGAGAAAGGGCTGCAGGGCAAATTCCTCATCATCCGTGGGAAGAAAGTCAGGGGCAGGAGTTCCCCTCTGCAAAAAGTTTCAGGGTGCTGTTGGATCACAAGGCAAGTGCCTGATTTTGCCAACCCTTTGGTGGCTCCCTTGCTTGCAGCTTGGTTTTCTAAGCACCCTGGGTCAATCCTGGCTCCATCAACTCCAGGGCAGAGTGACCCTGCGGGCAGTCCCGTACGAAAAGAAAAAAGCAAGACTTACCATGGGCTTCTTGTACTCATTGGGCTTGATGCAGCGGACGAAAAAGGGCTGGCACACGCTGAGAGTCCTCATCAACAGCTCCAGGGACCGCTTGAACTGGCTGCTGAGCGTCGGCGAGCGCTTCCTCGTCTCCGCTCCCTGAAAAACCGCAGCAGAGCGGGCTCAGGAAATGAAAGGATAACAGTGCCTTTCCCCTCCGGCCACGTCCCCGGGAACCTCCCGTGACAGCCGGGGGCCGGAGTGGGGAGCAGGGCCAGGGGTGGTGCAGCCTTTCGGCAGGGCAAGGGCAGAGCTGGTGAGCTTGCAATGGCCAGACTCTGGCAACCCACTCCATACTCCTCTACCCAGGGAGGAAAGGTGCCATAATTTAATTTCTCCCACTAAAGCCTCCCTGTGTGACTGGCAATCCCAACTGCCCTATGCAGAGCTGTGAGGAAGATCTGCCCAAGAGAGCAAACAGCCCCTTCTGGGCCACCAAAAATCTCTGTATTGCAGCTTGGGGTGATGCATTTGCCCAGGGATGCTCCTTGGGGAACGGCTTGGGCTTCCCTGTTCCCATGCAAGGCAGCATGGTCACGCCAACCCTCTGTCGCGGTTCCTCATCTCAGGCTGAGCCTCTCCTGCTGCCTGGGGTGTAAGATCAGAGACCCGTGCAAGGTGAAAAACAAGCCAGGGGCTCATTCACTGCGGGGTGACTCTGAAACAGCTCCAGAAACTGCCGGTAAGGTCTATATTCCTCAGCCAGTACTACTGGGAAGATTTGAGTTGTTGTGTTTGGAAAAGAATATTAACTAGACCAAACGAGGTGGGGGTTTGGAGTGAATCAGGATGATTTTGAGTATTTTGGTTGTTTTATCTCTCTTGGTTAAATTAATAATCCAATCTCCAATTTGGGGCAAGTGTTTCTAAAGCAGAATGGAGTGGTTTCCTTTAATAGCCCCTTCTCCCTGCCCTGGGAGAACCTTGTTAGACCAGCTCCAAATGAAATGAAGCCCCCAGTTCATTGTATGTCTCAGTCGCTATCACCTGAGCTCATTACACATCAGCCACAGTGGTGCTGTGCATCTCGTAGGCTCCTGCTGTTCAGGGAGCCTTCGTGGGGCAGTGAGTACTGCTGGTGGGCTGGAGGAAGAGTTGGGCACCAGGATGCAACTCCCTCCCAATAAAAAGATAGGGCAAACTGTGATATGACCTAATGGGCCAGGGATTTCCCAAAGGGAGGATTCCAGCAGGATTTTAATGCATGTTTCCTCCAAGCATCCTCTTCCCTGCAGGTGGTCAAGCCATGCACGGAGCCACAAAGTCCCCATTTGCATTGACCTTGCTGCAACGTTTTGCAAGGTGGTGAGTTTTATTTCTACTTTTGCTAAAACCTTTATGTGCACTTCGTCGTATAGCACTAATAACCTATCAGATAACATCCCCACCCCCCAAAACTGATGAATTTCACAGAATCACAGAATGGTTTGGGTTGGAAGGGACCATAAACATCATCTAGTCCAATCCTCCCTGCCATGGGCAGGGGATTTGCACAGCTCAGGTTGGGTATGATGATGAGACAAACCAAATCAACACAAACACAAAGTCATCATGGAATTCCAACAAGAGAAAACCCAGCTCATGCACACACCAGAAAAACCTGTCCCGCTTGTCCAGGAGAGCTGGCGGGGCGGGGGGCTATCAGTGATGTCTCCCAGCAAAATCCTCCCCCAAAGGACGAATGGTTAACAAATCTAGAGTAATTAATGGATGCAGCTGCTACCTACGGAGCACTGTAGGGTTTGGTGTTCACATTCTGTCACAGATTTGATGAGGAATAGGCTGTTTCAGCAAGAATCCTGGTTTGGATAGCTTTGATTAATGTATTCTTATCACTTTGCTAATTACGTGCAAGGGGTCACCTCTGTGTAATGCGAAAGGACAGCCACAGGGGTTAGAAGCAGCAACAGATGCAGGAGCAGGGCTGGAAGTCGGAAGCAACTGCATGTTAGCCAGCTTTGTCAATCTGGGCTTGGTCGAAAGACCTGGGAGAGTTTTTTTTCAGGCGAGGTGGTAGGAAGGGTGCAAGACTTGGTACAAGGGTCTACAAGGGAACACGTGAGTGGCTTCCTCCCAGAGAGCAGAACCTGCTTCTATAGGTTGCTGATGCCTTTCATTTCTTCCATGCAGGCATCCAGATCTGGAAAAATGGCAGCGGTGCCATCTCCAACCTGACACCTGAGAGCCTTTTGCTGGGAAGGACTGGAGGGAAGGGACAGAAGCCGGAAAGCAGTGTGTTTTCCTATCCAAATTGTTAGAGCGCTCTGGGCTCCTCCTGTCAAGACTGCACCATTCACATGCTTCCTTGGCCTGACGTTTGTGCACAGACCCCTCGATGGTGGGCACCAGCCACATGGGCACTAACCAGGCTCTCAGCTACACAATGAAAGCTCAGGCGAGTGCTTTGCACCAGCCTCCTCCTGCAGGGACAGGGTGACACCACTGAAGTTATCGTGGTTCCTCCCACCTCAGCACCAGCATGGGGAGAATCACACCACTTCCCTTATTCCAATAAAATGGCCTCAAAAAATGAGTGGAGCAGCCTGCCAACATAGCCTAGTGAGGCACTGAAAATACAGGTTTTACTGCAGACGAAGAGCATTTTTTAGCTCAAAACAGACACAGTCCCCACAGCCTGAAGAAGAAAGAGCTGAATATATTCTGCTTTTCTCCTGGCCAGACGTGTCTTAACTGAGACTGTAGCATCTTTGGGCCACAGACTCTCTCTTCACTGGTGTCCATACAGAGTCTAGAACAGGACATGACCTGGGTGTCATGGGGAAGGAAGTGCAGGATTCACAGGTGCTGTAGCCTCACAGGTGCTGAGACCTGTGCTCAGCACCAAAGGAAGAAAAGCAGAAGAGAAAAATAATAATAATAAGAGAATTATATGATTTACAGAGAAGCACCATCTCAAAAGAGAAGTTCAGAAAGGTGTGCAGACCAGCATGACATTCAGACATGCTTCAATGCCACCTCCTTCTGCCACCTCAAGCCAATCTGGCTTTAGAGGTTCAGAGATGTGTGTGGCTGCTTGCGGTAACATAAAGACAAAAGTCAAGGCAGATCATTGTCAGGACACAAGGGGATGTTCCGCCAACATAGGGTGCCCAAGATTCCCAGTGGCACAGCTGGAGCATCAGGACATTTCCCAGCACCTCTGTGGAGCTGTAAAGTCTCTGGGGACCTATTCAGACTCTTTCCTTTGGTGTCTCGGACACATTTAGGTACTTATCATGGGCCCAGGGCTGAAAAAGCAATAACCAGTTCAACCTATCTGCACCCTGCGGGTTCAATGGGTTAAGGTGGACACGAAGTTATGTTAAGTACGATGGTCTTAATACAGACCCAGAGTTCCAGCTAGGGCAATCACCAGGGTTTTTTTCTTTGTAACATTCAAACCAAATAAATAGAAGCAATGAGAAAGGCAAGTACAAGGAGAAATGTCACTGAGCCAGAAATGGTAGGAGTTACTCCTCCCGTCCCTCTGCACCTTCTCCTCCCACTTTGAGGAGAAGGCTGAATGGTGCACCAGGATGGCCATGCTCAGCACTAGGACTGCCAGGGAGATGGTGACCTGCTTTGGTGGAAATGCAGAAAGATGAATTAGTGAGTTAGGGAAATAGAGAGAAGCATGTACCATCAGCAATACTTTGGGGAAAGGTTCTGGACAAAGGACTGTCCTTCCATCTCTTAAGGATTATAAGGTCACTATAATGGGCCATGCCAATATAACATGTTGTTTCTCAGCCTTTTTTCTGAAGTCTGAGAAAAATGATGCTTTTTGTCTGATATTTTGTTATATGAAGTATCACTGGGGTGGCTTACAGGTGACCATTGATAGCTGAGGTCCCCTCACAGCAGGTTCTGCAGCGACATATAGTGAAGAGACAGTCTCTCTCCTAGAGGCTGTGCAGTCTGGAAAGTGCCTTCAGATGCAAAGTTGCCACGGGCTACATACCAGTGTCGAGTATCACTATTTTGAACTATGCCCTCATTTTATAAAACTTAACTGATATCGATGTATTTGGAAAAATATTTTTTTGGCTTGGCTCTTCCACCCTTGCCTTGGTGCCTAACAAATACGATCAATTATTATTCATTAGAAAACCTACAAAACACAAGGCTATATTGTAAGAACAACTTTGACAACAACAAAACTCACAGAAATCATCAGTATTATGTCTCCCATTTCCCTGTATCTCCTGTTGTTTTCTTCAGAGAAAAAGACTGGCCTGGACGTTTCAGACCGATTAAATCCAATTCTCTCCTGGATTTAATCCTACCATATCCTAACTCAGGAAGGATTTATTTTTTTTTGGTGTGTGGCATTGCTACAACTCTACAGCAGGGCACGATGAGATGTTGCAATCCAAACAATTTGCAACCATGATATGGAGGGGAAGGAGCCCAGCTTTGGAATGAATGACTTTGGGCCATTTTGGGTTAGATCCCCCTCATTGGAATTCCAAGTCCAAACACCCCGAGACGCTGCAGAGGTAAGAAGCGTTGAAATTCAGCCCCATGCAAGGATTTGAATTTTGAAAGTCAGGTCCATCTCTATCATAATCCTCTGGCTATCGAAAGATTGTCACGGAAATGTGAGCAGAGTCGCAAAGCTAATGTCACAAAAACCTTTAGCACACAGTATGCTACCCTATGACCAAATATCTAGCAAGAAAGGTTTGGGAAGCCATCAGAACCAGTCAGGAGAGGAGACGCAACAGAAAAGACCTAAAAAAGGTGCCAAGAGCCTGTTTGGATGATCATGGCAAAGTTCAATATTAATTGTCTTTGAAGGCTTGGGTTTGAGCTCTCCAATGAACAAGACGTAACCCCGCTCTGAGAATGATGGCATTTCCAAGCAACCCAGAAATGCAATCCAGGAGTCTCTCTTCACACACGAACTGTCAACTTCCAGCCCCAAAAAGGACAAAACAGGGCCAGATTTCCAGTTGCATGGAGGAATAATGTCCCACTGAAGCCAATAGTGGCACCATGATAAACAACAACCAAATCCCACAGATGGGATTAATTAAAATGATTCAAATATCAGGAAAAAAACCCAAAACTTTGGCTCGGGCTGGTTCTGATTTTATCCAAACCAAATTTCCATCATTACAAAGCTCTTCTGAGTGAAATCCTAGAAATCAATGACACGGTCATATAGCTGCATCTATTCAACAAGGCGTAAAAATGCTCTCCATCACATTGGTCACTTGAAATGGATCCTCTATAGATAGTGCAGGAAGAGGAATAAACTGACAAGAGCAAAGCACAATCCTTGCCAAGGAGAGGTGAATATACAACAGAGGAACTCATGTATTCAGTTTACCTTTGGTGTGGGTGTGGGCGAGGGCGACTGGCCAAATGTACTGGATGCATAGCCACAGAGAAACTACATGAAGCACAGGTAAAAAAAAAAAAACAAACAAAAAAACAAAAACAGAGACAGAGAAGAGCAAATAGTGAAAAGAAGGAATAACTGAAACGGGAACCTGACATTTTTAGTCCTGGAGGTCCGGCTGTTAAAATATTTCACGAACGAAATGCATTAATTCTTAAACTTTTGTCTATCCCCCTCCTGGCTTTTCCCCTTTGTCTCCATGTTCACTTCCCTGAAGCTGAGGGAACTGCCACTGTCCAGCTCTTGCCTCTTGGAAACAACTCTTCTACATCTTTTAACCTCACTCATTATCCATCTATTTTCAGCCACCCCCACTCCTTTTCCTCACGCATCCTTGCTCCCCTGTGACGGGTGCTCTCAATACACAGCAGGTTGGAAGATGCCAGGGAAAAAACAAGTTTTCACTAAAATTCTAAATAAATCCCTCCCTTCCTCCCTAATTTTAATCCAACTGATCAGATAGTTCCTACAGAACTGAAATTTTTGCAACGGGGAAAGCCCCCTATTTGCTTTTCCCTTCACTGGTTTCCATCCCCCACTGCTCCTTCTACCTGTTCCTTGAGCAACCAGTGCTGTCAGACAATACCGGCTGGTTCCTCAGAGGAATGGTGTACAAATCCCACTGAATCCATCATTTCACCGCTCAAAGCACTGTTCCGATTCAGCAAACACATGCAGAGAGACCTCCTCTGTCATGGGCATGTATAAATCAGGCTGCACAGCCCCGTGCGCTCCAGCAATACCCAGTTCACCACACAGGTTTCACTGTGCACAAATATGAGGTCTTCTGGGGACCAAACGGTTATTACAATATTCAAATAAACACCCTTGATTAGCTTTCAGTCTTCTCTGAGGTGTGACATTCTCAAGTTCCTGGCTTATAAGGATCCCATTTGAAAGACCGCATGTACAGCAGATATGGACTTGCTTTACACTGACTCACAAAATCCCATAAACTCATCAATAAGCTCCTGACGACCAAAGGTTGGAAGCTGTTGGGCAAAATGCCTCATTATTTTATTTAGCCCTTAGCAAAGCAGCCATCTGTCTCTTTCTAAGGGAGGATGTCAGATTTGATTGACCTGGCTTGAGTGTCTCTGGAAGATTTCTCCACAGATTCTCTCACTGATGCTCAGGGAACGTGTGCACGCTTCCAAGAAGAGCCTTTGCCCCACCTCTTTGCTACACGCAGTCCATTCCCATGACCCATGCTCACCTGCCCCTACTTTTGGGGAATGTGTTTTAAGAAAGGGGCTGCAAAGGTCATTGAATTTTGGTGGAAAGCAACGGCAAAATCATCTCTGCCCCACGCTGGATCCTACTCATTTGAGCAGTTTTGTTTGCTTGGTGTTTGGGGGATTTGTGCTCTCCCAGTTCACACTAACATTGCACATGATCAGGGAAGCTGGTACACAATGTTTGTTCCTCTTTCAGTTCCACGCCAGTCAGGTTACTAATCTCTCAGTCAAATTAAAAAAAAAGGAGAGATCCTTAAAGTATCAAAGCACAAAGACCACCACTTGGGACAGATTATGAAGATGTTTAATAGAACTATAAAAGAAAAGATTTATTTCAAGAAAAGTGCTCTGATGCTTTAAAAGGTCTCTGCTCTCATGTCCTAGGCAATGCCCAGGTGGACATCTCAATTTTGCTGTCATATACTTCCAGCATCTTTTAAAGATTCTTGGTAGGTGTTCCTGTGAAGAAGTCTGTATGATTGTGTAAACCCGAGAGCTCCCTCTCTTTGATTCCCCAGAGTGCGTCTCCTCTCTGCCCGAACAAGCAAGAAATCACTTCCAAGGTGAACTGCAAAGCTTGCACCGAAAATAAAAAGCGGTGAAGAACAAGCAATAAAAAGCAAAGTAAAAGGCAGCACTGATACTCAGGGAGTTAGCGCCTAGGTCAGCAGGAGTGTCCACATCTGGGGACAGCTCTGAGCCCACTGGGAGAGTCATGCCAATTGGCAGCTGAATTGGGGCTGATAAATGTTATCTTGTTCCTAATGAAGTCAAAAGGATATTGATCGTTCATTTCAGCAGAAGCAAAACTGAGTGGCTAAGGGTTATGAACAAGGCTTGCAAAAATGGCTGTAGCCTATTTAAAGAAATTTCTTGGGAATTTAAACATTTCTTTCCCTTAGGAGGCAAAGGAATTCAGCACTTATATCTGTTTGGTACTCCTGAAAGTTCCTAAGTCCCTTGGATCATCAGTGGCATCAGCTGGCATTTGGAGACAGGACCCCTAACTTCTGAAAAAACTTGGTTGCTTTGGAAAATTTTCTCCCCACCCTCTACAGTCCCATGGCTTTGCCTGGGGAAAGACTGGGAGATTTGGCCATAGTGACCTACCTGTGTAGACTTTCAGGTTCTGCAAGGCTGATATTTTAAAACAGTTTCTACTTTAATTTGGGGAGCAGGGCTAATGATGTCTTAGTAGGGTGATGTAGATGTTCCATTTACTCAAGAAAACAACATATATTTAGAATCCTAGAATGGTTTGGGTTGGAAAGGACCTTAAAGACACCCAGTTCCAGGGCAGGGACACCTCCCACTAGACCAGGCTGCTCAAAGCTCCATCCAACCTGGCCTTGAACACCTCCAGGGATGTGTGAAATAGTCACTAATATCAGCATTTAAGCTGGTATCCTAGTAATAAATGCTCAAATGGCATGGGAAGACTTAAAACAATAATTGTGCCTTTCTCCAAATCTTCAGAACACGTGGTCTTCTCCCACACTGAGACAGGAGTAAGCACACACCTTCCTGGAGGACTGGGATCTAGATAGGAGAGCCTTAAAGTTCAGCTTTCGTAACTGGTCCCCTCTCTTTGTTGTTGTAACAGTAAAACACGACTGGTGGCTGGTCGGTCTCTCCAAGTCCTGCTGTGGTGCTTAATGGCCAGCCAGATTGTCCCTTCATTCTGCCCTTGTCCACAAGTATTTGGTTTTCGCATCTCACTCTATTATACCCAGATTTGGACTACTCAACTGGAGGGGGTAGCTCTTTCTCTCTCAGATTTCTACAATCACAAACCTTATTGTCCCCATCCTTACACAATTATGAAAAGAGCAATCACAACACAAAATAATAGTTGATGACTTGAATGCAGTGAACTGGGGCTGTGAGTGTGGATGTATCCGTGACACCGCATGAACGCTTTCTGAAGGTTGGCCCACATTAACAAGTTGGAAACAGCCCAAACAGCATCAGAGCAATATGACTCTGCAAATCTTCTGCCCCTCCCAGGAACAACCCCCATGAATAAAGATCTTCTCTCGCCTGCATTACCATTGCCACATCTGCTTGGAAGATCTGCTTGATGAATTTGTTTTTTGAGGAATGCACCAGCTGAATGATGTCTCCATGCAGCGTGTCCCTGTTTTTCTCCAAGAAACCTAGAGGAATAATGGGACAACACGTAGATAGATGACACAGTGCAACATGGCCGGGATGTGCCCTGCAAGCAGCCTCTGGGTTGCTGGACTACTGGCAACTGGTTCTTGGGGAGGTAATGAGGGTAATGAGCAGGCAGAGAAAGGGGGACCAAGAGAAGGAAGACAGTAGCACATCTTGAGGCTGGATCAAGATGCATGTGGTGCAAAGCACTGCAATTCTGTCATGGGCATGCATGAGTGAAAGAGCACCAACATCTGCAGTTCATGGGCACCGCTGAAGGTCCAAGTCATTGCAGCCAGAAAAGGAACATACTGACACTACTATGGGCTACCATCCTGCTCTGCCCCAATGCAGCAGCAGCTCGCTTTCCCCCGAGCATCCCCTCAACACCTGCAGTGCCCCAGGAGCTGCCCCATACCTTTTGTTTCGTAGTAAACAATTCCAGCAAAGTGGTTAATGCCAAACTGGGTTTCATAGTTGTTCTTTGGAGGAATATAGTTGGTGTTAAGCTTGTGCTGGGAGTTCAGCTTGTGTAACATGGTGGCATCCGTACCCTGTGCACGCAGGAAAAGATGTGATGTTTAACCAGGGTTTGTCCTACTAAAATAATTTTCCAATCAATAGTGCATTTCTTTTTTTGTCTTGGGTGACAATGTGTATTTATTTTGAGAAGAGATGTGTTGGAGGGGATATCTCAAGTGCAGAAATTAAAGAAATTGATTAAACATCACTGGTATGTTGTGCTATATTCAAGATAGCACTCCAAAGGGAATACATTTAACATTATTTTCACTTAAACTTTGTCAAAGACTATTCTTGAGCCTCTTGCAGGAATATTCTTCCATCAGAAATACCAACTTGTTTTAAGCATGGCTGTGGTACTCATGGAAGAAAATGTGACAGAGCAATAAAAACTATGAATAGGCAACCCAGTGGTGAATGTGCATTTGGGGCTGATCAGCCCTCTCACAGGTGCCAGCATGCAAAGTGCAAAGCGGGTAAAAACAGGAGAGTCACTGTCAGCAGGGCTGAGCCCAAAACACACCTTGGGGAACTTGCTCTCCTCGTCAATGAGGGAGATGATGTTCATGGGCTTGATGGCAATCATGTCCAAGGCATCCTGGTTATCAGTGAACTCGATGTGCTGCCAGTTGATGTTCTCCAGGTTGTACTCCTCCTGCTCTAGTTTGAAGACATGGCGCACAAAGAACTGCTGCAGGTTCTCGTTTGCAAAGTTAATGCAGAGCTGCTCAAAACTGTGGAGGGAAGGTCAAGGAAAGGCCACTTTAGATCCACCACGCTCTGTCTTTGTCCATCTCTCTCCATGCTTGAAGCAGTACTCTCAGACCTCGTCAACCACTCCGTAAGGTTGCTGCTGGCTGAGAATTTCCTTATTGGTTCAGATAATCAGTTTTTCTCCCCCAGAACAATGTTATAGCCATTATACCTGTGTAGTCTAAACCAATTGGAGGTTATCTCCTATGGCTATTACGTGGCCAATATTTAAACAACTAAAGGAAATACATTGTCTGCTGCAACATAAAAGTGATTAGTTCTGATAATCTCTCATATAGAAAAAAGCTTCACCCAGTCCAGTCCTGCTCACCTCAGGAAAGGTGAAAGGACTGCAAGACCTTGACTTTGGGGTGGTGAACGAGGGTTAAGACCTGGTTCTTCTTTTGCAGGCTCCATACCTGTTCACAGTGAAGTTTTCAAAGCCAAAGATGTCCAGGAGGCCAATGGATCTCCTGACACTTTTGAGTTCCTGGGAAGGAGGTCTGTAAATTGCAGCGTTGATCTTCTCCACGATCCACACGAAAAGCCTCCCGTAAATTCCCTGCAACATCCCAAAAGTAGAGCTCACTGAGACATGTTGGCAGTTCACCCTGCTAGTCTGTAGCACCACTCAGATGGCACAGGCTCCCCTAAAGCACGGCCAGCAACTGGACAGTCCCTGAGGACACGTTCACCAACATTTGTGCCAGACTCTTCATATGGTTTAAAGCTTCAAGAGCTGTTATGTAGGTCAAGGAAAACGGACCTGAAAGCCTAGATAGAAGACAACTGAAAGCAAAATCCCCAGATTTTGAATCTATGGGCTTGCTCTAAAGCCAGACAGTCCTTTTCTTGGTTTCCAAACATCTCTCTCTATAGATCAGCAGAGCCATGCTACACTGCTAGGCAAGCCGAGGACATCTCACCTGGACAAGGTGCTGGCTTAAATGTTGAAGCACTGGCTGAACTTGCCAATTTAATGGAGCAGCTATTGCTGCTTCAGTAATTCCAGAATTCTAGTTTTGCAGTGTTATTAATTTCTTTTATACAAGCTACAGCAGTGCTACCAGGAGGGGAGCCTGATTCAAAAGCCCATCACCACTAGATAAGTCACTGTCTGAATTTGCAGACAAGTTAGGTATCAAACCTACTAGCTTGATCTACCTATTCCCCACAGAAAGAGTGGGGGGACCAAGCTGGCCAAAGTATGCCACTGGTGCTTGTTTTGCAACCTTACACGGGGCTGCAAACAGCACAGCAAGTGATACACACCCACCCCATCAACCTTCATCACCCCAGAGCCTCAGGTCATGCTCTCTCTAAGTGCTCAGATGGCTGCTGAACTGCTCTATCCCTGTTCCTGTGACGTTTGACTTTATTTACTGCTGCAGACGTGCCCAAATCCTGCAGTTCAGGTGTGGGTGTTACAGGTGTTGATAGAGCTGCTCTGATTTATAGCAGCTGAGGATGCAACCTTGGGGGTCAAGGTGAGATGTTTTCCTGAAGTTGAGGTGAAGTCATTTCAGAATGCTGGTTCCTTCCATAGGTCATCTTTGAGAATAGACAGTCTCAAGTCTAGATTGCAAATACCTTGAAGACCAGGCTATCTAGACTCCTTCCACCTCAACTCCTTGTGCATCCCAATGAGAACATAGTTTCAAGGCCATCTGCTGATCTGAGCTCACATGGGCACTGAGTGAGACACTTTTCCTGTGCAGTGGATGCTCTGGTCTCAAAACTGGCAGATTTCTTCAGTTTATCAACAAAAGCAGACAGGAATGCCCTAAGATTTACCTTTACAAAAGCATCCCTCACATCCAGCGCTTGTTCCATGCTGAGAGGGGTGGATACAGTCTCACCCCTGGTGATTATAGTCCGGCTGGTAAGGCAGTTCATCACATCCTGAGGGTCAACCTGGCAAAGATACCACCAAACACAGCTGTTGACTTTACAACACAAGGAGTCCTTACAATGGCCTGAGCTACTGGCCTGAATGTGCATGGCCAGAGAGGAACAGTGCAGCCCTCCATGGCTGCAGGGAAATGACTTTTCTTAGCTGTGCAGGGCAAATATCTCAAATGATGTCACAGGCATTTTCAGAGAGAGTAATTAACACTTTTATACAGTGTTGTACTATGGAAAGTGTTCTTGGGACTTAGTGTGAGATGTTAATGAGGTGTGGAGAGAGAAGATGAAAAAGCAAAGCCTGCAAAGCTGTATCCTACCAGCATGAATGTAGCTTTGCATCCCCTTCACCCCTTTTCATACTTCTGAGATCAAGCCAGGGAAATGGCCACCCCCTAAAGTACATGAAAACAGCCTGCAGGCAGCTGTGGATCACACTCTGGGACCAGCGGTGCCTATGGAGAGGAGATGGTGTCCCTGAGTGAGTCCTGTTACCTGCTGGGGAGGCCACCAAAGAATGCTCCAGCCACTGCATAGATGGTGTGGGTGAGGGTCATCTCACCTCGCTTCAGATACAGGCAGTATAGTGAATGGGATCACGCAGACAAGCCAGTTTCAGAGCACAAAAGGTGAGATGCAGGGAGTTGTTACGCGACTCAGCTCCATCTCACCTTGACAGATGCTTATTGGCCCCTATCTATGCAGAGATAACTTGGGGGGAGCTGTGGAAATGACTCTGCCCGGGGTGGTCTCAACACTGCATTACAATAAGAACTGAAACCCGAATGGTGCCTTTAACAAACACAATGCCTCGAGTCACCTCCCACCACTATTCTGTGAGTGTGAGTGCCAGACATCACAAAATAAACGATGCTATCTAAGGGGCCATCAAATCACCAGAGATAACCAGCCAAGATAGTGCAATCCGTTCAGGCACAATTCTGCCCAGTCATTGAANGTGGTTTGTGTTGTTACTTTTCGGGATCACTTTTTAGTGTACTCTGTGAATTGTTTTTTTTTTTCTTTCCTTAAATTGCAATAGTGCATTCTTCCATTATATCCATAAAAACTTGCAATAGTGGCGTATCAGACCTGTGAGTGAAGTCCAAATAAATTGCTAATTTGAACGTCTCGGTGAAGTCTTTTTCTCTCCGTCACGTATAGATGACACCTCTGTCTCAGTTACTGTAATGAACTCTCTCTACATCAATGAGGGAAACACTCCATTTTAGGGACTGAGCTATTTTGGATGTCTTTTTTAGGATGACTTGCCACCAAAGCAGCTGTTTCTCGCCACTGATGTGAAGGAGAGCTCAGATACCCAGCTGAGACGGAGACAACCACCTTCATACTGCCAGACAAGGGCAAGACATGGCTTACCCGGGCCTCTCCAGCCTCCTAGAGCTGGTGGTACAAGAAGAGCCTGGCTCAGATGAAGCTTTGCCACAACACTAGGAATATGGGAACAAGCCAGAAAGGGGAGAGGCAGCACCCCAGAGCCACTGACCTCCAGCAACGATGCCGCAGTGATTAGCGATGCCGACTGAACAACCTCGCAGGCATCCAGGTTGTCATAGGTCCGAGCTGGGGGGAGAAAGGCAGAGGGAGAGCACTCAGCAAGGGACACAGTTCTGCAGAAGTTAGACGGGGAGAGGGAAAGGGTCTTTCTCCAGTGGCTCGCTGTGATGGCCAGGCGAAATATGGTTCTTAGAAGCGAGAGAAAAGTTCATGTGACTGCTGGAGAACTGCTGCTGGCTGCAAAGGACCTGTTCTCTGCTCTGCCAGTCACCTGAAATGACTGATGAGGTAAAAACATTTCTAGCATGTAAGTGCTTTAGGCTTCCGTCTTCCAAAGAGACTTTTTAAATCACCGTGTCATTTCTGACAGCAGGGCGGTTTGGTAGCTTTACAGAGGCATTTCCAGTCACACAGGCACTTGTCAAACGCTCCATTAGTCTCTCCTTGCATAACCTGAGTCTACTGAATGGCCTGTGGCCATATTCCACCACCCCACATTCAGGAAAGGTGGATGTCACCAAGAATCTGGCAGCCCTGCAGAGTGGGCGGGTGGATTTATTCTTCCTTTCTTGTCCTTACACGCCACAATAAGCACCGGAGTCCCTGACATGGCACCATGGTAGGTGATCTGAATAAAGCCCTCCATCCCTAAGCTTGGCTCCCTCTCACCATGCAGAATAAGGAGTAGAAGTGTGCTGGACCTTGTCCCTGTATTTTGTCTTTTTACCTTCATATTGCAGGTTCCCCATATGCAGGATGGCAGCCAGCAGCTTGGAGATCTCCCAGTTCTCCGTGTCAGTGAACATAAGGACCTTCATTGCAGAGCGGATGTTGGCGTACTCCTTGCTATCATCTCTGCCATCGCAGGTTGTGCAATTACCCTGGGGAGGTGAAGAGGTCACACAGTGCATGGGGTAACAGTGCAGAGTAGTGCACCCTCTGCTCTGCCTTGGTGGGGCCACACTTGGAGTACTGGGTCCAGTTCTGGGCCCCCCAGTTCAAGAAAGACAAGGAATGACTGGAGAGAGTCCAGCAGAGGGCTACAAAGATGATCAAGGGACTGGAGCATCTCTCTGCTGAGGAAATGCTGAGAGCCCTGGGGCTGTTCAGCCTGGAGAAGAGCAGACTGAGAGGGGATCTCATCAGTGCTGATCAATATCTAAAGGGCAGGCGTCAAGAGGATGGGGCCAAACTCTGGGGCTGTGGAGGAAGCACCTCTCACTTCTCTCTCCCTTGCTAAGAAGCTCTCACCACATCACCCCACTAGACCTCTGCTTCGCTGCACGCTCACCATCGCAAGGTAGTTGTAGTCCGTGGCTTTCCCAAGACCCAGCTTCTTCTTCTGCTCCATCGTCATTCCTCTCAGCATGCAGTAAAACACATGGTAATTCCTCTCGTCCTGGGCCTGCAGTAGAAGAGCAAGCGTTAGCTCTGCAAGGAGAAATGTCACTGCAAAGGTTGACTGACTGAGTGCCTGCTGCCACACCTTGCAGATATATCACCTTACCTGCCTGCAGACCCGGGACTTCTCCAGCAGGTACTGTTCAATCTTCGCTCCCTCAATGGCTCCCCTTTTGTTGAAGTGGATGTCGATGTACTTCCCAAATCGGCTGGAGTTGTCATTACGGATGGTCTTTGCATTCCCAAAAGCTGTGGGGAAGAATTGCAGTGGGTTAGAGAGGACCTGATGCAAGGGGGATCATGGCTTTGGTCTCACGGGCAAAAAAATAATCAAAAGAGGGGGGCCAAGAGGGTAAAATCAGCCCCAAAGTTTTTCCTTTAAGTTTGGCTGGCTCAGTTTCATCTCAGTGTGGGGAAACAGGATATACCGCAGGTGACTGTCCTCGGAAATAAAGAGAGGAGCACAGAGAAGGAGGCATGGGAACGGGGCGACCTTATCCAGGAAGAAGGGCCAGGACAGCAGGATTTTGGCAGCAGCCGATGAAATACAAGAGGGTTGAGCAAGGCTGGCAGGAGGATGCTGCGGAGCGCGAGGTGACGCTGTGCGGGAAATGACAGAGCTGCTGGTGAGTGATTTGGTGACTGAGGGGGAAGGAAAGAGCTCATCCTTTAGGGAAATATATAGAACTAAGCCAGCCTCCAGAGGGAGACTTCTCCCTGCAAACTGGCTGTGTGCAGAGAAAGGTACCCATGTCCATCCTTTGTGTAGGCGTGGACCACTGGCATGAGAGCCTTGGCCAGCACGCCCTGTCTCCAGGATAGCTGGCAGGTGATGGAGATGCATTTGAAACACAGAATCTTTCTTCCCCTCAGTCCTGGCAGTGATGAAGTGCATGTTCAAAAACACCCTACGTGCGTGCCATGATGCTTTCCAAGGCCAGCGGTCAGGCAGCCCTGTGGTGCCCTGAGAGCCTCGTTGCATCTTCATACCACAACTGAAGGAAGCTCCAACAGAACACGGGGAAGGAAAGCTCTGCCGGTGACTTTCTCATCTGCTCGGCTGACATTATGCATGGAAAAGAGTTAGGATATTCGCATTTCCGTTGATTTCCAGGGGGTTATTTACAAAGAAAAAAACTGCTCCCTGTGAGTAGCAGGAGAGGTAAAAATCATGTCATTCTTTAAGGAAAATGTTATTTTTCTGCATAAGTGTAAAAGGTCCATCTGGCGTCACGCTGGGGCCAGAGGGTCAGATCACCTATTTAATTTACAGACATCCAATTAAAACAGCGGGGCTGATCCACAGTAACAGCTTGCTAATGTATCTATTAAGGCCATGAGCCAGTTCTCGTTATCTGGTTCTTTCTTGAACCACCTTTATTTCTTTTTCTGCATTCTGCTGCCATTCGCTGATCTTGGAAGGAAATGGTGGGGTTTGCTGTCGTGTATTGCCAGCACAAGGCGCTTACTCTGTGAAGCTCTGGTCAAATTAATCTCATCATCTGCTGAACCAGCAAAGAATTGGAATAGGATTTTTGCAACTATGGTCAAATAAAACAAACAAAAAATATCAGTTGAATGCAGTATTTACAGGATACTGGTGCTCTGCATACAGTTATAATTCCAGCTCTGGAAGAGGTGCTGAGATTTTTCAAAAGAGATTTGTGTATTTGGTTACCAGTATTTTTTTAAATCCCAGATTACACAGAGAATTAGGTAAAAGTCAGGCTTCCGCTTTGAAATTCTGGGGAAAAAAGTACTGATTCAAGTGGATAAAACATGCTTTTCAATTTTAAGTGAATAAAACAATTGAAAAAATTTTCAGGTCAGCTGAAATATGTCACTTTCAAAAACAGCTGTCAGAAATAATAATGGAAAATTTAAGAGACCAAATCAGAGAATATTTGTCTTGTGAAAAATAAATTCAGATGGAAAGAAACCAAATATGCTGTTTAACAAATGTTTACATCATTGCTTTTGATACACTTTTTAATTTTGTCACTTTTTGAAACTCAAAATACAACAAAACGACTTACATTTGGCCATATTTTGTGGTTCCTGAATCTGATATTATTTTGGTTTTTGCCAGCGAAAAAAATGCCTCCGTCATCTGAGGCCTCACCTTCCAAGATGGGATTTGCCTCCAGGACCTGCTGCTCAATCCAGGAGTGCTGACCGCTGATGGCAGCCAGGAACTGCAGAATCAGTTTTGTGCTTTCTGTCTTCCCTGCTCCGGATTCACCGCTGCAAAGACACCAGGAATTGAGGTCAGTGAAAGCCCTGATGCCCCCCTGCCAATGTCCCTCCCTCTGTCTCCACAGGGACTGCTGTCTCTGTGCCTCCTCTGTTAACACAGGCAGGATGAGGCCACGAAAGATGGGTTTCCAGCATCCCATGGACTGGTTGTGAGAGAAACAGTAGGACACAGTACCAGACAAATCCAGCCAAGGTCCAAATTTGCTTTACAATCCATTTGTCCCAAGCTGCTGCTTGGGTTTGGGTCTCTCCAGCAAATGCCATCATTCAATCAGTGCTAAGAAGGTCAGGAAGCACTTTCAGACAGTGCTTTTCCAGGTATGATCACCAGATCATGAGCCTGTGGTTCAAGAGCTGGTGGGTCCCATGGAGTAGCTTCATCGTCAGTCTTGAGCTGCCAAAATGCACTAGAAGGCAGACTGTGAAACACTGCCTTTTAGAGGCAGGCACTTTATCAGGTCCCCTAGACATCTCCAACTGAGGGGCAGATAGGAGAGGAGAAGATCGTGGGGCAAGAAGCAAGAGTTCCTCCTCAAAGCTTTCTCTCCACTGAACTCTGACTCTGGTTATCTGGCATGCCCTTATTTAAGCCCTGACCATGTCACCCTGCCACGCAGGGTCTGAACGCAGGCTGTCACACCGATGGTGGCAGTTCTGGAGTAGGGTACCACACTCAGCGCGGGCCCTCTGATGGTACAAGAGGAAGGGCTGGGCAGAAATCCCTTGCTGTAAGTCTATGGCCTGTCCAATACATGGAGTAACCAATATAAATGATTTAAATGAACCTTCCTGGTGTTAAATAAAAGAGCACTAGGGACTGAGCCCTGCCCCTGTGGACGAATTGCCTCACTTCTCAGGGTTGGCTGGCCACTGGCACACTGCATCACGCCTGTCCTTGACTCTCTTCTAGGCCCCTTATGATGCTATTTTAGCCCTGCAAGGTAATCATTACTGCATGGCCTTTTCAGTCCCTCGTATCTGAAATACTGTGCATGGGGAGCTCCAGAGTAACGTTTTTATGCAATGAAACTTAGAGAAGGCATGTCTTGGAGACAGGTGGTGCCCTGAAGGCACAAAGACTGTCCGAGGATTCAAAACTGGATAGGACAGCATTGAAGGGCTGAGGGAACCACCATTTGGGACGGACACTGGAGTGAACTATACCCATAACTGTGACCAGGCACTTCTTGGTGCCCAAGGTTGACCAGTCCAGAGCAGATACATGCAGGGAGACACCAGTTCAGCAGTATGAACAACCACAGGTCCAGTCCTCAAGCTTGTCCCAGGCCCTTCCTTGTGCAGAATGTATAGATCTCTACATCTTTGATGTCTGTAGGAGTATTGAGCTTAAATTTAAATTTGAAATTAAAAATGAATATGAGATCTATTGGGTTGTAGGGTAAGTCCCAAAGGATTGATAAAGCATCTTTACTAGGAACAGTGACTGCAAACAGAGACCTCCTCTGCACTGGGAATATGTGGATGGAAGATCTAATAGGTCATTCAAATTTCTGATTCTGTTTGATAAGCTGCTCCCTATCAACCACGTTGTAGGTGCTCAGCATCCGTTTTCAGGATATGGCTCATTTGGGAATTCATCAACTCACCTTATGATACAACACTGGTCCTTGTTGTTGCGCTGCATGTTGAAGTAGCAGTTGTCAGCAATTGCAAAGATGTGTGGTGGCATCTCACCAATCTTTTTGTTGGTGTACAGGCGTATCTGCTCAGGTGAGTAGATGGGTAGGAGCTGGTAGGGGTTCACTGCCACCAGTATTGAACCAGTGTATGTCTGAAGGAGAAGCACATGAAGGTTTATGGGGACAGTGAGATGTAGCTGAGAGGCTTTGGCAGCTTGAATGGAGTGCAAAGGCCAGAAAAATCAAGGCTTTTCAAAGGCTGGATGAAAGATGATGTTCAAGTCAAAGATGGTTGCAGGGTGGAGCCTGAAGCAAAATTGTAACAAATATCCCAAACTATCTAAATCAGTTCATACTCAGCCTTGCTCATGCACAGCACGGATTCAAGCCTTAATTCCTATTTCAGATGCTCCTCAGTTAAGATTCAGAGTTTCAAGTCAACCTCATATTTGCAAAAATACTGCCAGAGCCAGCACATATCCATACATACCTATGCATTGCACAAATTATGAGAAACGAGAGATGAAAGAAATCTGAAGAACATTGCCATATCTCAAAGCAGGACCAGCTGGAACCAAGCCACTCCTGACAGATGTCTGTCTAACCTGTTTTTATAAATCCACGACAAAGCTGCTAAGCCTCCCTCTGCAACACATTCTTCTCTACCATCTATGTCTAACCAAACTTCTCCATGCTGCAATTTAAACCTTTGCACATGGATATGGTCCATAAAGTCCCAACATACCCCTTCTCAGCTATTTCTGAGTCATTTTGGGAAATGGCTTTTTGTCCATCCCATGCTCTCAGTTGCACTGAATGAGCAAAGCTGTCCTGAGCCTTGGGCAGCAAAACCCTTCCTTTGTGGTGTCTTTCTCTTTAATTTCTGCCCTTCCAGAAGCTGTTTCTCTCAAGCCTCTCACCAAAGAACTCATGACCTTTGTCACCTTGTTCAGACGCAGCTCTGAGGTTGGGAGGCTTGGCCACATCCCAAGCTCAAGGCAGAGAACAAGGATCTCCTTTGCCAACTTCAGCTGTCTAAAAGTTAGTATCTAGAGCAAGTGAGTCAACAGGGCTCCATCTCACGCTAACCAAGGGGCATGAGATGAAGGCTACTTTCACTCCATGACTTCAAAGGAGCCAAGATGCCTTCTCTAGGTTAAGTTTTGGAAACTAAAGTTACAATATTAACCTCACCTTTCTTTCCTGGTGGGACCAGATGTGAAGGTGCCCTCACTGCTGCATATATTCTTTCCAGGGGAAAAAAAATACAATTTCAATGTAAAAATAAACCTTATGGGTTTTTATCTGCATGGCCTAAACCCAACAATAAGCCTTTGGCACAAAGCAGCAAAGTGGCAAAGGCAAGGATGCTTGTGAACGGAGAAGAAAAACTCTCCATGCTCTGCTGGCTGCTCCTCTTTTTGTGAATATTGCAAACTGGCTGATGTATAAAAAACTCTGACATGTTGCTCATTTCTGACGGCAGCAAAATAACTACCACTGCTGGGGAGAGCAGTGGAAAGGGAGACACAAGCCCCAGGTTGAGTTCCTCCCACCAAGCCCAGCATCCCTCAATCATGATGGAAAGGGCTCGATTGGCGTGAGATGACAATTTGTTTGCCACCATCTATGCAACACTTCCCCACCAGCTCAGGCTTGCTGAAAGGCAGCCAGTAGGTGGCAACTGTGTCCTATAGTAGGGATGCTGAAAGCTCTGAGGGACTCATCTCTTTCTAGCCTCATGGCCAACACCAGAGAGCAACTTTCTTTTCAGTCCCAGGTGAGGTTTGAATTTACGGTGGTAACTGAGAAAGGATATGATAGCATTCTCTGTAATAGTGGGTTATGTGCCAGTAAGGGAAAAAAGCTCTTAAAGCTCAAGAACAAAGTTGTCACAAATCCAAAGGGTAGAAATTGGCTGTGAAATCACATAGACTGGATGTTAAAAGAAGAAGACATTGAAATAAGAAAGCAGAGAAGTCCCAGAGCAGCCTTCAACAGGGACAGAGCAGGTAAGCTTAGAGCTCAGAGAAGGAATGAGCTCAATTTCTGAATGGGATTATGTGACCAAGATCCCCAAGGAACACCAAGTCTCCTTCCTGGGAGCATCTCCTGTGGGAGATGCTTGAAAGACTCTTTTCCTCTTCATAATTTATTACCAAGTCAATTTTAGGGACATTTCTAATCTTCCTTGAGCCTTTTCTCAAAAAAGACTGACCCTTTGCAGAAATCCCTGTGTTTCAGCCATGCTGGTCTGCTCTGCCCCAAATGCAGCCAGCGAGACTTTTAAAGGAGTTAACCATTAGTTGCAGGAATGCTTTCTGGATGCTCTCACTGACCCTTCCCTTGTGATCCACAAAACACTTTGTCAGCACAAACTCTTGTACTATTGCTTGTTTTTGTAGGTCTTTCCTAGTTGATAAGTACTCACTATTTGCCCAGTTCTCACAGCTGCAAGCATGCAAAACTTTGTCCACTTTGCTGATGAGGGGCCAAAGGGCACCTCCAAGGAAATATTCTCTCTCTGGTTTCTATTGCTGGGTGAAAGCAAAGCCCTCCTGTCTCGGGAAAATAAAGCTTTACCAATCGGCTGGGGCTCTGCCATGGCTGAGCACAGAAACCACATCTCAGTGCAAATTCATTACTGCCTGCATGACCTACATTTTAAGTAGCCCCAAACAAATCCTTTCTGAGCCTGCTTCCGTCGCTACCCAGAACACCACGGCTGACTTCATCTGGATTTTTATGGGGTTAAAACTCTACCAAACATTACTGCATCTTGGCAACCCTTAGAGAGCAGCAGCAGTCAATGCTTTCGTCTCCAGAGAAAGAGATCTAACCTTACTCAGGAGTCCAAACTCCCCACCAGATGCTTTTTCCATACAGCATGGCTTCTCATAGTGCATGCAAGCCAAACCGTGGTCAACAAGCCCTTGTTGAAGTTTTCCTCATTTTGCTGCAGAAGTTTCTTTCCTTCAAGTTAATGTCATTACTGAGAAGCACTTACAGCTTTAACCACATTCACAGGTTGGGGACTTTCCAGCTCTGGGAAAGTGTCACAACTTCACCGTGAGGGCCAAGCTCTGCGGCAAAGGGGATGATGCTCTCAGTGCAATTGTGAAGCAGCAGCAATGGTGGTGCAAAGTAAATGAGAACGCCACAATGGTGAACAGAAACAAGTGAGCCAGTGGCAGGCATGACAGTGATCACAAATGACAGCGCCAAGAGTCATACTTACCCTCCCGCCGCAGTTTGTCTTATGAGTAAAACGTGAGGGAGGAGAAAAAGGAAAATCATATTTTATTAGAGCAGAATTACACCCTCCACCAAGCTAAGGAGATGAGGAAACAAGGGGGACTGAAGTCCCATTGGAAAAGTCCCCCTTTACTCAGCAGGCTCAGAAATCCTTTCAAGCAGTGAAGGTAAAGTCACACTGAGCTTCACCGTCTTTAAGACAGAGCAAATTACACCCTGGAAAAAACCATCTCAGGAGACTGGGTATCCCCTACCCACATGGCATCCATACGGTACCTTGGCTTTGCAAAACTGCCATCAATATTTACCACATTCAGCACAAACCTACTCCTTCCAGTGCCACCACTCTTAAAAGATGACATCTAAAGTTGGGTTCCTGAGCATCCAACAACACATGTGTAGACAGAGGTGGTTTACACGCCTCTCCATCAAGCTCTGTGCTGTACGTAATTTTGAGATTGCACTAATTGCTGTGTTGTACCCAGCATCATGGGCTGGCACTCCAAAGCCATTAGTGGTGTGGAGCAATCAAGGCACAGTAACTGGAAGCTCTGACATACAAATCCCTTTGTGGGATGGGACCACCCCTTATGTACTTGCTCTGTAGGACACATGGCACTGTAACCACCAGACCTGAAGAACGTGTAAAGAAACCGCACTGTTACTGAGTCACTTCAGCCCAAATCACCACCCACACTCACCTCCAGGTTAGCAGCTACTCTTTGCATTAGCCGTCATTAGTATGATGCTGTCAAACAACTCCCTGCCCAGTGCTTGTTCATGTTCATAATCTCCCTGGATGCCTGTGAATAGCTTGGTGAGGGAGCTCAGAGGCAGAGCTTTACTGAAGGAGCTGGTTTTATTCACAGGCAATCTGATATTGCACCCATGAAATCTTATCTGAGGACCTCTGTTCACTTAGTGAGGCAACAGGCCCTTGCCTGATGACATAGGGACCCTGGGAGAGACACATGGACACCACTGAAAAAATACCCAACATGACACCAGCTTTCTCAGACAGCAAGAGAGAGCTGCAGGAATCCACTTGGTACCACTGCAGGGTGCTCACAAATGGGAGAAGAAGGGGCAGTGCTCAATGGATAAATGTTCCGTGAATGACCCAATCAGCTACAAATTATTGGCTACTTGTACTTCTTGGTTGTTTGAATTCAGTTATCCACATGAGTACTACGTCTAACTGAAGATGGAGATGCTCTGAGCCGGAGGAGGTTGGACTGTAGACCTCCAACATGAACTTCCCTTCCAACATAAACTCTTAAATGATAGGCAAGCTCCAGCCAACTCAAAAGCAATCACCTCATCTGACAGGCACCTATATTTGCACAGCTGAAACACAGTCTTGGCTCTGTTGGCACTATTGATACCTCTGGTGACTGCCGTGGGTGCTCAGTGCACATGGAGACACACCACCTCAAGTATGAATTTGGCCCTGCTAACTTTTGTTAGTTTATCATTATAAATGGCTAAGGCTCCCTAAAGAGAGCTCCAGGGAGTAACTCAGTTCATCTAACATCTGATTTTCTGGTCATGGCTTTTTCTCCAAACTGACCTAGGCATCACGCACAACAAATCAGGTGCCTCGGTGAGAGATGAATATGGGGGTCTCTATTCTCCTCCAAGATTTGGGGAATTAGAGACGCCTTTTCAGCAGCCATATCTCCTTTAGCATTGAAATCCATCTCTGAAAGAAGATCTGATGGATATCTTCCAGAGTTGGAGGCAGGGGGCTGTCAGCCGTATGTAACAGAGTGGTCTGTTCTCCATCGTTGCCCAGCTCTCCAAAACCATCTTTTCAAAAGGTACCGGACATCAAGCAGAACAAGCAGACTTGATAGATAAAATCCTGGATACGGTCTGTTAGCTTATGCTATCTGGGAAGTCAGACTGTACTGCAATACCCTCTGGCCTGAAATTCTAGTAGTCTTACAGCCTTTTGAAAATTAGATTGCCAGGTGGCTTTGAAAAGGCCTTCAAAGGCACAGCAGACACTCAGCTGAGTTCCTGAAAACTGTAGGATTTGAGAGCAATACTACATTTTCCACATTTGCAAAGTCTGTTTGAGTACATTAGGTAGCGGCAAACACACACACACTCTCTGCACTTCTGCCCCAAGAATGTGCACCAGACTACGGCAGCACACGGCATACTGATAAAACCAGCACAGAGACTTGAATGCTCTTGCCCTGCTGGGGAGGTGGCCTTTGTGATGTTATTGCAGAAAAGAGATGCAGTTCTGTCTGGCTCCCTGTAAAACCCTCAATTTCTGAATATGTGGTGGGGTTGGCAATGCTGCACTTGGGTCCACTGGGCATGACATGACTGAGCTGACCTAAGGAAGGACACTGCTGTCCCCAGACATCAGCTGTCAGGATCCCAGGCAACCCAGAGCTAATAAGTCATGAACACAGACGGGGGAGATACTTTAGAGCTGTTCTGGGAGTTGCTCACTTCATTGTTCCCAGTTATGTCATGCATGCACCTCCTCGTCCTTCCTCCACCCCTTGTACCTCCCGCAATTGTTGTCTTCACCCACCTGGCTTGAACGAGATCAGAGGGAGAAGGACCACATCCAGCATGCAGTTGTCAAAGGGTTTTGCTTTAGGATTACTACAGCATGCACATGGCCTGGGTTGAACTGGTTATTGCATGTATAGAAAGTTAATGCATGCGCCCAAAACTTCTACAAGGCTACACAGTGAGTGGCAAGGACTGTACTTATTACTTAACTCATGGGGTCTTTCACTGGGGCATCCATGAACCCGGCAACGTGTCCTCTACAGTGCAGAAGCCCTCCACCACTTGGGTCCAGGTGAAAGTAGAAACCCAGATGCTCAGTTCAATCAGGGTTTCACCCATGGGGGTTCCCCAGAGCTAAGGAGAGAAGGGGATGCAGTACAGAGCAAGAGGTGGAGGTGGGGAGGACACTTACATAGATGAGGTGCTCCCGATAGCGGATCAGCAGGTTCCTGAGGATTCCCGCCTCGTTCAGGTCCCCCAGGCGGATCATGTCCTCCACTCCATGGATGGAGGTGGGGTGCATGGGTTTGATGTGGCTGGCATTCTGCGGGGAAATCCAGTGCTCCTGGGAACAGAGTGAGGACAGAGGAAGATAAATCAAGTGAGATACCACTGGGGTGGTGTCTCATTTGGTATAAGAGACAGAAACAGCCCACCCCAAACAGAAGGACCAGATGGAAGAATGTACATGGGAGAGCATTAGCACAGAGGTCAAAGCTTCTATTCCTGGGACACGGCAGTGACTAATTTGAAAGATTCCTAGCAGAAGAAGGAAAACATCTTTTGGTTTACTGGAGAAGCAACAGACATGAGACACGAGCCATCCTGACAGAAGTATCATCCAGCACATCGGGGGTGTTTTTAACAAACAGCAGGTTTCTTCTTCTCTTCATACAAGTACATTTTCACATCACTGTTGTGATTACCTCTTTCACATCACCTCTACCACAAAATACCACTGAGCAGAGAAAAGATGATTTAGAATAGGAGAGAGGGATGCACAGGGGCGGCAAAAGCACACCTTTACTGGCAGAGTGTCATTTAGACTGATCGCCTCTAAAGGGCTTCAAAAGCCACTACAAATTGGACACCATGACCCTCCTGAACCAAATCTCTCTTTCTGCCATCCTTGAAGGGAAAAAGAGCATTCACAATTATCTCAGTCTGGGAAAAAAATTATAAAGGACAGAGAACCTCCTCTGGTCACCCTCTGCTTGTGATATAGATGCTCCTCTAAAATAGCCACCACTGCACACAAGTAGAGGTCGGAAATTGAAGGAGAACCAGTGTTTGGGCACATCCTGTATTGGTAGGAGGTCAGAAAGGACTGGAAAACAGTAGAGGAACAGCAGGTCAAGGTAGGTTTGCTCAAAGCACTATTCAAATGTACTTTGGAGGCCCCTGTTGTCATTGTACTCAAGAAGTTTCTCAACCTCTCACTCACAATACCACCACAAAAGTAGGGACACAACATTATCTTGCCCTTACAAATAGAAAACTATGGCACAGTTGTTTCCCAAAGGATGTATAAGAAGACTGTGACAAAGTCAGTCATCATGACCCTATGGGTCCTGGCCTAGCCAGGCCCATAGAGCTGAAGAAGGGTCATCACAACCTTTTGTACGTACATTGCCTTCATCATCCACAACCTGGATCTGTCCAGAGTCACACAGTTTAACCACCGCTCCAATGGGGACGTCGAATTCCCGTCCAGTTTTGAGGTCCATCCACACATAATCCCCCTGGAACCAAAGAGAGGACAGTTACACTCAGGTTCAGCATCCCTTGCGACACAACTTGCTCATGTTTTGTACCCAGGTCATCGGTACAAGTCAAATGACTCCGTTTGCAAACCAGAAACCATCCCTTTTTCACAGATGCTCAGGAAACCCCCTGCAAGGTAATAGCAGTAGGGCATGCCCCACACAGCATACACTAGCTCTCCGTTTCATGAGCTTGTGCGTGGTTGTTGGTCACAGACTGCATACAGCAAGCAGGTTAGAGAGCATCGACAAAGGCAGAAAAACTGAGCTAGAGGTTTCCCCCTGTTCAACGTACAAGCCTACAAAGTCACATTTAGGAGACGGGTTTCAGCTCTGGAAAACCTTGTCTAGAGGCTTGCGGCACATTTTTTCCTTGCAGATAACCACCGTCAAATATACATTCCCCCATCTTGGAGACTGGTGAAAAGGGCATGACTAAAGAGGGGTTAAGTACATACCAGAGAGGCAGATATATATACTTCTTCACGAGGCCTCCCAGCTACAGTGGTTTGTAGGTGGGCTCTTTGCATTTAATTCTTCTCAGTGGATTTTATCTGCTGTATGTCTAGTTGCTTCCTGAAGCTGTGCAAAGTTTTAGCATCCATAATCTCGAAGGAAGAGTTTAACTACAAATAGCGTGAAAAGCTGTGCCCTTTTGCGTGCTTCAAGTGTGTCACCTCTTTCATTTGAGACCTCTTTGTTTTTGTTTTGGAAGACACAGCAAGCGGTTGACCCCTATCCACTCAGTCCATGTCACTGGTGATCCTACAGACCTCTTGTCAGTCCTGCTAGGCAGGGGACTATCTGCTCATCGGCTCTGTGGATATTAAATTACTCGAATGCAAAAAGGATATTAAAGAAGCTGTTTCCCTCAAAACAGAAATAAACCCCAAAATAACGCAAAAGCGGGGCCCACACTCTTTGAAACAAGGCAGAATTATTTCCCACCCCTAATCTCACTGTGAAGAGGTGCTAAAATTGGGAGGCACCTAGTTAAATTATTGTCAGGCATGCTGCATCAAGCAAGTTAATGTACTTTTTCATGCATCTGAGTTTAATATTGTGAACTTGCAGCCCCACCTAATGCCACATTCCTGGTGCCCAGCTCCACTCGTACCTATTAAGCACAATGCAAACGCAATATCTACCTTCTGAAGTCCTGAAAAAGCCCTGGGAGAAGGGAAAGTGAAAAATAGGAGGGATCACTTTGCATGTGCTGAGATATAACCCCTTTCTGAGCATCCACTATCGATCATTTATATGGACGGAGCATTTATAGATTTGGTTTCACCCAATGGGCTGATGAACAACCTGCAGGTCTGCTCCGGGCAGTTGGAACTGGAGATACCCAGCAATATAAAACATGGTGAAACGTTCACCATCCAAGTCGTTGCTCAGCAGGACTTCTGAGAGAGACCAACCCATGAGTGCCACAGGGACGTAAGGCTACACCCAGGGACCCTCAAATGGAGAAATACTACACACGAGGAGTCCCCAGCTATTTTATGGTAGATGCCACCCTTGGCAGCTGCTTGCTAGGTTTCACCTAGGATATTAACAAAATCATCCTGCTTACATGGAGTTGAGGATCCACCCCTTCGTTTGGGTTTTCTTTTCCTCAGAGGCTTGTGCTACAGCACTGCTGTAAGAATCTTTACCCATGTCATAAAAATATTATATTCAAATCCTTTTCTCATTAGCTGCCTTACCCCCACATCCCATAACTCAGTTAAAAAGGAAAAAAACCCCAAACTAATGAATGCAGTAAGTCATGCACAGGTACATTATAAATCCACCCATATTAATATTTATTTCTTAGCTCCTTTGATCCAAGACTCTCACAGCATTTCAGAGTGTTCAGCGCTGTGATCCTCGCTACATAGCTGGGCAAATTCGTGCACAGGGTGGGTAACTTGATCAAGGTGTCAGCAAGAGAGGAGGCAGGTTTCTCTGTCCCTGCTCAGCAGAAAGCCCTTCTGACACCTCATCAGCTGCATAAACATTGCTCTTGTTCAAGAAAGCAAGAGTTGTAATGCCGTTTTTTATTCTTTTAAATCTCTCACTCTGAATAGCTGGAAAAGCAGCCTGCTTCACATGTTCTGTTACCACACAGCTGAGATAAAAAGGCAGCCTGCTCTCCCCAGGGTAAATTGATGCTGCACTACCACTACGACAACCCCTGTGCTTCGCCTGCCTAGTGCACAGAGCGCTCGTCCCCTTAAAATGCTCTTTCTAAACACATTAAAGTGCAGTTCTTAATACTGGTGAAAAAAGCAAGTCTTATGGGATGGGCTAAGCCGGTAAGCTCAGAAAGGTCTAGGGAGTTAAAAAATAACATCACTTATTAAGAGTGACGACCTATTTCCTTCCCTGACTTTAATGAATTTGATATAAAACCCATGGAAGTCAGTTACACTCCTTCCACTGATGCAATCGTCTTCGGATCATCCCCAAAAGCAGCAGATATATTGGGGATTTCAGGGCAAATGGGGGTGATTCACGCATTTACCAGCTCGGGCAGACTGGCTTACCAGTTGCATAACCTGCCTCATGCCTGTAGTTTATTTTCCAAGACACACGACAGAGTACTGGAGAAGTGAGAATACCACCAGTCACTTTACAGTATCGACATGGTGCAATTCTTCCTCCTCAATGCAGCTGTTGGGTGCTAGTGTCCTTCCAAATGCTCTGGGGCAGACCCCCAGGACCTCACAAGCTATGGCCAGTGACAACCAAACAGCAGTGCCAGAGGAGGAGACACCACCGTGGGTGCACACGCAGATCAACACAATTCATGAAGAGGATCTTTAGGAGGAGCTTCCAAGTGCAAAGAGCAAGAAGATTGCACCACAGGGGAGCTGCAGTGCTTGGGAGGAAACAAAGACTTCAGGACAAAGGAGAGAAAAGCTGGTACAAGCAGTATAAGGATCCCATCAAACAGCAAGACCAATTTCAAAGTGGCCTGAAAGCTCCCAGCCATGTTCAGAGCTTGGGACCCCCTATCTTACCGCTAAAATGGTTGTGGGCTTCAGGGCCTGGTTGACATTGCGGAGTAGTGTCCATTTGCCCTGGTCTCTCTCCTGATCTTCCACCACCTCAGCGCATGGCTGCATGAAAACGACTTTCTTCTTCTTCAACATCTCCAAAATCTCACAGTGGTATTTTTCCCTTTCTCTGCTTTCTACGTGTATTCCACCATGAATGCCAGGAAGCTGTGGTTGGTTTGCTTTAGACCTCCAGCATGACCATGCCTGCTGCTTGCAGGACACCCTCTGACCTGATTCACAATATGGCTCTCGGTGAAGATCTTCTCCTAGCAGAAAAATTTCCACGCACCAACCACAGTCCTCCACTGGCCATCTAGCATGCTTGCTCCATAGAACTGGTGCTGCAGGAGTCTCAAAGCAAACTGAGCAACTTTGCTTCTCTTCACTTAAATTCTTCCAGTCTCTCCAGTAAGGGTTGATACTTGGTCGGAGACACGAAGGACACTGCAACCACCCGTTCTGGAAAAACGACTGCAGCATTAACTGGAAACCTCTTCATTTCCCCAAGACTTCTCTCCGTTACCTTCCTTTCTCAGTGAACTAACCGTCTGCCAGCTTGAGGAACTCTCAGCACAGAACACACTCGGGTACTTATTAATCCACAAATGCAGTCAGTCCCCATGCAGCACATGGCATTTAATTAACCTAATACCTTTACATACCAAATTAACCAAAGCGCAGCGGGAACTCAAAACCAGAGACCATCTGCATTTTCTTTAAACTGATCGCCCCGAGTAGATCCATAGCAACTGAATTTTAAATAATTGAGTGGAAGGTGTTCAGAGCAGCACAGCCCCTGAGCCTATAGGTGAGATGGGCACTTGTGCTATGGATGAAAATGTGCTAAACATGAGGACCACGGAGATAACGAGGTTGCACTGCCTGGTCCACAGACCCACTTCTGCAATCTCTCCTTCTATACAGGGAGGACTGTTCTTGTAAGGACTAATGAGGGCTGCTGGCTCAACCAGAAGAGCACAAGCCATTTTACAGTCCCCCTAGATTTGCTTGTTCCTGTCCTGTCTTAGATATACTCAAGATTTCTCATTTTCACCTGGAAAGGCTTTTCTGCTCATTTAGAGAATTTAAGGCCATGTTAGCTGGGTGTCAGTCTCTTCCATGGAAATTTTGAATCTAACTCAGCATCATTTGTACAGACCAGAGACTAGATAGTGGTGGATAGTGGTGCAGCTGCTAAGCTTTCCACGCCATTCTCATTTATCACTATCTTAATGCAAAACTCTACTGATGCCTTGATTCCACCGGGTTTTGGATCAATTTGTCCATGATGCGGAGGACGTATTCTTGGTGGAAAGTTATCTAGAGGAACAAAAGGTTTACAGGTCCCCTTGATGGGACGCAGTCACCAAGGACAACCATACATGATGGGTACATCAAATTCATACCGAGCTACTTTGCTCATCAGTGAACAGCAGTGACAAGAGTGAGGCAATCCTCACCCAGGGACAGATAATGGATTAATAATTTGATAGGCTTAAGCCATATTACAAAGCCCTGAAACAATATTTCTTGTGGCTGGGTGGATAATTTAAGGAAGAGGTCGAGCCTCATGGATAAGAAGGCAAATTAGAGATTAATAAGATGGATGTCTACAGTCCACCAAAGAAGCAAGCAAAAATGTACATGAAATGCCACAGCAACGTAGGGAGAAGGAGACACAGACCAAATATAGCAATCTTATGGTAGATGTCTACCTCCAGCATGACCTGAATACACAGTCCTGTAAACAACTGCATTTTTGCTCCCCTAGAAAGTACAAGATAGATGTCCAATCAAAGCTAATAATCAATGAGAGGATGCATTTAGAAATGAAGGACTAAATAAACGTATGTAAAGAGACCCATGGGATGGGCTCTTTGGATTTGAGCTGGGTCCTACAGATGCTCTTTGCTTATCAGCACACCTTTCCTCACTGCCATACCACGGTAACTGGAGCAGTGTGGGAGCAGCAGGTCTGAGAAAGAGTAGCCAATGTATTTATCTCACTTTGTATTTATCACGATCACAGCTTAGCTACACCCTGTACCATATTTCTGAGGCTGCGTACCTCTATGTCATGCCGAAGAGTAAACTAAGGAGCAGAGGAGTGGAACGATTTGCCCCGGGTTATCCTTGGAGCAAAGCAGAGAGGGAAGCCCAGAGGGCTGAATCCAGTCTCTGCAGTCCTATAACACGAGCGTGCTAATTTTTTTCCCTGCCGCTGGGGCTGCTGAAGACCTGTAATTCCCCACATTTCCATTGCCTATTTTTTTTGCATTGCTCCTCTGCTAGCAGATTTTTGGGGGGCTCGTTAGACGGAGTCAGGCGCGTCAGCACTTGACGTTCGCAGGGCTGTCTGAATGGCCCGGCCATGCTGCCTCCTGGAAACGGGAAATCCCATCCCTCTGAAGGGATGACCCTGCTTGGAAACCAGCCTCCCTTCTCTATGCACCAAGGGGCAGAGCAACGGCATTAAGCCTCCTATCAGCATGCTTTTTCTAAGGGAACGTGCTATGCCTTGTGTGGGAAACAAATAAACACACTTAGGACAATAAGGGGAGGGACACGGTGGAGGAAAACAAACCTTTAGCTGGCCGGCAGCCCGTCAGCAATGCCATCCGGTGTGGATTACAGCTCCCCAGGGTAACATTAGACTCTTCGCGGCAGAGATAGAAGTATGAGCCCGCAGAGCCATGCTGGACCCTGATCTGATGATTTACTACACCTCTGCAGCAGCAGGCACAGCTGAGATCAAGGTTCTGCTGTGACACGCTTCATGCACACACACAGTAAGGGGCAAATGCTTATCCTAAGGAACTGATGTGACCCAGGCAATAGGTTTATGCTGCTGCGGAGACCTGAGCTCACATTAAGTGCTGCTGTGGTGGTGTGGACCTCACTGCTGGAGAAAAAAGGGAAATGCCACCTGCAGGAACCACCCTCACAGCAGGTGAACCACCTAATTTAATGAAAGCTTGGGTTTCTTCGCACCAGCCTGTTTTTCAGACCCCAGAAAAATGCACCAGACACTGCCAGGGCTGAGGAGGTGTTCCTGAGATGGTTGTTTTGCAGCTATCACTGAAAAGCTGAATTATTCAGTGAAACAGGTCAGGTGGGACTCAATTAACCCAGTGCATGTGTCCATCTCTGAGCAAGATATCCAGATCTTTGCTTGATGATAATTGTAGGTCCCTTCCTACTGAAATACTTATTCTATTCTATTCTATTCTGTTCTATTCTATTCTACATTCAAGGGAAAAAAAGAGGCACTTCTATGGTCACCTCTGCATAAAGCAGTTATTTAAAATAGGGCAGGTGATCCTGATCTAAAAGGGTGTGTGAAGAGGACAGTTTAGTGGTAGAAATCTACAGTACAGGTGTCAAAAGCTAGCCAAGGTGGCTCCTACCCCTAGTGTGGGGAGCCCTAAGGGCTGATATTCAGGTAAATTGCTGAAGGATATGGAAAATCACGGATTATCAGAGGCTGTTGGTGGACTCAGGTCAGCAGCGCTCCACCGATTAGTCCCGGCAGCACTAAACTTGCTTTTCTAAAATAGGAAAGACGATGCCCTGCAGAATGGCTGTCGATGCACCATGTGGGCCAAACGTGATCTGTGGGCCATACGTCTGACAATTGATGTAAAATGACCTCTTTATGCCATGGTTTTGTTTGTTTGTTTGTTTGGAAACAGGCACAATTACCTACCCAGGTCTCCGGAGAGCCAGATCCAAGCCGAGCCCTTTACTTCCTTACCGCTCGTCTTTGAAGCAGAAAATCCTTAGTGCATGCAGACACAAGCGCAAACACAGGCAGTCCCCCAGCTCCACATTTCAATGTCATTTGGAGAGCAGGCTGAAATCTAAACGTATTGGTGCAGCACAGCATATTATGCCAATGCAGACTTCCAGCAGTTACCTGAATCCTTTGGGCAATATGTCCGTGCTCTACTAAAAACACATATCACCTCCAGATATCACCTATTCAGTTGAATCAGATATCACTGATTCAGTTCAGCTCTCGGTTACATGGGTGTACCCTGCTCAGTTTAATGGAGCTTCTCCTGGATCCCCACCTGTGACACCCAGGGGAGAATTAGGACTGCTCATCTCTATTCTGTGCACTCATCTTTAGCTGCGCAGTTGCCACCGGCATCAAGAAAAGGTGGGAAAGGAAGAAAAAGCTTGAATTTCTCCTTCACAACAAACCATCGTGCAAGAAATACACATGCTGGTAGTCAGTAACACTAATAATTTTTCTGTTTCATAAATAAATAAGATTCTGTTCCCAATTTCTCGTAGCACATCAGGCACCAGCTGTCAGACAAGGTAACGCACTGCACACAAAGGCGTTCTGAAGCAAAGGCAGAGATGCAAGAGGAATCGTTAAATAATTCAATAATCAATGCGCCGCTCGCTCATCCTGTAACTTTGATACTGACAGGAAGGAAAAAACAAGTGTGGCACCTGTCCCAGCATTTTCCCATTTGGTGCTGAGGGGTAGTCAAAGACTCCAGGAGCAATAATGGTGTTTTTAATTGGGTTTGCAGAGGGGCAATCCAGTGTGGTGCAACAAGGCTCAGCTCCCAGCGATGTCTGACCTCGTCTCTGGCTTTTGGCAAGGAGCTTGTTGTTGACTGTTCGGGACATCCCGGCTCAAGGAGTGGGTTTTAAGCGTGCAAACAAACACGGAGATAGAAGATTTAATCCGCGACTCCTAGGGCATTACCGTCGCGGGCGAAGCGGAGAATCCGGCAATCCGTTGACGTTTCAAGCAGATTAGGCTGGCCCCAGCCATCACCCACCCAAAGGCCATGCCAGAGCCCTGCCTGCCAGGTCTCACACAAAAAGCTGATGGCCACCGCTCGGGATGTGATTGAAAAATCTGCTAAGACGCAGAAGTGGAACGGGAAATGAAGACTGAGCCTTTTAGCCCCCTGGTGGGGCCCTGTCCTACATGCAAATAGAAGAAATCCAAAGGAAGATGACGGAGGAGTCATAAGACATACAAATGTGGGAAAGCAGAGAGGGGAAAAATAAAACCAGGAGGAATCAGGGGGGAGCACTTTAGGATGGAAGTGTATAATTTAGTACTGTTAGACTAAGATATACTCCTTCAGGTCCTGGGAGTAGAGAGGTTGCACTGGTACCAGACTGGGAGCCCTCAAATCCACTCTAAATCTGCCAAAACCAGTCATCCTTGTTCCCCAGACAACTAGGAGTGTGGCTAAGATATCCCTAGTTTGCAGTAGGAGGCATGATGGAAACCACTTGCCCTAAGACACCCAGAAGCAAAGATTTTGGACATTTTCCTTTTAATGCATATTGTTCTGCATGTTAAGCTTTAGGAAGATGGGGTTAAGGGAATGCCATTGCCTTCTCTGAGCACAATTTGGGAGGGATGCTGGTTCCAGCAGGTCCCTATGGCCGGACGATACAGCTAAGCTGCGTGCTGCCATCCCGTTCTTTGATTTGATCCTACGGTGAACCGGGTCAGGGAGTGAACCCAGCAGCAACACTTTCATGTGTTTTTGCAAAGTGTTTTGCTGGTTTACCCCCTGAACTGCCTCCTCTGGCAACCAGCAAAGCCCCAGTGAAGGAACAGGGAGAGCAGCAGGACCATGCAGCTGGCAGCGTGGCCGGGGAGCGGAGCAGGTATCTGCTGTGGCATCACCGAGCGATGCCGATGGAGGCTTTATTCCCTGGGGGTGAAGGCAGAGAGCTCTTTGATTTGATTCCTGAAAGAAGAGTCCCAGTTGATGAGCACCAGAGCCATGGAACAATGCAACAGATGGAGGTAATCAGGTATTTCCACCCAACATTTTTCTGCCTCTGAGGCATACAGCCTTTCCATGATCAGAATGATTCACAAAAAGGACACAGTCTGAATTCCAACGTACGGTACTGATGAAGGGGAAAAATAAAATAAAAAAAGATCATACACAGAAATGTAAATTGGAAGGGATGTTTTTCATCCTGGCTCAGAAAAGCTGTTCAAAGAAGCATAAAAGCAGCCACATGAATTCAATTGTTTTACCTGATACTATTCCTGGGGAAACAAAACAGGATTTTTCCCACCATCTGCGATAAAAATCTCTTTTACTTTTCATATGCAACCTGTCAAATTCTCTTTCGGAGTTTCAGTTTCATCTTTCATGCTCTGGGAAGATCCTTTTTCTTTCGTTTCTTTACTTCAGGGTCCTCCTTCCCTCCTCCCTGCCTTTTCGCAACCTCACTGAGATCCAGTCTGCAATGAGTTCCTGTGTACAAAATAGATGCGGGACTATTGTAACCTGCACAGCTATTCCTGCATGAACAGGAATGTCGACATAGTACAAACTGCTTAAAACTAGTAAAAATGTATTCTTTTCCTATATAGGAGTAATCTATACTCATGTAAATGCAGTTTTCTCAGCAGAAACGTGTCTGTGCTAAGGGTCTGCATTAGCCAAAGTGGCAGTGATATGTCTAGACAAGCCCTATCATCTAAAATATCGTGTCTCATCTTTGGAAATATGGAATGAAAGTGGGGTAACGCTGTTTTTCCTTTACTGCCACGTTGGATCTGAGCAGCCCTGCCCTTTTTACACACTCAGGCACCGAGGGTTGTCTTGGTTACTGAGGAGGGTGAGGGGGTCTGGGGGAAGGTCAGTTTGCAGCTCAGTCAGTGGCATCTTGAGGGAATTTGTGATATGACTGCTTAAGGGAGAAGTGGACTGCTGAATAGTGAATAGCAGGAGAAAGCATAAGGGAAAACCAAAAATTCATGCTGGCAATGCTTATAATGCAAAACATCTTGATACTCGTTTTTGTTCCTTTGCTGCCAGCAACAAGGATGTAGAGATGCTGCAATACAAGTAGCGTCCTTCCAAAAGGAGAAAAGATACACCCAGATGTCAAAACAATCTTGAGAACATGAAGCACCTGGACATTTTTATCATCTAGAAACAGATAATAAAAAGAATCCTACTGGTATTTATTAAAACCCAGCAAAATCATCCATATTTCATTGCTTGCTTCATGGGTTTGGAGACTCCAGGGTTGGCTCCATGCAAGACCACCCTTGAACTGGAAATCCAGAGCAGGTTGGTAATTGCAGACACTTGCCTGGATTCTTCAAGCCCCTTTGCCTACCGTGTTTGGAAAACTTCCCGAATTGCTGGTGGTGGGTCCCTCTGAGGGAGGAAGTGAACCAGCCGCAGAGCTGCGCCGTGGGCTCCCGGCAGCACAATACCAGCCCCATCTGCTGTAATTCTCTGGAACTACCAAGTGCATCAGGAGGTTCGTTTCTGATGATTTCTCCGTGGGTTTTATTTCAACTTTCATGCTGATAGCACCCGAAGCAGAATGAGGAATGACAGAGTGTGCATTTTAATCCCAAATTTCATACTATCACAGTGGGGCTGCAGAAGGTGTGAAATTCCAGAAGGCTGTGGGAGAAGGTAGGGACCCCAGAGGCCGACCACGTTCATTAAGGGTCTGAAGGAACCAGTCAGCAACTTCAGCTAGACAAACCCTACCCTCGTTGTTCCGAAAAGAGAAAGAATGGAGTGTTTAGGTTGGCACAAGATGACAGAGATAGGGACAATCATCACTATTCAAATCACAGTTGTAATTGGCAGACCCAAGACGGTTGCCTTGTTGGATCAGGACAGGTACAGATGTGCACTGTGGATGCCTTCAAACTGTAAGCTCCAGACAGTTTTTACAGCTAATGGTTTATAGCTCGTTGGGCACATACTGGAGAGACTTGGCTTTCAGAGAGTGATCAGAAGCCAAACCGTGAACATCAGTCCTTTTTTGCAAACACAAACCCAGAAATCTGCTTCAAAATCCAAGTCCCGCCAAATAATCACCAGCCAATTAAAAACAAAGCAGTAGCCACAGCTTGAAAAAGCAAGTTGGACCTATTTCTTACGTGGAATTACCAAGGAATGGTAGCTGGTAAGATTGCCAGTGGGATTACACTTTCATGTGGTCATCCTGAACTCTGGTAGCTAGAAGAATAAAACCGTAAAAGAAATAAGCTCTGCATGCTTTTAGGACAGCAACTAATTCCTGTATTCTTGGGACATCTTGTTTTCCTCATGGGTATTTTATTACATGGACAGTCCATTCTGCATATGCCACACAGTCTGTGTAGGGGGATGCGGCCTCCAAAGCAGTTTTGTCTCACATTTTATCTGCTTTATGATAAAAAGGGTTACATTACCAACGGGTTTTGTTAAATGTTACTCCTGGAACGAAACTTTGGGTTTTGTTGTGGGTTTGCAAGGTGCCTCGCATGGCAGAGATCCTGGTCCAGCAACAGGCAGCTGGTTGGTGCTCACGTGAAAACCTAAATTATGTAAAGGGAAATTAATTCATGTGAAGAATGCTCATCAATTTTTTACTGGTTTTGAGGAATTCAATAATTGCCATATAGCCTTGATTTTGAGACTGCAAGGGTATTATCACATAGATATATTAATTATGCTTACGTTTCTGTAAGGAACGGGCTGACAGAGTATCAGCATGGAAATATGGTTAAGGCTCCATTGCATGTTGCTGGATGCAAATGCTGTTTAACTTCAAGCATCTACTTAATGGGAAAGGGCTGCCTGTCTGCCTTGCACCGAATCTAGCAATTTTATGGGGTTAAGGGGCAGTAAAATGCCTTTACAAAGTGATTTGCAGATCATGAAAATGCAGTGTGTGACCTTAAGAGTCATTTGCCAGCAATGGCGCTGGCAATAAAACGTCTGGCGGGGTGGTAGGAGATGCACATAAATTGCTCATATTGCATTCACAATGGCTGCACGAAAGGTTTCCGAGTTGTGGTGTACAAATCACTGGCAAGGCTCTGTCACAGATAAGCATTTTCCCCAATCTTAAAAAAACCCAGCATTTGGCTCTTTCTTCTTCCACATGGAAAATAAGCCAACCTCTTTTTCTCCTGGGTTCTGCTAAAATGAATCTGGGGAAAGGATGGAGGGCATCTGCTTCTTGGTAAAAGAGTGGCGGGGGAGCAATGCGATGAGGATGTGAGTGGAATTGCCTCATTGCCATGAAAATGGGTGTGCAAGGTTAAGGCCCATCAAAGGACCATCTAGGGTAGCATCCTATCTTCACCATGTGGTTGCCTAGGGCAGAGTGGACAAGCCTGTAGAGATACTGCTTTAAAATAGTCTTCCAGTCCAAAAATAAGAGGACGCCAACTGAAGTCATCAAGGACTAGGATCAGCAAAAAGCAATGGAGGTGGATAGGAGACCTGGAGAAGTAAGGAAGCTGGACAAGCTCTTGGCAGGGAGCTGCATTAGGGACTACTAATCAAATAAGTCACATCAGGCTTGGGAGATCCCCAAACTGAAAGTTCATAGGTGAAGGCCAGGAAATTAGCTGAAGGATAGGAACATGTTGTGAGCCACTTCCACTGTATGCTTACTTGTCCCTTGGTGTTCACCAACTGCCTGGATACAGAATACCAAATGGGACAGCCCTCGGTCAGAACAAATATGGTCATTTTATATATGTTCCCAACTTCAGCACACTGTAGCTCTGTTCAGAATTTTATAATAATTTCTGTTCAGGAACAGAAGTCCTCATAATTTATAGCTGATGAAGTTTTCTCCTTTCACAAAATTGCCTAATGGAGGATGAAATCCTTGTAAACTTTTAAGATTGACCAGTGCAAGAAAGCAGATGCATTCCTCGGCCAATGCCACCTCCCTTTCGCAGATAGCAGCAAGGGTGATTTGGGAAGGAGAGGAGGGCTGATCCACCTTATCACCTTCTCATTTTTGCAAAACTCACATCCCCATAGATGTGAACAGGGAAAAGGCAACTCCCTTACATTGCAACAGTCTAATGCACAACCCCTCCATGAGCCGGTCAATGCTGCTGACCACTAGACCATCTGTACATATACCCAGCAGCGGCAAAATGGAAATGCAAAAGCATCCGCATCCAAATTCACAAGTCCCAGTCCACACTTATTCATCTAATTTCCCTGCTGTTGAAAGCCCCAGTAGAAGTATCTAAAGTGCCAGCTGGCTTACCAGAGTCTCGGGCTGTCTCACTCACAGTATTGAATTTTCTCTACTCTTAAACTGACTTTTTTTTTTTCAGAACAGGCTTCTTATGTGTATTGTAGCAAACATCCAAATCCTCCCTCGGTTTTGGTCACATTTATAAAACAACTAAAAATAGATTTACTCCTCCAAAATTCTTACTGGAAATCTTCCTTAAAGAATGCCATTTCACCAAAACCTAAAATGCAACAAGAAAATCACATAAACAAATATTTTCATGAAAACATTTGAGTTGGGCTGAAGACTGACATGGAGCATATCGTTTTGACATTCTCATAGGAATTCTGTCTTCAAAGTCATCTTTTAATTCCAATAAAATTATTTTATTTATTGACCAGGCAATGACATCTCAGCAGATATTCCCTGCACTCCGAGCTCAGCTTTCTCCTGAGAAAGAAATGCTATTTTTCAATTTGTGCTATTGAAAAGGTCTGTTATTGCTTTCCTTCCCCTGGGCCCCAGGAGCTGCGCACACCTTCTTGAACCTGATTCCAGAAAGCCAGAGCTAAGTTGTTTTTTTCTAGGAAAACAGCTGTCAAATCTACACTGTGCTAGCAAATGATGCTGTGGCTTGAAAAAAGGAATTAATTTTACACCATAAGGGCCAAATCTTTCACTAGTGCACATCAGGGTCATTCCACAGATGTGCCTGTCACCCCAAATCCATGAAATGTTGAGGGTTTCCCTTTTGATTCCTTGCTGTTGAATGTTTTCCAGTTTTGCAAGAGGAATTTGATGAAGAGGAAGGTCGCCTCAAACAGGGAGACACACCTGCCTGCTTGCACATCCATTCTCACAAGGAACAGATTAAAAGCATGGTCCCACACTCCATTAAGGATGTTGTATCATAAACATTTTTTTACAGCAGCCATGTTGGCTTAAATGACCACCTTTTACCCAAATCCCTCCAACTGCCACTCCCTATATCCCATCTGAGAACTGACCTGAGTGAAAATAACGGCAGTAAGTAAGAAATAATAAGTTATGTTCAAAGTTTTTTAAAGGACTTATAAGCCATGATTTTGGTGAAATTATGGACAACGTGATCCAGGAAACAGCTGTATCACACATCTGGGAGGGAGAGAAGGGGAGACAGGGGGAGGTGGTTGTGTGAGGGTGGGGATGGGATGGGAGATGCTTTGCTCTGCTGTGTTGCATGGCTGGGATGAAAATGCTCAATGGCTGGAGCGAGGACCAAGGGAAATCAACCCTTCTGCTGGATAAGATACAGGGTGGGATAGGGGTGGGTGAGAATGAAGGATTTCTGATCTCTCTCCCCAAACCTTACTCTTACAAAGGGATTGCTAGAAGGACCAGCAGCCCCCAGCTCCACCAGCTGGTGCACAATGGCCATGTGAGGTTCAAAATTCATTACAGGCTTTTTCTTTTCAGAAAGCGTATACAAACAGCAAGACTTCATCACAGTCAGGTTACAGAATCATAGAATCATTTAGGTTGGAAAAGACCCTTAAGATCATTGAGTCCAACTCTTAACCTAACACTGATGAGTCCACCACTAAACCATGTCCCTCAGCACCACGTCTGCACATCTTTTAAATACCTCCAGGGATGGTGACTCAATCATTTCCCTGGGCAGCCTGTTCCAATGCCTGACAAGTTGGAGAGGGTCCAGAGGAGGCCATGGAGATGCTCTGAGGGCTGGAGCACCTCTGCTACGAGGTCAGGCTGAGAGCGTTGGAGTCATTCAGCCTGGAAAAGAGAAGGCTCCAGGGAGACATTATTGCTGCCTTTCAGTACTTTAAGGGGACCTACAGGAAAGATGGGGATCAAATTTTTAGCAGGGCCTGTTGCAATAGGATGAGGGGCGATGGCTTTAAACTAAAAGAGGAAAGATTTAGACTAGATGTAAAGAAGAAATTTTTTACACTGAGGGTGGTGAGTTGCGCAGAGAGGCAGAGATGCCCCATCCCTGGGAACACCCCAGGTCAGGTTGGACGGGGCTCTGAGCAACCTGCTCTAGTTGAAGATGTCCCTGCTCGTTGCAGCGGGGTTGGACTAAATGGCCTTTAATAGTCCCAACCCAAACCATTCTGTGATTCTATGATTTTATAACTCTTTTTGTGAAGAAATTTTTCCTAATATCCAGTCTAAACCTCCTCTGGTGCAACCTGAGGCCATGATGAGTAAGCGCTTAAGAGAAAGACGCAGTTTGAGTGGCTGAATTTATCTCTTCTTGCTCCAGACTTCAGGTCTCAGCAAGTTAAATCTCATCTTTAAGGGCTCTGACAGACAGAAGATGAGATGATATGTGAACTGCTGTGCAAGAGCTGTCCCCAAGGACGTAGATTTTCCCTGGGGAAACCTAAGGTTCTAAGATTAACTAAAAGTAAATTTTGCTATTGAGTCCTTTGAAGTTTCCTGTGCCCTCATATGAATGACCCGTCAGCTGGGTATTTTGCTCCTGCCCCTTAAAAAAGCTAAACTAAACTCACCCACACATATACTAACTCTTACTCCAAGCCTTCTCTATCTTGAGATCAGATAGATTAAGGTTTGAGTGCGTATACTTTGGGGAAGATAGATCCTGAGAGCTTGTTGAAGGTATCGAAAAGCAGGAACGAGTGCATTTCAGACAAGCTCTCTCAGAGGCAGGGTATCTCCACACCAGGGCTGAGATTGCTCGCTCTACCTTTATTTGACATCGTGCAATTTATATTCTGCAGCCATAGCACTGCACGAACATCTCTCTAGCCTGCAGCTTCATTGTCTGCACGCAGCCACCCCAGCACTTTAATTGTCTCATAAATTTGATGGAAAGGATTTGATGCAGAGAGCTGTTAAAATGCCAAATGTCTTGAGCACTGCAACTAATGAATGGCTCCCAACGATTCATGTTTCAATCTATATGCAAATGTGCCCTCTGGTTGGCTTGTGCTGGACTTTTCATTGCTGCGTTACAGCTATCCAGGGAAGCCTCAGACTCATAGATCAGACAGATACAAGGCATAAATGGGAGAAGACTTAAATTATTCAGTGTTTATGAGAAAGAGAATCCAAACAGTGGACTTACTCTTTGCCTTTTGTAATAACATGATTACAGATCAGCCCTGAGAAGACCTACAATAAGGCTGATTTTTCTCCCCCGCCCCTTCCTCCTTGCTAACAAAATATATAGCGCAATGAATCACTTAGCAAAGCTGAACGCATATTATCCAATAACACCACAAATAGCGTATGTCAGCTCCAGGTAAAACCAGTGTTCACAGAGCCCAGCTGGGAGATGTCTGTGCAGAGACCGAGATTTGAAAATCTGGTCTCTGCTATTCTTACTCCCACCAAGGGAAAACATCTCCTGGAGCATCAAACCAAGCTGCTGTAAACGCCAGCGGTCACAAAATCTATTCCTGCTCATTAATGAACTGCACAAATCCCTTTCACCTGCAGTGCAAGGTGCAATCCTGGTCTTAGCTAGAAGAAATTAAGCTAGAGCAGGTGCAGAAAGGGCTGCCACCATCACAAGAGGGCTGCGGAGCTTGTTTTACGTGGGGAAAAAAAAGGGTTTTGTAGGATTTTGATCAATTCCGAAGCTAGGAAGGAAAGCAATTGCTCTCTATACAAACACCTGTGAAATGACAAGAAGGGGAAAGGACAATTTTAGCTACTCCTGGCACAAGAACAGGAAGCCACAAATACCCTCAGAAAACACAGATGTGAACATATCAAGGACAGACTCATTTGTGTAAGGCTTGTTTTGTGGGGTTTAAAGCTGAAGGTGCATTGGGGGTTGGGTTTTACATTCAAAGAAATGCCAGAGCTGGCACAGCCATTGCAGAATGGTTGGCTGCAGAGAAACCGCGAGGTTTTGGCATTGCCCCCAAGAGTCACCCCACCAGGAGCACTGCCAAGCCAGGAGAGCAGAGGTGAAGTCTCTGACCAAGCCTTGGCTCCTGCAAAGCTTCAGACTAGTCGGAGACACCTTCCTTGCTTTGGTGTTGAACTAAAAAGAGCTTTATAGCTTGAGACATCAACAGCGCTTGATCCCTCAGGACCTTAATTTCTGGCTAAGCTTTGGTTTCCTTTATCTGCTTAGCTTAGTTCTCCACTGTTTCTTTTCACTCCTATTTCTACTGCTCTCCTTATAACCGCAGGAGCAGGTTGGGGGACCACTAAGACTGTCAGAAACCCACAACAGCAGCAGTGCTCCTCACGTGGTCTGGACACGGTCAGGAGAACACAGCAATACAGATACAATCTTCTGCCAAGCCTAGTTTAGTGGATGAGCTTCATGGGGCGCTGAACTTGGTCCTACAGGAAATACTTAAATTTTGTGAGCATACTTTGTACCCTAGCAGTGGAATAAGTGGTTTTGATTTCTGTCGGTCTGGCCCAGCAGCAGGAAGTTTGCAGCATTGGGAAACCCTGTCTTTAAGATCAGGTTATATGAGGGTTGCCAACATGAGTGAGAAGACGCAGTTGGCAAAAACAGCCATGTGGCAAGCATTTGTTATTTGCCACCAGGACAGTGGTGGCCTTGGCAAAGCCCTCTCCTTGGAGCAGCGATGTGCCCCTCGCCAGGCTGTGGTCACCTGCGGCCGGGGCCACCACATCCTCCTGGTCTGCACTCCGTCTCTAAAAACATCTCTGCTTTAAATAAAAGACAGAACAAGCGGGAACGAGCTGCTGCTGTGCTGCGGAGCCAAATGAGCTTGTCAGGCTGCCAAGGCAGGAATTTAGGAAGCCCTCCTTTTTCTTTTTCCCTTTCTTTGTGCATGGAAATGGACTTGCCATGAGTAATTTGCTAGCGACTAAAGCTGATCAGTTTGGCTCCCTGCAGGCCCCTGCTGGGGAACAATATTGGCTTTTCTTCTGAATTACTGGGTGGAAGACACAGGGCAGGAGCTCTGCGCGTTTTCTCCTCCTTGCTCGGAGCCATTCAGTGCCCTCCGTGCTCGGCTGCCCGGAGCCAACCTCTAAGGGAGATCCTAGTGGGAACCGTTTTGATGGGAGAGTGGAAAGGGGTGCAAAGCCACGGGCTCATCTTCAAAATTCCCGGATTTATAGCTGGGTAAAGACAGGAAAACCGAGCTGTAGCGGCCAAAAGCTCTGCGCTGATGTAGCCTGAGCGATGGTTTGCTTTTTCAGTTGATCATGTTGGAGAAAGTTTTCAGAGGAAAAGGGGTGGGAGGGGAGGACCATAAGCATGTTGTGCGTGTTCAAGAATGGAAAAAAAAAAAAAAGACAACAAGACAGAGGAGAAAGTCAGACCAATCAGGAACAGCACAGATGTATTCCCAAAATCTTTCAGCAAAACTGAAGGAGGCAAAATACATATATTGCTCCTACTTGCAGTTAAGCACCACCATAAACAGCAGCTCTTTGGACTACAGAAAGCAACATGGTTCAAGCGGGACTCAGACTCGACCTTTAGATGGGGCAAACTGGTATAAAGTGACCTCAGAAAGAGCCTGTATCTGCTATCAAGCTGCCGGCCTCCCTTGTTTCATTATGGAGGGGTCCTTGCTCACCTTATCCATGCTGCAGAGAGATGTTTGCAGTAAGCAACAAGTTCTACACAGGCCTATTTCCCTGATATTTGCCAGCACCTGCTCAGCATCTGAACCCACAGGGAGAGTTAATCTCGAAACTATCGGGAGCAGCAAGAAATGGAAGAGCTTTTTGAAAACTGCAGGCTTTTTCTTGTTTAATAATAAGAAGTTTTAATCCCAAAGCAATGTATCAAATACTGTTGATAACTTCTAAGAGTCCACTTGAAGATTCCTTATATTCAACACTCAGTCCTTATGAACTAAACGATGTTTGTATGGAAAACGAGGGAGTATCTTCTCTAAAAAACCTACAGGAGACTGAACATGCACACCAAATATTAAGGCTTCACTGTAAGGGTTCTTTTAATACCTGCCTGGAGGTGATGGGCTTTGAATACTTGGGCGATACAAACACATCAATCCCAAATGGCTCCAAGTTTATTCTCCAGCATCCAGTTTTCAGTACAGAAACACCACTACATCTTTCCTTCCATTGTAACATCGTAGAAATAACCCCTCATCCGCTAGCATAAGAGCAGCATCACTCCTGCTCTGCTCCAGGTTTGCTGCTGTAACACTGCTGACACGAGAGGTAAAAGCCCAAGGATTCAGGCCCGTTTTCACACCAGACCAACCACATCCTGGGCTTTTCATAAGGACCCAAATCCCAGACTAGATCCTGGAACTGGCTAATTAGTGTCTAGATGGAGGGCATAAAGTGCTTTGATGAAGATACTGGAGCCATCTACTTGTCCCCTTTGCTGTAAGTTACTTTCATGATAGCAGAGGTGACAGAAGAAAAGAATGAAGCCCCTGCACCACAACTCTCCACCCACAGTTGGGTCGATTTAAATGTCAAGTGCCTAAGCTAGTCTTGCTTGGGACTTAGAGAAAGGAGATCCATCCCACCCTAAGACAGGTCGGAAGAAAATGTCTTCAGAAACACCCTGCTTCCTTGACTAAATAAGACACCTTGTTTTTAGGTAACTAAGAAGATGTCCATTTGACTAAAGGTCTGCAAATGGTGAATTCAGACCAACACAGAAGACTATGAACGAGAAGCTGAACCACAGAGGGGTAACCTCCAGCAGAGAGACATTACAGGCAGCCTGGAGTGGTACCACCTTAACCAGAGTTGTTATAGGGTATTTCTTAAAGGCACAACTGTTATTCTGAGCTTCCAAATCAGTATATTAATTTACTTTGTTTTAATTTCCCACTTGTTTTCCTTGACATCACAAAATGCATCAGTCAGAGCTTGAGACATGAGGGCAACACCTCTGTGCTTTTTGGAAGGAGGATCGACCTCCTTATCTCCCCTACAGCGTGGTTTTGTTGGGCCACAGCTCCTGGTAGGTCAGGGCAACACCATAAAGAGCATTTCAGTTGCTCCATGAGATCTTTGACATTCCTTCCACCCCCAAAGCTATCATCAGCTCTTCTTGTCACTGGCGTAAACTGGTACCACGTGGGTTCCTGCATGCGGCTTCAAAGGTCCAGAGCTTTCTGCCCAGTTGCAGCCAAAAGGATATTTGCCAAGGCAGACACAGAGTTGAATCAAAACTGTTGGGTAGATTTGCTCCATCGCCTCAATGCTTGACTGTGTTGACATATTTGAGTCTCTATCTGCAGCCCCAACCCAGGACGCTTGGCAGTACTGTCGTTCCTCCACAGGTGAGACATGGCAATGAGACAACCCAGAAGTCGAGAGCGAGACAGACATGTTATGCCTAGACACAGGGAAAACGCTACAATTCGAAGCCCTAAATTATTTCAGAATCTTCATGAGACCTGCCATACAACTTAATTCTTCAATTCAATTTCTTTTTAAATGCGTGAAAGGATTCCATTGTTACACAATCAAAGCAGCACTGTTCCTGGAAGGTGAAAATCAGTTCTTGACTACATGATTCAAGGCAGGCAATAAGCTGTTCTATTCTTCTGCATATCTAGGACTCACGTGCTGCTTCTGGGCCATCCCAGATGAGAAAATAGAAGTGGAACATTGCACGAGGCTAATCTGGACTACACACACAGAGCAATGATTTCCTCTAAGCCAATCAAGGATTAAGGCTAATGAGTATCTCTGCATCTTGTAACAGTCCTTTTAGGGCGACAGAATGGGATAAAAATAGCCTGACTTGACCCTTCCACCCCAAAAAAGACTTTTATTAGTCCTTGGGGTGATGGAGTAAAATTAGAAACGCTGAAGAGAGGAATGCTTCACTTACCTGTCGTAGAATGACCATGGTTCCTGTATAAACACATCAGCAATCACCAGGAATGGACCTAAACCAGAAGAAATCAGCAATTAACGAACCGACACCCTGACTCATAGACCCCAGCGCAGGGACTGTCCCAACCCCAAAGGGACAGACGCAGACCCTAGGGGTGGGAGAGGGCTAGGAGCACTCCAACTCCCAACGCTTTCATAATATTAATTCCAAACAGGGAGAGACAACCCTTTAGTACATCCAGATTAATGCCTGCATCGTGGTGAATGAGACCGGGACTGGAGGTTGCTTATGCAAGTAATATTTTGTAAACTGAGTCCTAGAAAGTTAAGCAAGGATTATCCTAACAAACAGACTGATGCTGATTTATTACACGTGTCATCAGATCCCGTGGTATGAATTAAAGCACATGGAGAAGGGGACCCCTGTCCTTACAGCCCACAATACTGGATGGGTTACCATCTTTCTATCAAAACTGCTTTCCAGAGAGGAAAGAAAATTCCAAGCCCTCCACCATAACCTGCAACTAATACCTGGGTTGGACCGAGTGTCTCCACACTCCGCTGCTGCCTGTTGTGCAAATTGTACCTTTGTGTGATTTACAGATGGATTTCCCATGGGAAAGCCCCATGCTGCTCCCGGGTTTGTGCTTGCTGCTGCGTGATGCCATTTCAGCGTTGCACCCAGCATGAAATGGGTTTGGTGTGTATGAGTGAAGAAACGCTTTCAAGGAATTGAGTTTCTGCAGCTTTCAATCTCCAAGTCGTCCTTGCTACATGGCTGTCAGCAATCCTTATATTTATAACGTAGAACATTTTCCAGTATGGTAAAAAATCTCATGCCTTAAAAAGCAAGCAAAAAGGCACTCCGAGAGATAGAACCCCCATGAGACACTGGAGATGTGAAGGCTGATTAAAGGTGATCTTGCAGGATGCAAGACATTTCCCTTCACAGTGACAAAGCGGTTCAGACTCGTCATACAAACCTAAATATTTTGTTTCATGTTTTAGCCATAAGTTTTATTTTTCTGCTTTCACCACTAAAAGGACAACATTTCTTGGGGGGACAGGAGGGAACAGTAAAGTCTTTCCATCCCTCCTCAACCATCTCCACGTGAGATGTCCCTTTCCCAACATGGGAAAGACTCATCTTGTAAAAAAGAGTGATAACGGCCTGTGCCAGTGTCCCAACACACTTTCCTCGTTGGCAAGGAGAGCGATCTCTCCTCCCCCAGCAGCAAATGCACTCATCCCACTCAGTAACGTAGGACTTTGTCTTTGGTGCTGAACCTGCTGGATAAATTTTCTGTAGCTTCTCAGCCGCAGTGGGAAACACGGATGTTCCCATCCTAGCTAGAAAGGCAGGATTTATCCCCACTAGCTCCTGCAGGGACTGCAAAGGCTCAACAGCATTTCCAATTCATAGAATCATAGAATGGTTTGGGTTGGAAGGGACCTTAAAGATCATCTAGTTCCAAACCCCCTGCCCTGGGCAGGGACACCTCCCACTAGACCAGGTTGCTCAGAGCCCCGTCCAACCTGGCCTTGAACACCTCCAGGGATGGGGCAGCCACAGCTTCTCTGGGCAACCTGGGCCAGGGGCTCACCACCCTCACAGGAAAGAATTTCTTCCTGATATCCAATCTAAATCTCCCCTCTTTCAGTTTTAAATGGTTCCCTCTCGTCCTATCAACAGTTCCTCCCCATCTTTCCTGTAAGCCCCCTTCAGGTACTGGAAGGCCGCTATAAGGTCTCCCCAGAGCCTTCCCTTCTCCAGGCTGAACCTCCCCAACTCTCTCAGCCTGTCCTCACAGCAGAGGGGCTCCAGCCCTCTGATCATCTTTGTGGCCCTCTGCTGGACCCGTTCCAACAGGTCCATGTCCTTCTTGTGCTGAGGACTCCAGAGCTGGACGCAGTACTCCAGGTGTGGTCTCACCAGAGCGGAGTAGAGGGGGAGAATCACCCTGCACCACCTCTACATTTTTACCAGCCACATATGTGAAGGCGGATAACAACCCCACTGAAAGTTGTAGGAGTTTGCCATCTAAGTGCCTTCACCACCTTAATGAAAACATCCAGCTGTTGAAACCATCTCCGTGATCCCTCTGTGCTGCCCAGAAAAGCAGCCAAGGCATCACTGTTCATTAGGAAATACTCTCTAGAGAAATTTTGGCCACAGACCATATTTAATGAATTAATTTTTCTTTTTCTATAAGATAGATAGTCGCTGGAAAATCACGCGCCCATTTTAATAATCTGAAAGGCTGTGAGACAATTTTCCTAATTCTCAGTTTGAATCTTCTCTGTAGCACATTAAATTATTCCTCTTCTCCTTAATTCATATGGCTTGAAAAAAACTTTCTAATCCTGGCAAGTAGTGAGCCCTGAGACAGACTGCCTAGGGATGCTGAAGAGCCTCCTCCACTGGGAATAGTCAGCGAAACCTTGGCTTGGCTCAGAGCAGGCACCGGGTGAGGTTCTCTAGAGGTCCTTCCCAGGTCTGTAACATGACGATCGTAGGGGCAGTGATGAACACCGGGTTGGGTAGCAGCCTGAGTTCTTGGCTGAAGGACATCTGCAGTGGACAAATCATCTTATAGTTCCTTGCCTCAGTTTCCGTCTCAAAAAACAGAGATCTCACCCAACAGGAGAGTTCCTAAGTCATTCCTAAGAATTCCAGTCATTATTGATTTGCATGTTAATCAGCCAAATGGCCTAGGTGACCTTGTCCCATTGGTGTCCATTGCAAAAGCCATGCATGGGGGATCTCTTCCGGCGGACTGGGATAGAGCACCAGATTCAAGTCGCAGAACTGCTCCTTCAGCCATTCATCCTTCTGCTGCTGAAGCATGGCCACATGGTTGACCTGGCTCCTGGCATAAAAACTGCCCTGTACGGGGGCATCGTGCCCAGCCCAGCCTAGCCTGTGGTGATGCTGAGTAGGTGTTGTTCCAGGCTTGGAAGAGTATTTACATACCCAGCACACTCTGCTTTTAAACGGGACTTTGGTACCCAGAGCCTGTTGTGTTTGGGTTTTTTTAATTTTCTGAAAGCCTATCCTTCAGCCCAAGCCACCAGCATTGCTCTCATTCAATGCTTTGTAAGTCCCCTTGTGATGCTGTTGTAAGGGAGGTTGTACACAACCGGCAGCCAGCTTTCCCCACCACTTGCTCAGCAGAGAAAACCCTGAAACAGAAGGGCAGGGGAAGCAGTAGACAGCCCTCCGTTCTTCCCACAGGGATCAGTAAGAAGGATTGGGCTTGTCTGAGCACCAGGGAGATCATCTGCCTGCTAATTCATGGGAACACTGGTGGAATGAACTGGCCATCTGGACCCTCCAGTCCTTGCCAGCAGGTGAGCATAAGGGATTTCATTCCCAGCTTCATCGCCTATGTGAAGCTCTACAGCTGCTTGTGCTACGGGAAACGTGCTGGGCTAAACAAAATGTACCCAGCACCTCTCCCAGATCACTCGCATATGACATGAGCACAAAAGCACCCCTCTGGGAAACATATTTTTTGTAAATTTGGTTCATTTTGCAGCTTTCTGGGCATCACTGACTGAGCATCATCGGAACAGACGATCTGAGGGAGGCAGTGGGATAAGGCTGAGGGGGCGAAAAGATCTCTTAAACTACTTGTGAAGACAAAGAGATGTGTGACATGGAACGATACATGCCACTTGCTTGCAAGCAGCGGTCAACAGAAGTCAAGGAGTGCTTCAGTACAAGGTCTCCACCACGGCAACCTCCCCCATGGCTTTCTTGCTGGTTCTGAAGAGACCCCAAATGCAAGAGGAACCCATCAGAGCTTGACTCTGGAGGGAGAAAGCCAGAGGAGCCTGGACAAAGCCATTATCCTGCAATTGCAAAGAAGGGGGTTGCTACTCTAATCTGTTTAACTGGCATTTCTGTGCTCCTTGTTGGCACTTCAGGACTGGAGTTCAACCACATGACCGGCCATAGTGCCTGGGGGATTGCTCTGCAGTGCTAATCCTCCAGAGCACACGCTCATTAAGCGTTGGTTAGGAGAAATTCAGGTATTTAATTCTAAATGCAAATTCTGTTCCTTTCTCCTTAAGTTCCATGTTCCACGTGATTTTCTCGTCTGCAAATGCAGCAAAGAAAATGAATAATTAATTTATGGGGTGTGTGCATTCACATTCAATGACGGCCTGTCCCCCTCTGCACCCAGCTTGGTGTAGAGCCTGTCTTTTGGAGAACACCTTGGGCACTTCACAGTGCGAAAAAACAAGAGAGGTGGCTGTTCATTCACTGCCTTATGTCTATTTCACTTGGATGGCAGACATGTAACATATCACCTTAGCTGAGCAAAGAGATTTAACACATCGATGCTCTCTGGACACTGCTGCTTTCACCTCCCGCCCCCCAACAAGGGATCTGAGAAGAATTAAAGATCTTGCAATGTATTTTACTCTTCATCTGAGAAATGGTGAATAAAAAGGTCAGACCTACGCCCTTGGAGACAACTGCCTTTGTCCTTACCAAAACCAGGATTTAGATCAGGAAGAAAAACAATGGCTTCTGAATGAAGTTAAACCAACAAACCCGTCTTTGGGATCTCTAAACACTGAATGTGTATGACAGCGAGCAGGGAGGAAGAAGGCAATGTCACTACACACCACTCCTTCTACTCCTTGTCCTGCTGGAAGCTGGCATGCTTGGGAAGATATGACAGTTTGTATTTTTGCATTCTTCCTAGAGCCTGGAATCAGAACCACTAGGGCTTTGAGGTCAGAAGATATTAGTCTGAATATGGCACCCATCCACCTTCTTCTTGGCTAATAAGTGTCTTCCCTGATAGCTTGATCAACAACAAAGCTCTCAACAGAGACAACCCACTACTCCTCTAGGTAATTAGCTCCAGAGGCCAAATCATTCTTAGTGTTTAAAATGAAGTGTTTATCTCCTCCTCATCTGCATTTGCCTTCAGCTTCCCAACTGAGGCTGGTCATATCTTACCAACCACAACTGACCCCACAGATGGGCCCATATGGCAGGGTTTTGCCCCACTGCTGCAGCTCCACTTCCCTCATGCTAGGGTCTCGTGCACCACCTGGCTTGGAGTGGTGACCAGGGCATGGAGCAGAGCAAGGCCAGGATGATACGCCGTGTTTGGGAAACTCTTTGCAAGAGGCATGTGTCCTTGCTTTGATATCAGGCTGGGCCCTCTTCATGGTGTGACCTGTGTCTACTGGTTTGTCAGAGCTTCAGTGTCCGGTATCTGCTCCCTGTGAAGGCACTTACAACCTACTCCCATCAGTTCTCTGCTTTTCAATGAACTGAACACTCACAATGAGGGCTTCAGACCACCTGCCGTGGTTTCTGAGCCCATCTTGGATAAATCTTAGATATGTCTGTCCTCCTGCCATCCAGTGCTGCCTGGGACATCCCTGACTCCTTGGGTTGTAGCCTCTCATTTTGCTTCCTTTTCTGCATTAAAAGTGAGTTCTATCTGCTCAGGTTTGCCCTCAAAGCCTATGTGAAGGATGGCTGTCCAGGACTTGCTGAGAGGTAGGTAACTCGAGTTAAACCCCCACCTTGGTGGAGGAAAGCCCAGACTTTGAGTCTCGCTAGGTGAGTGCTTAAGCTCCTGGGGGTTGTTTAGAACATGAGCATCTCCCCTGCCTGAGCTTTGGACTGAAACATTCATGGTAATGGCCATTCACTTACACCTTCCCTTCCCGTGTCACAAATATCTTCATCCTCGCAAGAAGAAATAATAATTTCTAACTCCTCCAGTGCAGACTACATGGAGAGTAAAATCCAGATTTCTGATTTTGCTATCCACCACCTCTTTTGAAGGGGGAAAAGATGCATTCCCATTAAAAGCAACAGCATTGCCCTTAATGCAATGGCAACAGGAATTCACCCAGAGTATTTGCTGATTTTTCCACGCAGGGACAGGGCACTCCCTGAGTTTTTACAAGCATGAGACTCTCATGATGGAGATGCAGGGACACAGTGAGCACCACCTGGCCAGCACACTGCCTGCCACCGTGCTGAGAAAGTTCCCTTGTTTATACCTTAATTGCCGCCTCCGCACGGATGGATCAGCTTGAGGTCATGCTGACAGGTGACGTGAGGAATGCGAGGAAGCCGTCACCTCAGCAAGGCAGGTCGCAACAGCAATAAGCTGCAGAAAACATGAGAGCCCCGCGAGGTGATCAGCACAGAGCGTGTTTTCCTAGAAAAACTCCAATCCAAGTTCACTGAAAGTCAAGAAAAGCTTTTCCTATAGCCTTTGGATCAGACCTTGGGTTGCCACCAGATTTCCAGCAAATGCTGGTATCAGGAGACAGAGGAATAACTGGTTTGAAAAAGAGGTGCATTTCATAGAATCATAGAATGGTCTAGGTTGGAAGGGACCTTTAAGATCATTGAGTCCAACCATCAACTTAACACTGACAAAAACCACCACTAAACCATGTCCCTCACCACCACGTCTGCCCGGCTTTTAAATACCTCCAGCGATGGTGATTCCACCACTGCCCTGGGCAGCCTGGTCCAATGCTTGATAACTCTTTCGGTGAAGAAATTTTTCCTAATATCCATCCTAAACCTCCCCTGGTGCAACTTGAGGCCGTTTCCTCTTGTCCTATCGCCTGTTCCGTGGGAGAAGAGACCGACCCTCCCTGGCTACCTCCTCCTTTCAGGGAGTTGTAAGCACCAGAAGGTCTCTCCTCAGCCTCCTGTTCTCCAGGCTGAACACCCCCAGCTCCCTCAGCCGCTCCTCACAAGTCTTGCGCTCTTCGGTGTAAAGAATTACGTCCCCATCAGCTGCAGGTTCAGCTGCCTGGACAACTGAGGGGGAAAGAGAGATTCAGGTGGAGCTGCAATCTGACACGTAAAGGTATAGGTGATAGTGGGGGGTAAATATCCATTGTGAAGCCCTGGATCCTTGGTGTCTAGTCCAGGATGCAACACAGTGCAACTAAACAACAGCCTGCAAGGGCTGTTTTAGGGAACATGCAGATTTTTCTCTAGCTATTCCTGCAGCGTTCAGCCTTTCAGTGATGAGAGCCACAGGATTAGGTACTAATTAGATTTGAGGGTACTCCCATCGGGCTTCTCCTTCTGGTGGGCGGATGCTGTTTCCAGGGAAGACCTGGTAGTTTGTTGTTGTTATGTTTGGTTTTGTTGTTTGTTTTGGGTTTTTTGTTTTTTGGTTTTTTTTTTTTTTTTTTTGTTGTTGTTGTTTTTTGTTTGTTTTTTTTTTTTACAAAAAGGGATGTTCCAGTCATCCTGCAGATCTGTGATCTCCAAACTCAGAAAATTTCAGCTACTTGAAGTAAAAACAGCCTTTCCTACACAGAAGAACACGGCCAACCTGCTAATCAATTAGCCAAATAACTAAAGGGAGAAAAGGCTGCTGCAGGTGCCAAGGTGACTTACAGCAGTAAAACAGCCCAGGGTAGAAGTAGCCTTGATGCACTAGACACACAGATACTTTGCATTTCTGTACATTAGGGCTTTTTTCGCACAAGTACCTCAAGGAAGAAAGCGCAGTGCTAATGCACACTGCAGTCTGTCATTCTGCAAGTGCAACTGAAACCCAGGGAAATGATGCTCGTAACTGAAACCACCAATAAATAGGGTGTAATCTACTCAACAGGAGTGACAGAGTGGTGTCAGGGGCTGTGCAGTAGGTAGAGTTTCCAGCCAAAGACTTCAGTACCCCAAATCAGGGCCTGATTTTCAACAGACCTCAGGTAGAACTGAAAGCTTCTGAAAAATCTGGCCTCTCCCTGTAAATTGAGCACTTCAACTATGTCCTGAGCTCTCCCCATTGGTCAGGTTGACTATGGATCAGCTAAAAATGTGAACACTGTTGTTTCTTTTGACCCTGCTAAAAAAACTCACTGGCCAGACCCCCATCAGGATGAAACGATTGAGAAACAACTGGCTTCAGTGCAACTGCGCTGATTTCCACAAGCTGAGAATCGGGGCGCCGTGAAATGCCGAGATCTCTCTGGAGACTGGGTGTGAAGGGTTTTAAAAGACAGCAAGTGAAAGGAATGTGATCCTCCGTGCCTTCCTCCTCCAGGAGCTGCAGGCATTAATCACAGCCCATGGTGACAGCTCCAGGCTCTGCCATCCTGTTCGCCTTCGCAAAGCATCGCACCAGTCAGGGAAAGGACCATGGAGACTCAACTCCAGCTACAGGATCTCAGAGCTTGGTTGGTTCTCTGCATGTCAGTACCAATCTCCTAACAGAGTTACCCAAACTCTTCCAAATTTCAGATTAGGACAAGATACACAATTCCCTAGTGAGGCTGACACCGCGTGTGTGTTTAGCTATGCTGAGGGTGCAAGACTGCAATGCTCTGGGTTGACACCATATTTTCATAGGACAGGTCTCACAGTATTAAAGGAAAGAAAACGAACCCCAAAACACTGCAGACATCAGGATGTGATTTTAAACAGAGCTCAAGACACAGGCTAAAGCCTCCACAAAGCCGAGAGCCCGTCCTGTGATGCACTTGCTACTTAGCAACGGTGCGAAGCAATGCCTGAGCATTTCCTTGCCTCCTCCTGCCCATGTGTACAGACCACGAGAGAGCTGGGAGTCAGCATCAGTGTCACCAGTGTTTATCCACATTAGCCTGGAGACCATGGAGTAAGACAGCAGCATGCAAATCCTAGATTGGGAGTTCATTATTACACATCTCTGCTGTGGCTTTCTGCGCCAAATCAGCACACATTGTCCCCTCACCAGTGATAGTGTTGTCATTTTGGTGACTGTGTGGTTCTCAGTCTTTTCTGTGTGCTCTAAGTTCCACCTGACACCCAAACTGGGACTGAGCTGCTCAGATGCATTTGATCCAGTCAACCAAGATCACCTCCAGGACTATGGGGACAAGCAAGTCCTTCCAAGAGCCGATTCACTCAGTCTGTTGGAGAAGCCACCGTTATTTCTCCCCATTGACTACCAAGGAAGCCTGAGGTGACTGGTTTCACATGGATGTCCTCTCATTTATGCCATTCCTGTGCTCCCTGAGCAGCTGAAAATATGTCAAAAAGACCACTTAGCTGACTCTACAGGACTGATCTGGCCCTCAAATGACCATTTGAAGGGTCTTGGTAGCAGTACCACCAAGAAAGATGCCTCATCTGAACGGGTCCCAGCCAAAAAGGCTACATTAGAGCAAGAAACCACAGAAAACTCCCTCCTCTGGAAAGTCAGAGAATCAATACGCAGCCTCTGTTCATCTGAGAGTAGTCAGGAAACCAGCATCAATTTTTTAAGCCTCCGGCAGGAAGTTCAATAGATTTGCCCTGCATTCAGTCCCCCCGAAAAGCCTGGCAGGTAGAGAAGCTGAACAAAAGACCTGACCTTTTCTCCCTCCCTGAGCTTTCACGTAGCCAGAGCAGAACAATGGACCACGGCGGCATCCGATCCCAGCTCGGCGCAGCCTCCCAAGGAGAGCAATTTCCCTTTGTGCACCAGCCTTTACCGGTGACTGAGTATTTTTTCAACAGCCACAATAATTAATCAAATAAAGTATCCTTTTGCAAAGCGGTCAGGTGTAATTTCAGCATAATCCAGATCTAGCAGGCTGAGCTGATCTAAGCAAAATGCTGCACTTGCAGGTTGGCCAAACGGTGTTTGAAATCCATCTTCATCTCTTCTTTTTCAATAGATGAACTCCCAGTCTTGCTAGGGTCTACCCACGGGGTCTGACACATGACAAGAACAAATTAGAAATGAAGTCTATATTTGAAATTGAGGGTTATTTAGTGCATGAACATGCTCTCAAGACTCTCCTCCTTGGAGCAGGGCTGTCCTGCACAGTGCTGGGCTGTACTGGAAGTCCCCTTGCTGGTCCTGAGCACACTGGGATGTCCGTACAGCACTGTACCAAGATCAGAGCTCAGATTCTGCCCACCCACGCTCAGGAAAACCCACCTAGCATGGGCTGAGCAGACCAACAAGTGTTGGTTGGGTGGCCATGGACCTCCTCCTTCATGGACCGCTCAACTCCCGCCATTGACAGCGCAAGGTATACACAGACACTGGTTGACTTCAGGCTGATGTGTTTTACAACTGTTGCATGATTTTTGGAGGAGATTCATATGTGGCATGTCCTGTTTTGTGCCAGATGCAGGAGGCAGCAACCTCTGGGCTCTGACAGCCCTGCAGTCAAACCACAGCCGTTAGCCCTTAGCTCAGATGCAGGTTGATCCTTTGGCTGTGTTGCTCAGGCCAGCTACAAAGACTGCATCTATAATCTGAAAACCCCACCATGAAGAACCAAGGGAAGGTGTGTATATGTCTATATATACCCTATAAAGAATGATATATATATATCCCCTAGATATATACCCTGACCAATCCACTATTACTGGCTCCAGTTAGGAATACTGGGCCATGTTATGAAGAAGTTTGGACTGGATCATCTTCTTGGCCCTCCCAGCTTTGTATCTCATGAATCTGCAAGACCACAGGCCTTGCTCCAAGACAGAGGGCAGGAGAAGGAGCACTGCGGCCATTGCAGGCTGGGACCAGGGCCCCAGAACGAAACTTAGGTGATTTGTCCCACTGGAGCTTGTTCCTGAAGTGGTTTCAGAGGTATTTAGGTACTTGGGCTCTTTTTAAGTCCCATGAAATGCTCCCTTTTAAAACCATCTCTAGATGATCTGCCCCCACCCAGACAACGTATGGCAGAGGTAAGACCAGAACACCAGATAATCTCAGTCCAATAACTTAATTACTAACACACTGCTGGGTTGTGGGGTGTTTTTGCTACAGAAAAGTTCATTAAAGAGAGTTTTTACTGCAGCCACTGTTTTAGTAATCACTCCAGCGAGCTGTTAGGCTTTGTTATTCCCTCCCGAATCCCAGCTTATTTATGGAGGAGGGGATGACGCTATCCTTATTTCACACCGAGGGAAACTGAGGTGCAGAGGGAGGACGTGACTTTCCCCGGGGTCACGCAGGAGAACCAAGAAGGTGTAGACACGCTTGCAGACACCGAAGTCTGTGCCTATGACTCCAGATCAAAACACCTTTAATAAAGGCAGCTCCCCTATTCCTCTCTGTCCTTAAATTGTCCTAATAAGCAGCTGTCTCACCCTCTACTCTTGCTGGTCCCTAATGGTCTGGCCTCGGCTGCGTGGTCTCTCTCCTTTCGTTGCTATTAGTACTGGCTGGAGCAGGGCTTCTGCAAGCTGTTATAATCCCATGAGTTTTTTTCTCAGCAGGAACCTCTTTGCTGGGATTTTCGGTGAAATCCTCCCTCTACCTGCCCCGACACTATCCTCTTATCTCTCACGGTCCTGGAGAAATTCAGGACAGCCCTTCAGAGAGGGTGGGGTCAGCCTCCAAATGCAGGGACTAGTAGGATTAAGTGGGTTCAAATCAGAAGATACCAGCTCTGTTTTATCCTGCTGAGACTCCTGATGACTCCAGAGGGTGTTTTGTTTGAACAGGGACTATACAAATTAAGTAGAGGCTCTGATCTGCCCTTGCAGGGTGCCTTTGGTGCAATCACCATCACATCCCTCAGGGCAGCGTGAGGCAGCGCTGGGAGACATCAGCCCTGTAATAGCCTGGACCAGAGGGGGACAGACGCTCCCTGACTCATTGGCTGCACATGCAAAGTGTTATACTAATTTTGCAGCTGGGGAAAATGAGTCACGGGGGCTGTTTCCTGCTCCATCTACTGCTCTTCACGTTTTGGTGGGTGTTCTTCAGCACATGGGATGCTCTGTGCTCTCAAGGGCATCATCTGTCTGAGCTGAAGTCATGCTTATGGGTCTTTGCCAAAGCAGAGTCAGACTAAAGCGCATATAAGAGGGTAGATTTAGATTAGATGTTAGGAAGAAATTCTTTACCATGAGGGTGGTGAGGCTTGCCCACGGGATGCCCCATCCCTGGAGGGGTTCAAGGCCAGGTTGGATGGGGCTTTGAGCAACCTGGTCTAGTGGGAGGTGTCCCTGCCCAGGGCAGGGGGGTTGGAACTGGGTGATCTTTAAGGTCCCTTCCAAACCAAACCATTCTATGGTTCTATCGTATGTTGCACAGGCATAAAGTAAAAGTCAGTGCATCTCCAAGCAGCCTGGATGAGTAAAAGAACTCCAGGAGGTAAAGTGACTTTGCTCCATGCCAAGTTCCCACCTGGTGAAAAGCAGAGCCAGAAATAATGACAGAATTCCTTCTGTGAGCAGAAGAGCTAACAAAAGCCTCCTTTAAAACCACAAACCTCCAAATAAGATTTCTTGATGGCCAATAGCGCATAGTCACCCCAAGAAGACTTTCCTGCAGGTGGGGTATCCAGGACAGCCTTCTCACCCCACCTGGGCGCTCTGGTGTCCGATGGGAGGTGGCACCATGCTGCAGGGTGATAGTTTTCTACCACGCCTGCCTGCGGATTTTTATGAAGTGCCTAGGAACCCCATTTCCTTGCTACAGCTCTGTCAAGTTTGGAATGAACTTGGTCAACAAACTACCGCGATTAGGTGACACATCTAAAGAGACAGGCAGTGTGACCACACGAGCCTTGTTTCCTATGGAAATCAGACTAGATGAGCAAGGCAGCTTTAATCAGGCACTTAATTTATTCCAGATTTAACAAGCTGCTCCGCTCCCACCCTTGTTTGCAGTATTTTGAGATATTCCTCCAAGGAAAGGGGTGGCTGTTGCTATTTGTGGTTTGCTCTCAGCTACACATAAGAAATGGGTGTTTGCTGGGGAAAAGTGTCGCTCCCTGGGCTGAGTTCAACATCACAGCTGCACCTGAAAAGCTTGACTTTTGTTCCAGTCCTTTTTACTTAATATCTTCCCTGACTGCTGAGCTCAGTGCTGGGAGGACAGGACCTGGTTTGCTCCTGCAAACAGTAGCCTGCTGTGCACAAAAACCACAGGTATAACAGCGGTGGGGGAGATCCAGCGGGTTATTTCTAAGAGCAATAAGGTTGCTCAAACAGCTTTCACCCTCTGTTACCCGCCACCCTAATCTGTACTGCTACAATTAACCTGAACGAACAGCAGTCTTGATTTGCCCCATCATGGTATCCCAAGCTGACATGGCTCTCGCAGCAATTTGGCCAAGGTTAGTGGGTGCTCTGTGATGCTTTGGGTGCAGGCATGACATTTAGCAGATGAGAAAGCAACATCTCAGTGCGTTGCTGGAGTAACCCAGCTGCACTCCCAGAAACTCTCCTTCTTGGCGCACAAGGACCTGCTCCACCACCCAAAAGCAGTGTTGGCATCACCAGGCAGAGCTTTCTCCCTGTTGTGCTGGAGAGCAGCAATTTCTTACATTGGAGGGACGATGTCCTTGCAGTATACCTGCTCTGAGAGACCTCCCCAGAGCGACAGCAGATTGGGCTGACCTGCTCATTAATTGTTTATAAGTCTCCATGTACCGCTTTACTGAATTACATAAAAGGTCTAATGGTTCCTGTGATGGATCCTGATCCCTGGGCGGGCTGTGTCTCACCACCCCAAGTGCTCTGAGATAGTTGGTAGCTCTGAAAGCCTGCAGAAATGAAAGGAAATCCTAAAGGACTGTTGGAGAGTTTTGTCCCTCCTTTTCTTTTTTTTGGCCCAAGGATGCTGTAGCACCACCAGCCCGGCATGGAGGCATGTTTGGGAGGTGTATCGGTAACACCATCGACAGCTCATGGGGACTTTCAGTAATTCCAGCAATAGAACGTTTTCTCATGTCTGTACCAAAGACCGCTCTGGGCTCTTGCAGCTCCCCAACATACAAATGACATGCATAAAGCCAGCTATGCCCAAGCTTTTCCTGGGTTTTACTTCCAAAGACAAATCACAGAAGTCTGGGCTATCTTGGCTCTGTTGTTCCATCGGGATTAAAGGCAGACAAGAAGCCGAGCAGAGAAACTGAAAGGCAAACAGGGACCATCTTCACTCTGATATTCCTCTGTGTGCAACTTCTCAATGGGCTTGAGGAAGGCTCTTGCAGCACAGAGGTTACAAATGAAATAACCACCCCTTTTATTGCTCCAGATAAAAGCCTTCCGCAGGCTGTAGGAGAGACAAACTCAGAGTGTGTGTGTGGTTTCTGGAGTTCATCTCAGCCCAGGGTAAATCTGCTGGCCTTGATGGCGCTGATCCAGCAAAGCTGAGGGACGAGAGGAAGCAGGACAGAAATAGCTGGGGCAGCACAATGTAATGGCAACAAGCACCAATGCTGGAAAACACCCAAAGGCTCAGATGAAGGAAGCAGAGGTTTGATGCACTCTAGTGAGGCTTGCAAGGCTCCTTCCAGCTCACTACAATGTGCACTTACTGTACCCCTCAGTCCTTGTGAAGGAGGTCCACATGTCCTCCTGACAGCCTCAGCCAGGCGAGAGGACCCTATCACTGATGATGGGAGGTCTTATGGTTTGTGGGTGCTCCCCTCCTTCCCTTTCAGCCCCACTGTTATAGAATCATAGAATTGTCTAAGGTGGAAGGGACCTTTCGGATCATCAAGCCCAACCATCAACCTAAAGCTGACAAAAACCACCACTAAACCATATCTCTAAGCACTACGTCTACCCGTCTTTTAAATACCTCCAGGGATGACGATTCCACCACTTCCCTGGGCAGCCTGTTCCAATGCTTGATAAGTCTTTCAGTGTAAAAATTTTTCCTAAAATCCAATCTAAACCTCCTCTGGTGCAACTTGAGGCCGTTTCCTCTTGTCCTATCGCCTGTTACTTGGAAGAAGAGACTGACCCCCACCTCGCTACAACCTCCTTTCAGGTACCTGTAGAGAGCAATAAGCCTCCTTTTCTCTAGGCTAAACAACCCCAGTTATGTTGAAGTTCTTTGGTCCCACAGGAGCTCAGTGGGACCTTTGCCCAGACTGGGAACTCAGTGCTACCGGGAGGCAAAGGATTTTCTTCTCCCAACCTCTCTCATCGGCAGGAATTCGAACTCCCCCATGTCAACACGCACTGGGCAGGGACAACCAGCTTGTTGACTTTCCAAGCAAACCTCAGGCTAACAACAGCATGGGTCAGCTCTGGGATTCACAGGAAACCACCCTCAAACCCCATCCTTTCTAGCAGTGATCTAGCTGATAACCATCCTTGTGGGAGTTACTTAATGACCCGCAAAAGATCCGATATAGAACATGCAAAAAATCCCATTAAGTTCCTCTCTGCATTTGCCAGCATGAAAGTATTTTCCACAAAAAAGGAAAAGAACAGGCTTTATTTTCCTCGACCCACATGATACATGGCACTGCTACTGAAGTGATGAGGCTGACACCTTATCTTCTCCAAGACAACTAAGAAGTGTAGCGAGACAAATATCTCAGAAGAATTGTTTTGGGGCAGATCTCAGGGCATGAGCAACTTTTGGTGAGCGGAAGCACGAGCTCTACATAAAAAAAGCTTGTACTGGATACAGCTTGCAGCCTCCCCATCTATTGTATTTCTCTGACAGTGCACAACAGAGGATACCCAGGGAGCAGTATTAAAACAGGGTGAAGATTTAGTGGCACTACTCTGTAACACTCCCCCAGGCTCTAATAAATTGCAGCTCAAGAACCTCTAGAGCCAAAGAAGGGTACCTTTTGTCTTTAATATATATATTTTAAAGCTTTTGAGAGGTTTTTCATAAAGTGCTCTTTTAACCCATCAATACTTTTAGAATCCACAGGTCCTGCAGTAAGGAGTACCACAGGTTGTGTGAATTATTTTATTTTTTTTTCTTTGAATCCGTTCTCTGTTAGCTTTATTTGATGCTCGCTAATTTTCATATTACAAAGGAAAATCCCGCTTTTGCCTTCACCATGCAAGCATGATCTTCCAGGATCTATAACATATCTTCCCCCATCTCTTTTCAGTTTGGAGCCTTTGTCTAAAGAATCCTTCGTGGCGTGGAAGCTGTTCCAGACCCTTGACCATCCTTCCTTTCTCTGAATCCTCCCCAGCTGACCTACATCGTTTTGGGGACGGAGGGACCAGAATGGCCTTTTTTTGTTTTGGGTTACTTGAAATAAGTCAACAGAGGAGTGAAATGTGCTCTCTGGACAATGACAGATACCCTGGGGAACACACAAGGGCTTGGTCCCAAGAGACGGGTCCTGGTCCTAAGTCTGGCACAGCCCAGGTTGGGCTCAGAGCACCTTTTCCCTATGCCTCAGTGTCTTGGGCAGGTGAGTCCTGCTTAGCATTTGCAAACCTCCCTCAGGTGGAAGGTATTTCACAGCTGCAACCTGCAAGCACTACGAGACTAAACCATAATATTCCTAAAAGTCTCTACATTTACATGGTGCCCTTGACAGCTGCCTTCATGCAGGCACTGTAGATACCTGCCATTTTCTATTTATCCTCCTTTGCCAACCTTGATGTCGTGCCCATCCTCCTTCCAGCTCTGTGAGAATCCCAGATTTATCTTGCCATTTCTGAAGTCAGGAACTGCTTTGTCTCCTTGGGGTGAAGCCTCCTCCCAGCACAGCTCCCACCGTACAACGCAGTGTCAGAGAAGAAGAGAAGACAACTTGTGCTAGACCAGGATTCACAGAGGCTCAGTTCTCCCAGCGCTCAGCATAACCTCAGGCATGTCCTCTCGCAAGTCTTCCTTCCTCCACATCTTAAAGTTGGAGGCCAGGCTGCCTGTGCAGCAACAGCAGCAGTGGAAACCTCCACCCAAGGCAGCCTGTAAGTCTATAATCAACCTAAAGCGTAAGTTTTAACTTCTGTCATGCATGTGGAAACTGTATTTGGGTCATCTGTACCCTGGGCAAACAGCAGGTTATTACACCGGGTTAAATGCAGGAAAGGGGATGGCAGCAGCTGAACTGACATGCTGCGAAAGGAACTTGCTAGGGTGGAGGTCCAAGAAGAGCTCACTGCCTGTCTGCAATTGCTCTGAGACTGCCAACGGGATCAAGCACCCAGTTTTCATATCCCAGCCAGGCAGAAGTGGGATTTGGTACCGAGCTGCTCAGGCCTAGGAGGTCTGGGGAGGACTCGGCCGACGGTGCCAAGAAATTAAGAGGTCCCCCAGGATTTTTTGGCTTTGGATTTTGAGATTTTGCATGTCTATTTGGCACTCAATCTACTTCAAATGCCAGTTTTTCATTGGATTGCCACACATTGCACTCCCCTTGAGAAGGGGGAACAACCGCACTTCGCTCTCTCCCAGTATCCTGACTGCAAGGGCTTTTCAGAGCAGGGGCTCTGTGCACAGCTCTGGGCTCCGTGGGCTTTGAGGGTGCTACCTGGGGATGGATGGACAACCTGAGAATGGACACTGCTGGGGCATTCCTGTCTTGAGAAACTTTCTGGCTCTATGTAGCAGCTCGGCTGGGGGACCAAACCATCACAAACACACCAGCTCATCCCATATCAGGTTCTCCTTGCACGTTGCCTAGCAGAGAGGAGCGTTTCACGGTGCAGAGCTCTTTGACACGCTGTCTCCACATCCTGCCAGCCCCTTGGTACAGTGACACTCGTCCCACTCCGCTTCGGGAGCAAGAAACCTCTGGCTCTGCCCCAAGTGAACAATAGAAGTCCCCATTTCTCCTCTCTCACCCTAAAAAAGAACTGGCAGAGCTGATCTGTCAGTAAGCAGAGGCAGCAAGAGCACAGTGTCAGTGCGGACAACCAAAGACATGCCCGGGACTTGCGAGTGCCTGAAGCCACCTCTCCTGGCAGCCCCTTTCTGCCAGGCTTGGAAGCTGTTCTCTGCAGCTCCAGGAAAGGCTTTGAAAAAAAAAAAAAAGACCCAACCAACTACGAGCTGACAATGCCTTCATTAATCACAGCATAATCCTTTCCATGGCAACCCAAGGATTGCGAAGTCACAAGTTAGCCAGCGTAAGACAGAAACACCGTACAGCAGCCCCTGGTCCGTGGAAACTTAATAGTGAGCAAGATGAATCGACTGCTCTGAGGAGGGGAAATGAGTTAGAAATAACACTGCTTTGGAAAAGGGGTTCATCCCTGGGCTGGATTCAGATCTCATAAATGCTGGTGTCAGTGGGCAAATACCGTAACTTCATGAAGTTATTCTGGTCTCACCCCAAAAAGCCCATCACCACAACTTAAGCATTAAACACTCTTTAGACAAAATGTATTTGGAAATCAGCAGAGCTCAGAGACTGCAAAGCCACAGGTGAAAACAATTTTGACCATCAAGCACAGGAGGGAAGCATCCTGGTTTTTGTCCTTGTTTGTCCCTCTTCTGCTGTCCTTGGGATAGTTTAGACACGGGGTAGGGGGAAAATTTGCCCAGGGTCTCACAGGGATGCAGATTTTGCCTGAAGCTTTGGCACAGCTCAGTCCAAAGCTGCAAAACCATCCCATACCTTCACACCACCACTGTTGGGACCTTGCAGTCCCTCACCTTATGGGAAGAGAGATGAGACCCGTAGCATCATACAGTGGAGAAGGAGGGGAGAGGACTCAGCTTGCAACACAAGACATGTCCTTGACATCTGGATGCAAAGCACTTAACCTGTACTTTGCATCACGCTTAACCAACCAACCACTTTGGCTCTTGGACATCCTTTTGCCCAGCCTATGGACAGAAGCACTCTCACACCAACACAACAGCCTGGCACTGTGGGAAGACCACCTCCAGCTCCTGCCAGCCCCTTCTGCAGGGGGGATTTAGCAGCCAGGGGCAACCAGGCAATCTTAGACCCACTGGCCTGTCGCCTTTCAAACTCTCCCTGCGTGTTGCCTACAAGACAGGTCCTCCACCATACACCCCAGTCTTCCCAGAGACACCAAGAGATGCTGGTTCCACCTTCGTTAGGATATCCTGGCCGTAAGCAGGAAAGTCTGGGAGTATTCTTTGGTTCTGTGCTCAGTTGGTCCAGCACAGCCCCTGCACACAACATTCTACTCCCAAACCAGGCAGCAAAATGCAATCTGCTTTGTGGGATTTGCCTGTCCCACGCTGGCTCTCAGTCCCTGCCCAGGGATGGTCCTAATAATTTAAACGGTCCTGGGCAATGACTACCAGCACCAGTATGAGCCAGGGGATACACCACCACCAAAACGCTGCCTGGACACAAGCTGTGCTATGCTGCAATCAGGGGAAACTCCTGGTGCTCTCTGAAGAGCAGCACCTGCTGCCCGAGAGGTGCATTTGGAGCTGGATCAGAGCAGGGAGAAGGTGAGGTGGTCCCAGGACCCCATGGCGGGGGACACCTGGGGTCTTGTGGCACCACCAGCAGGTCCGTAAGGAAGGCACATCCCCAACAGCCTCTCCCCATCCCTAAGCACTTCCAGATATATCCTGGAATATGAAAGGGCTGTGGAGCAAAGGGGTGGGGGGCTGCATACCGCAGCACAGGAGGGGAAATACCCCCACCCCGCACCCCACCTCACTGCTAGGTGACCCAAGCTAAATTAAGCAGCAGCTAGAAATTACCGAGACACTAATCCCTGCTGCAGGAGCCGAGCTGGCTCAGGGTTGCTGGGCATTTCTGGCAGGTCTGCGGTCGTGTCGCCTCCCTCCCTCCCATCGAGCCCAGCCCCTTCCCCAGGTTGGATCCGGGCGCCGGAGACGGTTCCCTGCCATCCTTGATGAACCCCATCCATCCCAACCCCATCGCACCTCACCCCGCCCCACTGCACTCCCACCGCGCCCCACTGCACCCCCATTGCCACCCGGAGCATCCCCAGCCCTCGGCCCGGTCCCTCCCGGGTTCAGCCGTACCTTAGTGGGGCATGGCCGGGGCCGGGGCCGGGGCGCTGGTGGCCGGCGCGGAGCCGCGCTGCCTCCAGCACCGAGCGAGGGCAGCGCCTACCCTGCCCGCCGCTGAGCCTCTTAGCGGGGGAGGAGCCGGGATACAGCCAGCCCCTGATGTGTGTGTGTGAGAGAGAGTGTGTGTGTGATACCTCCAGCCCGGGGACACCGTAAGAACCACGCTCCCCAAGCATCCCTCAACACCCCTCCTGCATCCTTGGGGTCCACCCCCGATCGTGGTACCCACGAAGAGCCCTGCGGCGATTTAAGCTGCATTTTCAAGTCCCCGCTGTGCAGAGTCCTGAGTGGGGCGGGGACGGGGGGCGGGGGGGGGGGGGGGCTGGGAGGATCCCTCTCCCCATGCAAAGAGGTCTCAGGGATGTGCAAGGGACCATATTGAGGTCCTGTGGGATGGGGACAGGTGCTGTCAGGCATTCTGGTTTGAATGCACCAGCCTGTGCCTGTAAATGTGGAAACTGGGAGAGAAAAAACACTTGAGGACCAGGAAACTCAGAGCTAAGGTTTTGCCTAGAAGCTTAACTCTAACCTGGTGACTCCCTGCCCAAACTGGGCTGGTGTCTTTTCTCCTTCCTGCTGGGAAAGGTGGGGCTGGCTTTTAGCTATGCTATGAAACACCACCAAGGTTTCTTACTTCGGTACAATGCACAGCATCTTAGTTACTGAATGATGCAAAACACGCCCTTTTTTGCAACAGCGTTAACACACAAGATGTTTCTAAGCTCCGCTTTGGAACAAGGGGGCATGGAGCCCTCCTGGGGATGGCTGAATTTTTTTGGTGATACCGCAGAAGTAAGGAGCGATGAGAGGGAGCCTCCTTCCTCCAAACTCTGCTCAAAATGTGGGCAAAATCACATCACAGCCACCCTGACCCTTTCCTAACCCTTAGAAACTCCCTACAGCTGCCCAGCCCTCTCGTAGGAACCAGCTATGAACAGACTTGGTTGACTTTAAGCTCAAGAGAGATGATTTGTGCCCACCTGGGGCCGTGCCCAGTTTCCCTCAAGCCCTACTCACTGTGCCAATGCGGTCTGTGTGGATGCGAGGGCAGATGCTGTCTGTGCCTGGGAATTGCTTCCCTCTGGACCACATCCGATGTGCCTGGAAAGGGTCCAGCCTTTTCTTGTGCCCAGCATGTCCCGTGGGTGTGTGGAAAGGCAGCAAGGGAGGCTCTGCCAGGGACACGGGACTGGAACTGCTCCTCTGTCTGCATCTCTGGGTTTGAAGGTGGGATTTGAAGAACTGGAGGAGCCTTTGGATGACTCCTGCTCAGCAGACTGTCACAGCTGCAGGTCATGGGTTAATCCCGGGGTATTTAATACCTGAAACATTGGCCAAGGAGGTGGTAGCACCTGAGCAGCTCTGAGGGACAGGCAATGAACCCACCCCCTTGCTGAAAGCCCTGGTACCTCTGTAGCCTTTCTTGCTAATAAACTCCGGTCTTGAGCAGCATGAGGCTCATATCCATATGGGAGGACTGTATATGGGTGTTAGGGTGGGACCAGGATGAAGGGGACCGGGGTGAAGGAGAAATATTCTAGCCTCATCTTGCAATGACGGCAGGATGTCTGTTCCTCTTGAAGATGCTCTTGCAGGTCAAAAGGAGACTCTGAAGTGTCAGTTTAGTTAGCTTAATGTTAGTGGGAATCCCTGCCAGATGACAGTGCTGGAGGGATGAGGAGATGCTGCAGGACCCTTGGGGAGCCTGGGCTGGATCGTGCCTGGAGCTGTGCACCACTCTGCTCCCCGCTGCTGGTCTCCGAACATGCACAAGCTCCCCACATCTCCACGCTGATGTGCTGAGGTCCCATGCTAATTCCAGCATCCCCGCCCACGTTGCCAGCCCACGTGATGCTGTGCACCACCAGCACAGGGACAGGCAAGGTTACAAAGCAACCTCCACTTTCAAGCCAACTGTCCCAGTACCAGATAAACTGGTGGGTGCTGGTGGGGAAGCATGATGCCCCATGCTGACAGGATGATTTGTGGCTCACCCAGGCTTGCAGAGACCTTTTTTTTCGAATGTGCACAAAGCAGGACTCGGTAAAGCCACCTGGTCTACACCAGAGCTCTTGTGCTATGTCCAGCAACAAGTATGACAGCCCCACAGGTGCTCAGCCATGTCTACTGCTCAGGACTTCCTCCAGGACAGTGTTAGGATGTTTGTGAGGTTGAGATGTTTGTGAGGCTCCCCCCTGAAGAACGCTCCTTGCAAGCTGTTTCAGTGATGGAGGCAGAGGAGTAGGATGCTCCTTTCTCTGTCTAGGGTTTGGTGACATTGTCCCAGAGGATGAGCAGGAGGATCTGGACGGGTGCCCCCACCCCACAATAAAAAGGCTTTTTCCAGATGCCTGTTTTGGGCTCCTGAGGACAGGCTGCAGAAGGGCACAGCTCCTCCATGCTGCAAAGACCTCGAGCACAGGCAGGTGATGGAGCTGGGACCTGGAAGCTGAGATGGGAGCAAGACCCAGCACTTTGAGACATGTGTTACATCAGCAAGACTGGAGACTCTCATGGGCAGGGACAGGCTTTTCGCTTCGCAAATGCTCCCAACATGCGATTTGCAAGTTTGTTCTTTGAGGGAAAGCCATCCAAAAATCACATCCTCCTGCTGCTTTCCCCATAATCCTTTTTTTAAAATTTTTTTTTTCAATGTGCAGAGCTTTTTCCAAAGGCCCCAAAACCCAAGTTGCCTGCACTTTGAGGCACAGGATGCAAAGGTTTTACAGTCAGAGAGGGCTACCCCTTCTCGTCCCCTGGCTTTTCCCAGTGAACGTGAGTGTAACCTTGCATGAAACCTTCATGCAGATTGCCTTGCCTCAGTCTCAAAGTCCTCAGAGAAAACAATTCGAATGGAGTTTAGTGCATAAAGCAAATTAAAAAGGCTCCGCAGAGCCACCTGGTGCCCACCAAAAGCATTCTGAAAGAACACAGCAGTTGAAAGGCAGGGAGTCTGAATAAAATATACACAATTTATTTATAGGAGGTTTACAGCTGTACAACGTTGGCTTTCTGTTTGGACCACTCTCTGATCTTGTGCAACACGACACATCAGTGCCTTTGGAGATGAAGACAAGTCATAGCCTGTTTTAACATGCAGATGTCAAAAAGAAATGGATTTCACGGAGTGTAATGGCAGGCTACTTGCAACCATTGAAATGATTAAAAAAAGAAAAGGAAAATAAATCAGAGACATGTCCTGCACCACCTGGAAGGGACTGGAAAGTGCTTATCAGATCTGCCCTCCCCTCAGACGAAAAAAGCCCTGAATATTTCCGTTTACTTCATTCAAAGAGAAAAGGCATCAACATTAGGAATGGCATTTCAGTAACGCCATCTGCTCTACAAACAAGACCAAAAAAAACACAAAAAAAGCAAAGAGGTAATTTTTGTTATCCCATTGGAAGTGTAGGGGGAAGAAGGCTTCTGCTTTAACTTTTCAAAAGGTAAAAAAAAGGAAAAATATTACTAATATTAAGACATTTTGGTCCTGATATAGCATGATGATTTTTTTTTTTGAAGAAGCAGCTATTAAGAAGCTGCCTTTCCTCCCATTATGGCTTGGTTCTCTCAAGTAGGAAGCAAGGAGGCTGTCCATGGCTACCAGGGCATCCCTACTCCTTGGCAAGCTTAAGCGCCGTTCCTTGGGGATCACGGTGCAGTTTGGCACATGGTAGAGCACTCCTGGCCAAATGGCTCTCATTTGCCGAAGCTATCGGTAGCCTGATTTCCTGAGAAAACAAGGCGGGCAGGCTGGGTAACCCCATCTGCCGATGACGGTGCGAAGCTCCTGTGATGTTCCTGTGATGTTCTCCCTTAGCTAAACAGCTTCCCCCTGCCAGGTGAGGTATCTTTGGGCATCACAGTTCCTTTCATGTACTATTCTGACCGTGAGCCCGTGAGATCATCTCCTAAGACCTAAATCATGCCTTCTAGCTCCACCATGACGCTTCCATTTATTTTCAGTGATGAGTCCAATGAAAAAAAAAACAAACCAGAATAAAGTCAAAACATCTCTGAATCAGTCTGCCCACATTCAAGGATTTGCTTTGATGTTGGGGTCAAAATGCCACTTTACCAAACCAGGAGCATTCAAGCCAATTCTGCAAGATGCTGAACTAAACCAGGTCCCAGTGATGGCACCGGGAGTTGGAGGGTGCCCAGCACAAGGCAGGAATAACTGAGGCTTGGAAAGAGCCTTCTGTGGGCCACAGCTTGCTAGAGCTCTAAGCTTGGAAAACTAGACCTAAGAAAATAAGCAATTTGGTCAAAAATCCAATTCATAACCACAGGAGGTAAACTCTGAAGATGAAGGTTGCCCAGAGAAGCTGTGGCTGCCCCATCCCTGGAGGTGTTCAAGGCCAGGTTGGACGGGGCTTGGAGCAACCTGGTCTATTGGGAGGTGTCTCTGCCCAGGGCAGGGGGTTGGAACTAGATGATCTCTAAGGTCCCTTCCAACCCGAACCATTCTGTGATTCTATGAAGAAAGGGGAACAACAGCCTGCGGAAATCAATGAAATTGTACTCTATGCTTCTGGGTGCACCAAGAATTGAGCTGGCAGCTAATGTGACTTCAGGGAACATCTTACCACATTATAGATTTAGCAGATCTTTAGGGACTTTAAAAAAAATAAATACAGACTTGCAGCACAAACATGGGCATTTTGTAGGACAAACAGAAACCCTACTTGCTATGACAAAAGAAGGCTTTCGTGTTCACTTGTCCTTGCAGGCAGAGAGCTCTGCTCAGGCCACAATTTACCAAGATGACAAGTTTACATCATATGTGTTCATTTGCACTTGCATGCAGGTGACTGCAAAAGATATGTTTGTTAGAAGATCTGTCAGAAAAAAAACCCCTTACCTTGCACCATTTTTAAAGGCACATGAATAAAAAAAAAACCACCCAACCTAAACAACAGGAGAAAAAAAATGCTTTGAAACCTGCCCTGATCAGCTGCTGAAAGGCCAGGCAAGGGTTTATTGTTTGGCTTATCGGGGATGGTTTATAAGAAGCCAGATTCTGCCACCCGGTGGAATAAGGAAGATAAACCCAGTCTTCATGGCACACAGGAGCAGAGCATGGCCCTAGACGTGGCCCCAAGGATGGGTTTGGGTTGTGCTTGTGAGACTGGCTCTAGCACTGTGCAACTCATCCTCCAGGCCCAGAGACTGGAAATTAAGGGTGAGAGATGGACACTGGTATGAATTAAATATTCCCAGCACTTTCAGGCTGCACCGGGAGCAGCGCTCTTCTTCTCTCCTCTAGTACAAGCTAAAATCCCACCATTTTTAAAAAGAATTTGGGAAAGTGAGGCACTGAGAAATGATGCACTGTATGCAGCAGTAAAGATGGAGCCCGTTGAGCAAAGCTCCCCATCCCTTGGACCTGGTGCTATGGCCTTCAGAGGAACTCATCTCCTCTTATCTTAACACTGAACGGCCCCAGCAGACAGTCCAACCCAGCTACTGGGGTGAGCTCTTGGGATGGGGACGGCATGAAGACATGGAGACAGCAGGCACCGTGGCAGTTCGAGAGGCATGCACAGGAGCTGAGTCCAGACTGATTCAAAAACCTGACGCCAGAGAACAGTTGTCCCACCATGGTTGTTGGCATCTTTGCATCCTTCAGAGCTGCATGGTGTTGAACAAGACTCAGGAGGAGACAGCTTGTCCCTAAAATGATGGAGCCTTTAGTCTCATTGCCCCTGTGGATGTGAGATTGCCTTGGCGCATTGTCCTTCCAGTTGCAGTACGCAAACCCATACCCAGAAAACATCCAAAAGGCCCCAATCCATTTTTCCACTTCTCCTTTGCTGAGGTGCCTCCACAGAGAAGCGATTACATGGCAGCTTCACGGGCGACAACTCCACACATGCTACTCTAAAACCAAGCAGACACATCGAAGATGCATTGAAGCAGCTGGTGGGACCGCGGTGGCCACATGTGTGTGGTGGCACCTGTGTGCCAGCCTGTGTAAACAAACAGCATCAGGGCATCGTGCTCTGGCTGTCAGGACACACAGCACGTCCCCAGCGATCCCACAGGGCACAGGGCGGCGATGGGGGCTGCGGAGGACGCCAGCAGAAGGATCATTGCGGTTCCCCAAAAAGGCACCATTTTTTAACATTGAAAACACAAGATTGGCTCCTTTGAGTGGAATGCATGCATAGTTCATATACACCTTGCAGATGGTAGGTAGGCTGTGTGTGTGTGTATATATATATATATGTATGTGTGCATATTTATATACACATATGTGGCACCAGAAGAAGAGTCCTTGAGTACTTAGACGTTGGTGAGGATGTTACTGCTGAGCAGCCTCACAGCGATGGTTCCAGAGAGATCGTTTGATCTCCTGTTCCCCTTGTCCTGGAGGTGCAGGGTGTGCACCGACTGCCGGTCGCTGGGATCCCCCGTGAGCACCACTTGGCCCAAGAACTCATCGCTTATTAAGTTGTGGTTCCAGATCTGGGGAAACAAAACAGACACGAGGGCAGGTCCTTGGGGGATTCAACCAACCTTCGTGCACCAGGAAGGAGAAGGGGTTATTGCAGACCAGCTCTGAGCTGGAGCCATGGAGGTGGTCGAGGTGTGTGTGGGGGTCACTCTGTAACTGAGAGGGGTGAAGGACATGCATTTACCAGTTGCCACAGCTCAGCCGTGGTGGTGAGTGGTTGAGCTGCATGAATTGATGATGCTCAGCCTTGGGGAGCAGACCCGCTGTGGACAGTGTGAGGAGAAGGCAGGTGGGGGGGTTCAAGTGAAAGAGGGTCTCCATCCCTCAGCTCACTGCTCGCCTGCTGGGTACCTGAACAATGATGGGTTGTCCTGGCTTCTTGCGGTAGAAGAGCCCTTTCACGTCAAATTCTGGAGACACCGTGTTCTTCTTTACTGGAGAGCGAACTTTTTGCCCTTCGCACTTTATGATCACATAAGGGTCAGCTCCTGGGGAGAGAATTTTTGCTTTGTTATAGAACCTGTAAGTCCTCAGAGCCCTTTTCCATGGGCACCATGCAGCACTTTTCCTCTGTACCCTACCGGAGGAGATGGATATCTGCCAAAGAGTTCATCACACCCCAGATGATGTTCATGAACCTCAGCTGTTGGGCTCAGGCTTACTTCTGTTAGGTGACATTGTCCTTGGGCAGCAGGTGGTGATGGACTGCCATGAAATGGCCGCCTCTTCCTTGACCCCATATTCTACATAAACACTCCTTCATCACTTCAAATCCTCCTGACCTTTGGGATGAATCTTTCATGGAAGACACTGCCCTGCTCAGCTGTCCTTTCAGGATTTGCTCTGCCGAAGGCAGGCAGAAATAAAGCCATGGAGAAGAGAAAGAGGCTCACGGAGGATGTTTCACACCAGGAAACACCAAGAAGGCAAGGGTCTTCAAGCTGCAAAAACCCACTTGCTTCCACTGCAGCTCATATACTCCCAAGCCAGGCTAACTTTGGTTTTTCTTTAAGGTGATAAATACCTACCTCAGCAGGGACTGTGCATGAATCATTGGCGCATCTTCCTCCTAGACTTAGTGAGACTCAAATGCTGCAGTGGGTGTCAGTATAACAACTAACGTTGGGATAAGAAAAATGCTGGGTGGTCAAGGTGATGAGAGATGGCACAATGCTGAGCCAACATTAAGTGTCAAGATATGCTGATTTATGAGATCCCAAAATGGGGAGCCCTAGGATGGAAATATAAAAGGTTTCTAAAGAGGTGAAGACAGTTCTTAGAGTATTTGCTGTGGGCAAGAATTCAGGGAGAAGATCAAAATGTCAAAAAAGGATCATTGGTGGTAGTGCAAGACATGGGGAAGAGAAAGACTGGACAACGGGGGGCAACCAGGGGAAATGAGCGGGAAGTGGAGGAGATGAAAGCAGACAAAACGGGTAAGTGGGAAGCCAGAGGAGAGGTTCATGAAGGGATGTGTAACAGGTCAGTGGGAAAGGAAGGTTATCACAATATCCCAGCTGGAACAAGACAGTCACAGGGAACAAGCAGGCCACAAAGATGGAGAGTAAAGTTACCAAGTTCAGAGACTATCAGCTTAAAGCTGGATGGTACCTGAGCTTCCAGGAGAGGGATTAGTGAACATTTTCCCCTTATGAAAAAAGTGTTTGTTTGGGGAACTTCAGTAGAGAACGAGCTATTGCTATGGAAGTTTAATGTCCAGAATGCATTTTCTCACCATGAGCTTTAGTGGCTATGGTGGAAACACAGACCAGGTGGATGAGTTTTCTTGTCCAAGGGAATTTGGAAATGACGACAAACAAACCACCCCCTTCTGAGGGCCCGTGATTTAAGAAGCACGTCTTTGATTGCCAGACCACCTCCTTGCTAGCTTTCTGTCTGCAAGGATCTGGCTCCCCTGGTGGGACACAGCTGCTGGATTTCACAGCTGTTTTTCCAAACTAGCAGTGTCTTTTGGCATGTCGCATTAAATCCTCATATTCCGTCAGCTGGAGCCAAATTCCCATCTGTAAATCACTATTTCCAAAGTAGTATGAAAGGCCTGGGTTGAGAGATGCGAGAGATGCCATTGCACTGGAAAGCACTGAACATGTAGGCTGTTGGTGGTGGGAGCTGAACAGCTGGAAAACAGCTGGAAAAAAGCCATTCCCAGCAGCCTCTGGCTGAAAAAAAAATATTTGATGTCTCCAGAACCTGTATGTACACTTTTATGAAGAAAAGATAAATCTCCTTGTTTCTGTGAACAGTTCAGAGACTTTTGGTTACAGATTTCCCTGCATTGCTACAGATACACCCAGCTATTTTGAGAAATCCATGAAAAAGCAACATACCTGGGGCAAAATTCCCTCCCAAACTCCAGACAAGGCAGGAGGACTCGCTTTGTGGCATGTGATAAATAAGCAAATTGGGCTATGCTTTGTCCTAAGGAAGGATCCTGCTCATCACTTTCAGGGCTCTAGTGATATGCAGCCCTGATAATAATGCTTGGGTGGAAAAAAAAAAGGTTTTTAATTACATTTTTAATTTAGATTTTTTAAATTTTAAGTTTTCAATTTCTACACTTTATATTTGACTTCAAAGTGACTGGCTAACCCTTGCTACATTCAACACACGATCTTGGCTCAGGAGATGGGGAAGAAAGGCTAGGATCTGTTCCATTCCCACGGAGGAAAGATATTTGCTTCTTCATCACACCCTCTAGGCCTTTCATCCCTACGTCAACAATCTTCCAGTACAAGTCATCACTACCCCTGGGTTTCTTGGTCCAAATGTCCCAGGAAGACTGAACATGGGGTTCCTGCCACGAGCTTCTGTGTGGCTGCAGGACGTGGCGAGGCATGGTGCTGCTGCTGTCTTTCATGCAAGAAAAGTGTTGGATGTTAAAATTGCATGGGAGCATGGTAGGACCATGAAAATGAACCTTTAGAGGACCAAGGAGGGAGACATATATTGAACTGTGCTGGTGGTGGCTGAAGTCATCTCAGAGGGCTCCTAGGAGCCAAGCATGGAGCAGGACTTATAGGAAACAGAGGGAGAGGTCCTCAATCCACACCATCCCAAAATGTGCTAAATTTGAGCTACCGTCTACTGATAGACATTCATGCAGCCTCCAGTGATGAAGACTACTGCAACACATCAGCCTGTTCCATTGCTTCTCTGTCCTTCCTATTAAAAAGCCTTTAAATACGATTCCTGACTTTTACAGCTGCTCATATGCAGGAAGAAAGCCTGGATTGTTATAGGATCACTGCTAAGGGCTTTCGGGAAGTTTTGGGAGGATCTCCCGAGGATATTAGACAACAGCCTAAATATAACAGCTCCCAGATCATGTCCATAGCAAGAAGTGAGTTTGATTCTCCATGGACTTTCTTCTCCTCTGGGGTGTGAATCAGGCACGTTCCCTGAAAAAAATATCTGAGGACAACAAATCCCAGCAACCTCCCACCTCATGAAACCACCTCCCCCTTTTCCCACTGAAACAACCACCTCCCAACTCCTCCAGGACTAGACAACAGGCAAGGAAAGGTCAGTACCTCCTTGGGAGTCCTGATTCTTGAGCCCAGCTGCAGCGAGGACATGGATCTGGGACACCACTTGTGGGTAACCACACATCCCACTCCAGCAGGTGTGTGGTGGCTCATCCAGCGTCAGCTCTCTGCAGGGAAAAACATATGGCCTTTGAGAGGTGCCCAGCCTTGCCCCATGGGCAGCCCAAAGAGATTGCTCCAGCAGGATGGAAGGACTATGCACTGTCCACTGTCAGACTTTGCTCCCCAGTCCAACCTCCTCAACCTAGGTTTGGGACACTCTTCCACGCCATGCCTAGAATCTGAGTGGGAGCTTCTCTGCATGTCTGTGGTAGGACCTTATCAAGGTGCCCTGTCTCTTGGCCACCCTTGAAAGGAAGCCAACCACCAGCTCCAGGCAAGGCTAGGACCAATTCCAACCAGGAAAACCACATGTCTAAAGCACAGGGATCTCTCCAAATAGCCAGCTCCTCCCCATCACTGCTCTTGCTCCTTACCGGCAATCTGAAGGCACATCCGTGAAAATCCTGAGAAGGAACTCGCCTACATGACCGGGGTCAAAAGTGGTGGGGATGATGACGTAGCGGCCTTCCTTCAGGTCTGTCCTCAGGAAGACGCTGCGGGAGTTAATGTAAATGGAGCTGGCCACCTTCTGCTGCAGGGTGTGCATCCGGTAGTTCCTGTTCAGCTCCACCTGGGCAGAGACCACAGCGGGACAGTCAGCAGGACAGCACTGAGTGACAATGTATTGGTATCCACCTTGGGAGGCCAGACTGCAAAGACTGACCCCACAACGCTGGGAGAGCTGGAGTTAAGAGAACTAGCAAAATGGTCCCAATTGGGATGGACGGAAAACAAGTGTGGATGTGGCTCTCTCAGCTGTGTTGGCTCAGGAATTTGTTCTCTCTCTTGAACCCCGGCTTGACACTGGGGAGCTGGTAAGCAACATATAAGGATCAGTCAAACGGATTTCAACATTTGGAGATGACAGAATAACCATTGCTTTTAGGAACAGGAACTTGTCCATGCTGTCATTGTTCACCTCCGAAATTTTTCACCATCTCTAGAGGGGGTCAGACTGTGCTGAAGGCACCCCAGGGACTCCCAGAGTAATGTTTAAATGAACAATACCAGTGGTCATGCAGGATGTATTGCTCCACCACTAACAAATTTACAGGGGGATTCAGGCCAACATGCAGGATCCATGGTCTACCTTATGGATATCAAAGCCTATGGCCAGGTTCTCTCCTTTGCCCTCTTTGCGACTGGTCCTTTTTGGCTTCTGCTGGATGGAGATCAGCACTTCATCTTCTGCCTTCTTCACATCAAACACATACTAGAAGCAAAGGGAGGAAGGTGAGGGAGGACTTCTAAGACAGGATCATTGGGAATGGGTGGGTGTGGACAAACAGTAGAGTTGACCTCTGCTTCTCCTCACCCGCCTCACTGTAGAGACAACCTGGCTTCAGTACCACCATTCAGAGCCCACACCCACTCCTCTTAGGACTTGGTATCATCTTGCCAAGCCACAGACTTTTTAGCTCATCTTAGAAAAGACCGGTAAATTCAGCAGAATCCAAGGAGTCCAGATGCAGCCTCATACCAGAGAGTTTCACCCCTTGCAGTCTGCCACAAGTCCTCCATGCTGTGGAAGGAGGAACTGATGTTCACAGAGACATAAGATGAAGGCTAATACAGATCTAGGAGCAGAAAACAACTCTCCCACATCCTTGATGACAACTCCTGCAATGGACCAGACCATCCTTCACCTGCTTGTTAGATGAAGGACTCACAAGAACTTGTCTCATGTTACTGAGAACCCCAGTTCAGAGGAGGACAGGACAAAAGAGCTTGTTGCAGGAGACAAACTTCAGAGCAGGGCCCTTTTTGAAGGCCAAGCTACAAGGAAATGGCCCTATAGATTACACCTATACTGGTAAATTTAGCAATGCCACAGTTTAGGCAAAGGAACTAGAATTTGATCATTCAGACATCCAAATTGTTGGAAATGGTTCCTGGCCCTGTTTGACTAGTGCCAGCTAATACTGCTACCCAGTGGCACAGTTTGCTCTTTGCTTGTGCCAAGACGCTCTACACCAGGCACTTGGATGCAGTCTCCCAGATAAGAGGGATAAAGTTAGCAAAGTTGGCCTGGATGCTGGTCATGTTATGCCAGGGGTCTCAGTCAGAGAGTGGTCTTAAGCGCATTTAATCTACTAGAGGTCTGGTAGCCATTTTGGCCTTCTAGGTCCCTGTAGGAGATTTAAACACTTGCAAGCACATGTGAAGGCTCCAGAAGGTCCTCTGCTCCATGACTCACTTGGGGATTCTGCAAAAAGGTGTCCTTGTGATTGATACAGCCTCCACAGCGGTTCTTCAAGGGATCACTATTTCTGGTCCATGCCCCATGTAGCACTGCCTCCTCCCAGGTCTTGTGGATGCTCAGGTAGGACGTGTTGATGAGACGGCACTTGATGATGTCCGTGAAGTATTTGCAGAAATCTTCAAAGGTCATCCTAAGTCAGGAAAGGACAGAGACGCGTTATGTTTCTTCGTTCCATTCAGGGGGTTTTCTTGATCAGCTGATAGAGAATATGTTGGTAGCCTCTAATGGCTGATGAGTAACAAGAGATGGAGATACCCTTTTCCATGCACACAGTAAATACGTATTCAGTTTAAACAATAGAGCTCTGTGTTTTGGAGTGAGAGAAGCAGAGTAGTGGCCCTTCCTCCACATGTGGGTACATGTTGCATTGAAACATACCTGCTGAGGCTGTTAAGTTCAGGACATTAATAACAGGTTCCCAGTACCCTGGTGAAATGGTTTGGACCCAGTGTGATACAGAGCAATCCTAGGGTCATGGCCATCCAAAGCTAATACCCATGGGCTCAAGCAGGAGGCTTCACTAAAGATCCCAGGGTTTAGAAGGCTGTTTGCTCTGGATAGCTGTTTGCACAGAAATGACTCAAATGCTTTATGGGGTGGGAGGACCCTGTGGGATGGGCCGTGGCGACAACCCCAGAAGGGACTCACCAGAACTCTCCGTCATCTTCCACTGTCATCCCCATCTTCTCTCTCTCACTTTTACTCACTTTCTGCCACTCCTCAGAGCTGTGGGAAGAGTACGCGATCATTACTGTGAGGGCAAAGGGACACACAAGAATTCAAGAGGCTACCTGGCCTCAGCAGGATCTCTCAAGGGCACAAGGCCTCTATAAAGCTCCAGCTATGCAACTAGTCCCCACACCGCTCTGGTTAGCTCACACACCAAACATAGGGGGAGCGCAGGACACCTTGGAGCTTCAACTTCCTTCTTTACCAGTGGAGCTGAATCCAGCTTGGCAAGATTTTGTTTGGCCAGTACAATCACAACCCTATCAGTGAAGATAATCTAATGGACTCTGGCCAAAGGCTCTGGTTACATCTGGTTCTTCATCCCATCCACAGACTCCACAGCAGTCAGTGGTGGCACTGGTTGATTCTGTTGGGTGCTATTTTTGCAGGAACAAGAGTGGGAGTGGAAAGGTGAGCTATAACCATCCTTGACTAGTGTGAACATGCTGGTGATTTCACCACAACACCATCAGAGCCTTAATGAGAAGGTCTGCCAAGCTCCGCCACCCTCCTGCCGTTCTCCAGGGACCCCAGGGCAAGGAATGCATCTACCCCAGCGAAAGGGGTTTAGGACAGGGGTTGAAGCAGCATCCCACAACTGCCTGTACAACGTTATTCTGCGAGTGTGGATGTAGCCAAATTGTCTCGTGCCTCAAGGCTTGCTATAGCCCAGTTTTTTCCACCAACAAAGAAGGTGCTGCTGCTGCCTGTCCTAACTCACGTGTCGCTCCAAGGGCCGTTCCACTCCCGCTCGCCCCATGGGTTGCGCATGCGGATCATGTCCAGCTTCTCCGACTTGAAGAAGGACAGCAGGCCGTGGCCCAGGCGGACCTTCCGCACGTCCGTCACCGCATATGCGTGGCCCTTCACCAGCCCGCAGGCCAGGCGGGCCTCCATGTCAGCTGCTGATGTGGCCTGGGCAGAGGGACACAAACAGTGCTCATACCAGGGGGATGTGACTGCCTTTGCAAGGACGGGGAAAAAAAGAGAGCTCAGATTTCCCTCTAGGTTGCTCTGAGCTGAAAAGGAGAGCACTAACACTCAGGGACAGAGCCAGTTGCTTCAAGAGATGTATCAGATGCCATTTTAGGTGCTAGTTCCTTCCTGGTCTTCATCTGCTGCATGAGGTCTCTAAGCTCCCATGCTGTCAACCAATAAAACTCATCCTACTGGTTATAACAGGAGGTCTGGCACCCAGTGTTTGTAGATATGTCCACATGCAGACACCAAAATCCCTTTCTCTGAAGTGAGAGTTCTTGGATATAGCAACAAGGCCCTTGGACATAGCAACAAGGAATAAAGAGGGTTGGCATCCAGGCTTGACTCCCTTTGTCATTCACAGGAAGAAGTAGGAACCCTTGGCCATAATTTATCTGATCTAATTTAGAAATGTCCAACAGTGTAAGATGACTGCATCCTAAAACACCTATTCCCGTGACACCGTGACCATACAGGTAACTTTGCTTACTTTGATGGAGCAGCTGATGAGGCCTCCCCGGTTGTGCACCTTCAACACACGCTCGAAGAGGAGGTTTCGCTTGGCTTCATCAGTGATGTAGTCCCCTTCAGTCAGGTCGATAGGTTCAGAGACTCCACCAGTAAAGTCTACCAGGGCATCAGCTGTGTTACCTCCATCCAGAGCCTCGTAACAACCTGACAACCTGAAAGAGGGTGACAGGGATGGCACAACAACACTGACCTGACATATTAAGGGGTCTGGGACAGTTCTTGAGTCAGTCTGGAGAACACAGGTTTGTAAAACAACTTTCAGTGGGTGAGGACAGAAAACTAAGGTGAAAAATAAGACCCATGTTGCTTGCAGCACTCTTGCTGTCATAGGACAAAGTAAAGGGAACCTGAAATCCCTAGGATAGGTGTTACTTAAACAAATGTGGAGTTGGAGGATATTTTGCTTTGAGAGTCAATTAAGGCTAGAAAAGCTGTTTTTTTACAGTTTCTGTCTGTTTGAGATATGTCCTACTCCTCCCCAGCAAAGCTGTTGCTTCCACCAGCACAAACCAACTGATGAATGAACAGAGAGGAAAAACAGGGTGCCCAGGTCCCAGTTTGTTCTGCAACTGCCCGGGTACCTACTTGGCATAAGCTTTCTCCACCAAGGCGCACCAGAACTCATTCCTGGAGTTGGAGTGGCAGTAGATGAGCTGGTTGTGGAGTGTGGGCAAGCGGTCATCTATCACCACGTCCAGCCACTGACCAAAACGCCAGAACTGGAAGTGGAAGATCCCCACGTAGCTTTCAGGTTTCTCGGGATTCCACTCCTGCTCCTTCCAATCTGGGATGACCTGTAAGAGAGGAGGCACGTGCACCTAGTTTGTGCCCTTTTTTGCTGGGTTTGACTCCCATCCTGGAACTAATGCAGACAACATCAAAGACAAGGAAAAATATGACAAGGATGGACTTGCTTATAGTCTGTTGGGGCCAGATTTTGGACCTGGTTCCTCCAATGCAGACTAGATTAACATATTCTGGTATAGCTTAGACTTCATTGTGCCTGGGAAGATGGAGTTAAAGGTCCTCATCTTCTTTCTTATAATTCTACCCTGGACATCTGCTGCCATCTACTGCTATAGACAGGCTACTAGAGCAGAAGAGTCCTTTGTGTGACCAGGGATGGTTATTTTTATGACCACATTTTGTTCATTTTAGTGTCACTAGGGTACCACTAAGAGAGGGCACCTTCTTTGATCCTCTTACTTGATTCTGGTGTGAATTGACTGGCAAAAAGCAAGTGTTGTATTCATCTACCTGGTGGTAATAAACAGGGACCAGACACTCTGGTACATCTACTCTGCTAAATAAAAGTGGGAAAAGCAAGATCCCCATCCCCACAAGGTCCCTGTTCTTCCCTATCAAGAGCTACCATACTCATCCAAGCAAGCACGGGGAGGTGACTTGCTGAAAGAAGGAAAAGAGGACCTGGGGTGAAAGAAACCCTAGAGCAGCTGAGGGGCTGAGGGAGTGCAGGTTTGGTGCCACTGCTGTCTGTACTGCTGATGGGACAAGGCACAGGCGAAGGGCAACTGCAAAAGTCCATAGTCCTTCATGGCTGCGGGCACCACCAGCTTAGCTTTGAATGGAAAATGCACCCCACAGTTGGGACAGAAATGGGCACAGCCATACACAGATGCTACAACTAGGAGGATCTGCATTTTATTTAGAACCAGGACACAGAGGTTGACAGCAAGGAACTGTCCCACCACAGCTTAGCTTTTGTTCAGGGTGAAGGCAACATGGTTTTACTTCATGGGCTGTGAGGCCACGTATAGTTAGTGTAGTTGATAGTTGACAAGGATTGACTGATTCAGCTGCAGTAATGTGACCAACTGTCCACATTTTGCTTCTTGACTTACCTGCTCCCAAAGCGTCATGATCTAAGCGAGGCAAAAACTCCAATGGGCCCATGGGGAAAATTATGTTCCGATACACCAAATAATCCCTGTCCTGCAGAGACAGCTGCCAGTGTTGGGGTGGGATAGGACAGGACACAGCCACCATTGCATTGAAAGAGGCTCTTCAGGAAGTCCTGGGCCATGGTGAGACCCTCTGCACCATGCCTTAGCCCTTGTCCAGCTGCCAGAGCGCTTTGTGCTTTTTTTATTGGCTGCCATCATGAAGCCATAACCCTGCAGAGAGCCCTCTCTCTGGAGAGCCCCCCAACTCCTCAGCTACCAGCAACAATCCAGCTCAGGGCTTTTATTGCTCCTACACTGAAATATTAATGATGCCATCAGCCTTGAGAGCTCACTGGCACTCCTGAGTTGTCTGGATCAATAGAAGCAGAGCAGACAGAGCCATGAAAAAGCGCCACTTTTGGAGGGTTTGGCGATTTCCAGGAGTGCTAGCAATGATGCCCCAGACTTCCTCTGGGACAGCGCCAGGGAAGGTCAGACAGCCCTCCATCAGTCCCCATCGATTCCCTCCTGACTGGAGCTCATCCTAATGAATTGTCATAGAGGACCATTTTGCTAATCAACTCGCTATTAATGGGGGCTTAGAAATGATTATGGCATTGATTAGAGGCGGCTTGTCAGCCAGAGCTGGTAGCGACAGCTTCCAGCTGGCTGGTTCTCAGACTCGCCATTCCTGCCAGTGGTGGCAAGAGATACCAGTTCCCACCATCCTCCTCTGTCCCTTCATTTGGGGGCAGTGCTGAAAACAGCCACTGAAAGAGTGGTCAGCCCTTATGCAGAGCAGGATCCAGGAGCAAGGACTGTCGTGCTTCTACACCAACCCAAGGGGAAACAAGAGGAGCCCGATCTCCAGAGTCCAATCTGTCCTCAATGTGCCAAAGAGCAAGGTGTGAGATCAAACGTCAGGTTCCTTCCCCCAGCTCCTCTCAGAGCACAGCATCCCACCCAGGCCAAGGATCCCTCCAGCTGCTTCACTCCCTGGCCAAGGTGTCTGTGACTCTCCTGGCTGCCCGGGAGAGGTGGCAGCTCTGGATGTGGTGCCTATTGGGCACTTCAGGGCATACAGCACAACCCCTGCCTGTGACCTGATGCTGTGTATTACCTAAAGGATTAACCTAGGGCACACCTACAAATCCCAGCAGTAGCTGGAGCCCAGATCCCTCCAGGAGATCATCATGTGACTGAGGTCCACAGCTCCCACCAACTCCCAGGAAACCTCCCCAGACATCTCCATCCCTCCTCAGAGGATGCCGGAGAGCATGCCATGGACCATCCATCACAAGGTCCCATTGCATCCTGGACACAACTTGGTTGTGTGATGCCAAGGCAGTGGAGACCAGCTCTCCTCATTCACCCAACTGCCCTGCTTTTTACTTAGGGGGTCCCAAAATCTGGAGCTGTAAGACCCTTTAGTGGGACAAATTTACAGTGAAAGGGCTCAGACAGGTAAATTGGGAGCCCAGAAACAAACAGGTTCCAGATTTAATTTGTAACGTTTCCCTAAGCTGGTTTAGGACTTTTCTTATTTTCCTTAGGAATGGCTTAGGAAAGGCACTCGTGACTCTGGAGAAATGTTCCCAATTAGGAGGAGGAACTGGTAGACGTTGATCCTCCAAGCAGGGGCCCTTCTGCTGAGAACTTGCCAGCTCAGGAAGGGCAGGGAGGGACCCAGCTGTGCCAGTCTGCTGAACCACGGTACAAACCAGGATGAAGTTCCCCTGGGAATTGCGTAGGGAGAGTTTCAGTGATGGGTATAAAGAGGGTCATCTTCCCTGCAGCAGGGAGACCACACTGCCCCACTCACCTCCCACCCCCAGCTCTGATGGAGAGGAGGATCCACCTGAGGGCTGTTTCCCCTCCTCTGTCCAGCTTCAAACCCTTCCCCAAACCACAAACTGCTAAACGCTCCATTAAGCTTTTCACACCAAGAGAAAAGAAGGTAAATGTTCATTTTACTTTTTACAGGAGATAAAAAGGTGCTCAAAAATACCATCAGTGACTTGAAAATTGGTGGGTGCTGTTTTATTGCTTGCAGGATTGGGGCAGCTTCCAATAAAAGCATGAAGAAGACACACACAGCCTCAGTCTTTAAGGGGAACCCTGTTGACTAGACTTTCGTTTACTGGGGTACATCAATACCCAGCGAAGTATCTGCAGCAAGAACTCTACCCCAGCAACCAGCAACGTAGCAACAGCATATTGTGAGGCCTGGCATGCCAAAACCACTTCGGATGTTGGCATTGGCTCCTGTTATTGGGTCTAACGTGGTTTGTAGTCAGGAGCTCTGCGCTGCGATGTACAAGGAGGGGTCTCCTAGGGGAAAGTCTGCCAGGACCGTAAAAGTGGGTTTGGTCCACAGTGGGTCCAAGCTATGACCAAGCAGGGGTGCATCCACTTTTATCTCTCCTCATCGAGTCCAGCATTTCTTGGGGTCTAAACAAACACATCAACTTCTTCGGCAATGCCAATGGCACGGCTGTACAATTTGGTGGTTGCTGAGCTTCGATTGTGGGCAAGACTCAAAGCTCCCACCATTTCTCCAGCCAGCAACTGATCTTCCTGCTTTCCTTCTCCTCTCTGCCTGGAATAGCTTATGCATATAATTTTATACACTATTGTTGGGCTGGGGAGGGCATGGAGTCTGCATCTCTGGAGGCTTTGAAGAAGAGGCTGGACTCTTTTGGGGATGGTCTGCACAAGTCAGGAGGCCATGGGTACAAAGTCACCTTGTCCTGGCTTTCCCATCACTGCCCTCTCCTTACACATCTCAGGCCATGCTTTGAGAAGCACTCACCCACATTTGAGTGCAATCTTAGCAAAGGACCAATTGTAGTAATACTTGATTCTTTCACAGAATCACACACAGAATGGTTTGGGTTGGAAGGGACCTTAAAGATCATCTAGTTCCAACCCCCCTGCCCTGGGCAGGGACACCCCCCTCTAGACCAGGCTTTCAAAGGACATTTCTGTCTATAGGTCTCAAGAAACTTCACCTAAGCTTCGATTTTTGGTGAAGGAAAAGGGAACGACCAAGGTTAGTAGTTTATTCACAGATATGGGACAAGCCAGGAACAAAACACCCTTCTGCTCCTAAACTTGCAAAGGTACCGTCTCCCCGCTCTGCTCCCATGGCCACCCAGACACCGCTCCCTGCCTCAGCATCTGTAGAGGGCAGGAGATACTGCTTTTGGGGGACAGCAGCAGCAGGTTCCTGCTCTGTGGTTTGCAAAGTGCTCTGTAGCCTCCCGGCTCTCTAGAGATGCTTCAGAATAAATATATTCGTGGGTGCTTTAAGGCCACAGCAATGCACAAATTGTTTTTGCTGCAGGGAACGCAACGCTGGCTCAGACCGACGGCCCGCCCTGAGCTGTTGGCTCACTTGCCTGGCTCTGCACACACATACACGCCTGCTCCAACCCATCTCAAGACCAACAATCTCTAGGTGAGCAGCATGCTGGAGTGCACCTCCCCACACTGATCCCCAGCAAGAAACGGTGGTGGCCGTCAGGAAAAGGGCGGTCCAGCCTCCCTGCACCAGTTTGTCCGGTGGGTTTGCAATCTGCAGAATGCAGCATGTCCAAAGGTATTCCAGCTTCACGGCAGGGCGATCCTTCATGGGACCGGTCTTCAGAGACACCAAGCAGCCACAGTCGTAGCAGGCTGCAAGCACTCAGCATCCTTGCAAGGAAAAGCACTCCACGGCAAACAATCCCTCCCTTTTTGATGGCTAGGATGGAAACTGGAAGCCAGGGCTCTCTCCGGGTTGTCTCTCCTGTTTCTAGCATGGCAATTTCTTATTTCTCCATCAGGCTTCTGGTATGCAGGTGACACAGTTGGAGGGCTTAGGGCAGCCTCCTATTTCCATGCCAGCAAGACCCTGCGCCAGTCAGACCTGGTGAATCCCTGCTGAATTCACAAGCATGCAGTCTTATACTCTAGGCAAATGCAGCAGCAAGCTCATGGCTCCCTCCTCCCCATCATTCAGATGGAGTACGAGGAGGCAAGGTATGGGGAATGTTTCTCAGGGCTGAGGGGCTCCAGAAGCGCCAAGCTGTCCTCCATTTTTCTGTGGCGCCATCCATCATAAAAAGCCAAGAACCGTGTCAAAACTGAACCAAGAACTGAACTGAGAGAAAGAAAAATGAAAACAAAAGCACAGCTGGAGAAAGAAGGGCTGAGCAAGAGCGGATCAGGCTTTAAAAATGATGGAGCCCTTCAGCTGAGCTGGTTCAAGACCGTCAGTGAAAGCAAGGAGGAAATACATCACCTTGCGGATCTGGGCTAACTCCGCTATCCGCTCCCCAAATTCCTGGGCATCTGCCTCGTTGCACTCCACCTCCTTGGCCCCTGGCTTCTTCCAGAAGATGCCAACAGGCTCCAGCAGCTGCCGGTTCATAAGGTGGGTGAGATCAGGAGTCCAGTGCTGGGAGGTGCCGGTCACCGTGACCTTCCCAGGTCTTTCCAGCTGGATGTTCCAGCGGAGGAAGCGCAGGTTGTGCTGCCGGATGAAATCCACTCGGTAGATGTGCTCATTGGGACGCAGCAGCTTCTCGCCATCCTGGGGCCTCACGTTTTTTTGCTGCAGGCTCTGGAACCGCAGTCGCATGCATTGGGTGAGCTGGTCATCGTGGACGAAGGGCAGCTCAAGCATCCCTGTCGTGGCTGCCATCGCCTCGGTTGCTCCTCTGCTACGTCCTCAGCAACGTCTGGCTCTCAAACAGGACACGCAGGGGGAAAAAACCTCCAAGCCCCCGGAGCTGGTGCCCCCTCTCCACGGTCCCAGTGGGTGCTAGGCAACCCAGGCCGGTGACGCAAAACACCCTCTGGGGCTTCCTCTGGGTGCCCTCACGCCTCGTTTGTAGATTAGGAACTGATGGTGCTGCTGCGCACGAAAATCTATAGGGAAGGGATGTCTGATGTCAGCCTCCCTGGCAACCTCCCTGACAACCACAGCTCGTTATCCCAAAACGAGGGCGTGCAGCCAGGGATGCCAACCGACAGGTCTGGTGGCAGTGGCTTTCTCTGAGTGTAGGCTCACGGGGTAATTCATAGAATCATAGACTCATACAATCGTCTAGGTTGGAAGGGGCCTTTAAGATCATTGAGTCCAACCATTAACCTAACTCTGACCAAACCACCACTAAACCGTGTCCCTCACCACCACGTCTGCCTGGCTTTTAAATACCTCCAGGGATGGTGCCTCAACCACTTCCCTGGGCAGCCTGTTCCAATGCTTGATAACCCTTGCAGTGAAGAAACTTTTCCTAGTATCCATCCTAAACCTCCCCTGGTGCAACTTGAGGCCGTTTCCTCTTGTCTTATCGCCTGTTACTAGGGAGAAGAGAGCGATGCCCCCCCCTCGCTACACCCTCCTTTCAGGGAGTTGTAAAGAGCCGTAAGGTCTCTCCTCAGACTCCTTTTCTCCAGGCTAAACAATCCCAGCTCCCTCAGCCATCTTTGAGTATCTCCATGGATGGAGATCCCACAGCCTCTCTGGGACCTGTTCCAGTGTCTGACCATGCTCACGTGGAAGATAAACTGCAGCTTGTGCTCTTGTCTTTTGTCCTGTGACTGTGTACCCCCAGCAAGTGTCTGGCTCCGTGTCCTTTCCTGGATGGTGCAGCTGGCAGGAGTCAGGAATCACTGCTCCTCCAGCAGCAGGTGGCCACCAGCAGCTCAGTGTGGGTCTGCCTGCCCTCAAATAGACTGGCCCGATGTTGGAGAGGGTGCTCAGGTGTGGGCTTCACCTTAGTGCACCTGGGAAAGGGGACTCAGGCACAGTCTGTGCCTTAATGCTTGTCTCTTTGGGACAGGTGGAGAAGCAGGTCCAAAATGCAAGCAACCCAAACAACTATAGGGATGCTCTGAGCCCATGTGAGCACCAGCAAAGCCACCGTGCCCAGCCTGGAACCACTCACTCCCCAGCAATTGCTGGGCAAGATTAAATCCAGAGCAGTGGTGCTGCGCTGGTGGGTTGTCCAGGCAGTAGATGGGGTAAAGGGGGAGATTGTTGAACATGTTTCTCTTTGCAAAGTGCTTGGTGGCTCCATGAGGCTGCAGATCCTGGAGAGAGGTGCCGTGCCAAGCCATGACCCCCTCTACCAGGTGGCCCTGTGAAATGATGGCTAAACCACAGCCATGGTTTTAGATGTGCCATGGAAAAGGCCTGACTTCTTCAAGCGTGCTGTGCTATCTTTGGGATGTAGTCACCGGTTTGCACACTCAGAGATTGCAGGGGTTTCATCACAAAGCTTTAGAGGGGACAGCATGTGGAGTCAGGTCATTTAGGCGCTCTCCATCCTGTCTGTGACTCAGGTTGGCTTCCGCCACATGCAATGTTTGCGAGGCACTCTGGGAGCTCGAACTGTGTTAAATGAACTCCAGGAAACGTTTTTTTCTAAAATATTTTTACAGAAGGCTGTGCCATCATCTATACTGTGTCACACGTGACTAACAACCACCTAGTTTCATCCCTGGTGGCTATCACTTTGACTTCCAGAAGAAGTCCCAAAAAACACCATCAGAAGTTGTCCTTGGCCAAACAAACCGCAGATGCCAGGAACTCAGTGAGTCATTTTAGTGGGAATTATCCCGCAGTCACCAGTTTGCTATCACTCCTAAAGACCCTGAGGACAGAGTCAAGAAAGCTAAGAGCTACGCAGCCCTATTTGAAGGGACAAAAGAGAGGTCTGAGGAAACCAGATCCCTCTTGCTGCCCTCTGAGATCTTGCCTCACTTGTTTACCAGCTGTAAAACACCTTTAGCAACAACTGTTGATCCAACCCTTGGGTCTTAAAAGTTAAAGATGCCTTCAGGTAACCCTGGAGACCTTTTCTGAGCTGAGCTACATGCGGCAATGTCATGTGGACCTTGCTTGGACGGCCTTGGTTATTTTACCCCCATATGCAGTGGCAGTAAAGAAGCAATGACCTTGCACCTGACGATGAATGGGCAGCAGTGCGGTCCAGCTCCCAGGCACCACGTGATGTTCCCCCCCTGCCCTGGTGAAGTGTGGTGGTACAACTCCCCGCTCTGCCCTCCCTTTTTGTCCTCTCAGTATTTGCCATGATTTCCTCCCCACCTGGGCCACATAATCATACAATGGACCAGACCAGAACAATACATCATGGTCTAACATGAAAGAAAGAAAAGGTGGAGAGCAACGGACTAGAACACTACGGCAACCCGCTAGTGTACCTGATTCCCATGGCTCCTACCATTTGAAAATGATAACTATAATCGATCACTCGTGACGACATACGGATTGTGGCCACAGAGCGGGGGATACCAGGACCCCAAGTGCTATCAAGTCCTGGGCTTGCGCCACTGTCTGAGCTGGGCCGGAGTGGAAAAGTACCTGATGAAAGTCAATGATCTTGGATCCTATAAGTAGCGATTCTAGTAAAGACCCTTTGAGCTCTTCTGGACACCACTCAGGCAAACATCTTGATAATTAGAAGGCCAGGGCGAGTCAGCCCCTCTTGAGTCTCAGTTATTGCCCATTGAGGAATGCCGATGCATTGTGAATATTTACTCTAAACTCGGGAAAAGGTAAATTTTAACTATAGGCTAGCCTTTCTTTCATCCACATCTCCACTTATATGTTTATGGTATACACTTTAGCTTTATGGATGTGGATGTTCTCCCAATTGTCCATGCACGAGTAGGAGTTAAGAGGGGTACCCCCCGACTCATTAGGGTAGTGTGATACTAAGGGATCTTTGATCTCAGCAGTTATAGACCATGGAGTGTGTGTGCGTGCGTGCATTTATATGCTTTGCCTATATGTATATCTACTAGTGTGAGATCTGTGCTTTCACTCATACGTATATGCATTGATTTGGGATACCTTATAGTAAGTTAGGGTGAATCTTGACATCTTCAAATCTGTAATTAAGTCTCTGTTCAATTGTTGTGTTAAATCACTTTGTAAATCTTTAAATCGGTTAATGATTAAGTGCTGCTGAAATTCAACCTCTTGATATACCTCAAATCATTAATAAATTTTGATTTTGACTCGCTGCTAAATCATAACTGTGCCAAGTATTTCCATCCGCGACAATGAGGCACAAGATCAGCCTTCAGGTCCTCCTCAGAGAGCAATAACTAACCCCAGGTTGTAGAAGACCTATGCAAAATGGACTTTGGGAGATGGGTACCCTCAGAGGTGTCCCATCCAAGACTGGCCTGTGCTCTGGAAGCAACTGAGGGGGCAGGAGACCAGGCTAGGTGGTGGAGATGCCGGGTTGTCTGAACCACTTGGCTTCAGAGTCTGGCCCCTGTCCCTCATTTGTTGAGCAATATCAATGCAACCTGTAAGAGCACAAGATCCAGACAACCCTTTAGGACAAAGCTCTGATGGAAATTACTTAAACTCCCCCATTTCAAGGCCTTAATTTCTTTTCATAAGAGTTAGATACCTCTGAAGGGTCACAGAAAAGGTGTTACAGAGCTAGAACACACCCAAAGCCATGTAGGGACAGCCAAAAATCAGGAAAAGAGAAACCAGCTCTAAATTAACTTCCAGTTCCTCATTCCCACTCAGTGACTGAAACACCACAAGCTTAACGGGAAGCAGGGACATAGAGGGAGCCTTGGGGTGTGGTGCAAGAAACTGTGTGAATAAAATCATCTCTTGGGAGACAGGGATATGGCTGGCCCATCCTGTTCCCTTGAAGGTATTCCCCCTCCCCACACTTGAGAGCGACAGTTTCATTGTGTGCAGTGGAGCAAGGGGCATGCAGAGCCTAAGTTACATCCTGGTGTAAACCAGGATTCCATTTTCTAGGAGCAATGGGAGACCTGGGCCAAGATCCCCGTACTGATATTTCAGTGATACTAAAACCCACACCAGCATCTTTCAGCTCCTCCTGGACCCTGAATCAGAAGCGTTTTGGTGTCTAATGAGACTAAAACTTTTTTTTTTTTGCTGATGTGTCTGTCCTCTCAACTGTTGTTTACATCAGCATATTGACCAGTCAGGAGTAGAGGTTTGCCCTGCAGGCATTGGGTCCCATGTGTGGAGATGCTTGAGGGCCAAGGAGCAACAACTACCTCCAGCAATGTTATCACAGTTGCACATATGATGGTACCAAAGACCAAGAGGTCCATTACTTTTGGGCCAACGAAGGGATCTGAGATGTTTGACAAGAACCACCTTCTAATCCCAGCACATCCATCAGAGCTGGTGTCTCTTTGGACCAAGGGGTTAATCCATGCACTTGACATCTCTCGTTTTGCTTTAAAAGTTGCTGCTGCAGTTTATAGCCACGCTTACTTCTTGCAATTCATCAAAAGCCCTCAAAACACCTTGCAAAGTATGAGCAAAGGTCCCATTTAACTCAGAGGTCTCCAAAAGCAGGGGTGTGCTGAAGCCTGGCTGAGCAGAGCCCTGTAGCAAACACAACAGCAAACAACTGGGAGGGAAGGCCTGGGGAGAAAAAGCTTTTGCTTTTGCCAGAAAACAAACCTTTCCGAAAGAAAGAGGCGGCAGGTAAAGAAGAGCCTCTGAGAGTTCAGGGCATGGAAAATGAGAAGTCACAAACACCCACAGCCAAACTGCCAAGGGAGGAAAAGCAATGCCATTGGCAAACTGAAATAATGAGGCGTCCAAAGGGACCCGGCTTCTCTTCGGTTGGCATTTCCCAGGGCAGGGCTGGAAGTGAATGGTGAGGAGGGAAGACAACTCGCCCGCTCTCCCCTGGGAGACGTCGATGCAGAGGAAGAAGCTAAACAACCCCTCGCACCGCACCTGTAACGAGAGCCACAACAGTCCCACCACAACGGGAGGAAACCCTACTGCTTATCCGGAAGCCAAAAACAGCTATCTCATTCCCATATAAAGAAAAACCTTGATTTTAACAGAAAAGGGGGATGCTGCAGCAACCACAAATTCCTGAGCTTAGTGTTCAAGATCACAAAAACCACATACAGCAGAGACTGGAAGTACCATATCACCCAGAGCAGTTGCAAAGCTGGAGGGTGGAGGGACCCCTTTTGGGTCTGTTGCAGTGGGAGGCTGTGGGTGAAGCAGGTGATGCTCCCTGCACATACTGTAGGACTTCAGTGGCTGCCTTTTGCAGTAAAATCTAGGAAAAGGTGCTTGCAACTTGCTGGTCTCTTGTCCTACGATGAGACACACCAGGGATTGAAACCCATGTTTCTCTCGGCTTTCACAGGCTTGACCTCTTCTCCAGCTGAGGACATGGCAGAGACTGTCCAAGAATGTGGCACTGAGGACCTCCTTCTCCCCTGTACCTCTGTGGTTGCTCCCTTGGTCTGCCACCCCTTGCTCTGGTGAAGCCCTGTCATGGCTTTCTGGCCTACAACACAGTCCCTTTGGACCCCTCACTCGAAGGAGCACTGCTACATGGTGCTACGCAGCCACAGGACATGCCAGGGATGGGTGCTTTAGGGAAGAAGTGTCTTAGGAAGGATATTAATACCCTCAAATCACCCTACCTGCCCGAGCGCAAGGTGTCTCATTGCCAAGGCGGGCGCACACTGAGCAGCCAAAGAGAGGTAACACCATGGGAAGTAGGGAAACAGGGCCAAACGCTGCAGCTGAACATCCTGGATTTTGTTCTTCTGGTTGTTTTTTAAGTTCTTTTGGAGTGGGGAGGGTCAGATTTGGGGTCTGGAGGAGCAGATGGGACTTCATTCACTTGGTTAAGGAGAAAACAGCCAGGGGTTTGGGTTGAGTGTGATGTGATTGCAGTCATGATGACTTGCTTCTCCTTGAAAGACAGTCCTTTAAAGGAGGTTTTTGCACATGAACAGCTTTTCAGGACCTGAGGCATCCCTGAAGAACTAATTTTTGAGCCGGACAAACACAACGCAAAGCCAAGGTGTTGAAGACAGACTTTCCCCTGGCTTGGGGAACTGCTTACCTTCTGCCACAAAGACTCCCGGGACGCAAGGGAGGAGCAGGCAGCCACGAACCAGCAGTTCCCGACCTGGCCCTGGTGTAAGTCATGGGAGCTGATCCCGTCCACAAAGAGGTGTGGATCATCGCAGATTTCCTGTGGGACAGGAGAAAAAGAGACACGCTGGGTAAGTGAGGAGACAGGGAAATCAGGAGTAAAGGATTTCCTTCTTGGCAAAGGAAAATCTCTCTCTCTCTTCCTCAGGCTCCATTTAAATCCCACCTGCAGCTTTCTGTTGGCCTTGCTGGTCATGCCGGGGGCAGGAGGACCTTGTCCTGCCTTCTGTCTCACCAAGACATGGGCAGCATCACTGCTGAAGTGACGCCAGACCTACTCCCTATTCTGCTCCAGCACCAGCACTGCTTCGCTGTATTTACCCCTGGTGATAATGGTACATTTTCACACCATTGCAGCCCTACTGACCCATCCCCTCTTCTAAGTCCACTCTTTGTTATTTCTCATAAGCCCTTCAGCTTTCTCTACTCCTTTACAAGCTTCTCCCTCTCTTATTTTGCTCTGGAGAGCATGAGAGCAGCACCCAAACCCATTGCCTCCCATACTGGAACTTGTGGATCCATCCTAAATTAAAACCCTGCAGGAGCAGGGCAGAGTCGGGCGTCTAGATGAGGAATCACAGAGCCTAAATCAGAGAGTTCATCCAGGAAACCTCAACACAGATTGAAGGCTCAGCCATCGTTTCAAGAAGCCAAGTGTTCTCACCCAGGAGGTCTGTCCTTCCAGATGGAGAAAATTCAGTGAGCCAAAAGTTTTGCAGCTGGGCCAGGAGGATTAAATGCTCATTCTGACACCAAAACCAGGATGGTGGATTGTGCACGGGCACCATGAACGGAGAAACTTGGGTAGGAGACAGCTAGGAGGTGAGATCATCCCTCCAACGACATCGCCTTCCCTCTGCCTGACTCCTGCCAGGCTGCCCTCCCTTCTTCCCACTCCCTCTTAGAGCCTGACCAAGAAAGCACTTAAATAACAGAGGGTGTTGAGCAAGCTCCATGTGAGACACTGGTGGGTTTTTTTTATATCTTTTCTCCTGATCAGTACAGTTTGGAAGGTCACGTCCAGCTGGAGGCTGGGGGTGGATGGGACAGATGAAGAGCTGAAAGAATCTTTTCCCTGTTGTTATTATGTTTAATTTGAAGGGGGGAAAGGAAAAGCAGACTTTCTTTCTTCCCCCGCACCTCCCAGTTTTTCAGGCTGGCTGCACCCAGAGTAACATGTTCCCCCCAAACTTTGCACAACAGGACTTGCATCGCCTCTGCCCATCACAGGGAGGAGAAGGAATCACTGCTTTGTAAGCACCTCCTTCTATTCCCACCTAACCCAGCCAGCACCATACACCTCAAAAAATCACCTGAGCTCCATCCAGACACAAACTGGGCAGGGATGACACCCAAGGGAGAGGACTATTCCCCTGCCAGCTGCTGGCGTTGCAGGAGGTTGGGATAAGCGCTAGAGGGAGGCAAGCTGACAGCCACCAAAGGCAAGAGCCACCTGCACTTCTCAGCATCGCCGAGTGCAGAGAGGGATGGAAGAGGAGCAGTGGAGTTTAACTCCTCTTTTATACCCCCGAGGAAGCACCCAGCAGCAGGGGATATGTCCATCCTGTCTGTTGGTGATGGGGATGTCTGCAAGATCAGCTTTTAGCAATCCTGCTCTGGGGGGCAGAGGCACCGTGTTTGCCCCATTTGAGGACCACAGTTGCCCTTTCTACCCTTGGGTGAATCTGCAGTGTCCAAAAAAAGGAGTCGCTTGGTATTATGTAGACAGGGGAGAACACGAAAGCATGAAAAACATATCCTGCTTGGCAGAAATTCGCACAGGGTAGAGGGACCTCAGAGACCTTTCCTAAGGTTTCTGACGGACCTCAGAGACCTTTCCTAAGAGCCCTAGAGGGCTCAGAGACCTTTCCTAAGCGCAGAGCCGCCAGTTAGCTGTGATTGCCCCACCGCCAGGAAAGAGTTTGCAAATTAAAACCCCGTGGTTGCTCATTTTAATAGAGGGAAGCCCTACGTACTCATCAAAAGAGCAGCCTGTCCTGGCACAGACGAGGGGTGCAGCTCATTAGACTCTACTCTCTTGGACCCATGGCAGCAACAAAGGTGCCATGGCTGGAAACGCTGATGCCAGGGAAGTTCCCTCTGCAAAGCACACTTCTCACTTGACTCAGCTTCTCTTCCCACTAAGGCAGACGGGCCCTAAGGGCATATCGTCACTGAAGGATTCATTCAGGCAGCTCTTCAGATGCTGCAGTAGGCGTTTCCCATTCCGGTGTACACTTGGATGTGGCGTTTCAAGGTGCTTTTGGTCCAGCATGGTGGTGGCTGAAAACACACACTTGCTCTACAACTTAGTAGCTCATGGACTTTTTAACCTCCTTCCCTCATCATGTGCTAAACCCCATGGCAGTTGGCACCTGAATTAGAAGTTTCCTAGGAGCACGAAAGCTGCTAAATGCCACAATCCTCTGCTGTGGCAGGGGGTAACAGCCTCTCCCTTGACCCAGGATCTTGCACGCCTGGTGCCAGGAGGTGCATCAGGCCTTGGAGAAGGAGTGATGTTTTGCATGACAATCATCTCAGCACAATACACAGGCCTGGCTGGAAGGAAACACCATGTGAGCTCTGCACAAAACTTGTGCAAATCGCAAAATGCTCAGTGAGTCTTCCCAGGAGTCCACCTTGAAGGGCAGAGAGGGATAGTCATGGTTCCCTGCAGAAGGACCACGCAGCACCCTCAAGCCCTAGGACTGAGCTTGGTCCCAGTGGACTCCCAGTGATCCTAAGCACAGAATCACCAAATCAATGCGGTTAAAAGGAACTGCTGGAGATCATCCAGTCCATCCCACCTATTCAAAGCAGAGTCAGCTAGAGTAGATTTCCCAGGACCACGTCCAGTCAGGTTTTGAATACCTCCAGGGATGGAGACTCCACAATGTCTCTGGGCAACCTGTGCCAGTGTCTGGACCACCCTCACAGTAAAAAGAAGTATTTTCTCATGTTTAAATGGAATTTCCTGTTTTTCAATTTGAGCTCACTGTCTCTTGTCCTGTCACTGGGCACCACTGAGAAGTCTGTCTCTGTCGTATTCATTCCCTGCCATCAGGTATTTATCCCCCTGAGCCTTCTCTTCTCCAGACTGAAGAGTCCCAGCTCTCTCAGCCTCTCCTTGTGTAAGATGCTCCAGTCCCTTAATGATCTTCATGGACCTCTGCTGCACTCACACAGGGGAAGGCAGCATTGCCTCCTTGCTCTAACGCTGTGGAGCTCATCCCATCAGGGTAAGACTCATCCGTGGGTCAGTCTCCCCAGCAAAACCTTCTGAGAAGGCTTCCCAAATCCCCTCGACTGGAGCTTCCCGATATTAAATTACTCGGATTCTTTGGTCCCTGTTGAAGCTGCTGAGCTCCCACTCACACATTTTGGCCCTGGTCAAAATGTGTGTCCTTCAGTCTGCAGCGATGACACTCCCTGGGTGCTCTGCCTGTACTGAGGTGGGAGCAAGGGACCAAGGCTTCAGCAAGGCTGCAGTTCCCCCTAGGATTTCATGGAGCACAGTGGAGCCCCGGCGTACAGTGCAGCTCCTTCAGGGTGCAAAGTACACTCAGAGCCATGAAACACCACGCCCACATGCAGAAGTGGGTGATGAACTAGAGACCGGTGGGAATTAGGTCACAAAAACCCAAGAAAAGCACTGAACTTAGCTTCTCTTTTCATGCGGACAGAGCAGAAAGAGATAAAGAGCTTGTTCTGCAGCCAGACTGAATTACAGGGCCTGGGGTTTGTATGTGTAAGGGGAGGAGACAAGCAGGGATGTTCTCATCACAGAAGGTCATCACCTTGGTTTCTTCCCCTCCCTGCCATGCAGCAGACAGAAACCAGGTGAGCAGTAACATTTACCCAGGCGGGCGCTTCTCCCAAAAGCAAACACCACGTCACCCTCCCAGCGCCACGACCCCGAGAGGAGAGGTCAGCACACAAACACGCGCACCCCCACGCAGGACCTTCTGGGTTCAGGCATCAGCCACCACAGAACCAGCTCAAACCACCCCATGGCACCCAAGGTTTCAGCAAACAGCGAGTCCGTCCTGTTCTTCATCTCACCGCAGCCAGCAGGTCACGGCTGCTCCTAGTCTGGACACAGATGGTGAACAGCAAGGAATGGGAGGGAAAACCAAAAGCTATGGCTGCAGGGAAGCTTCGATGTGTTGCTCTTAACCCTACCTTGGCCAAGAGAGCCATCCATGCCTCTTCACCCCCAAGGAGAACGTGTCCTGGAGGATCCCTACTCCACTCTTGTGAGACCCCACCTGGAGTACTGTGTCCAGTTCTGGAGCCCCTACTACAAGAAAGATATAGACATGCTGGAACGTGTCCAGAGAAGGGCCACGAGGATGATCAGAGGGCTGGAACACCTCTCCTATGAGGACAGACTGAGAGAGTTGGGGTTGTTCAGTCTGGAGAAAAGAAGGCTCCGAGGACACCTTATAGTGGCCTACCAGTATCTTAAGGAGGCCTACAAGAAAGCTGGTGAGGGACCTTTTAGGATGTCGGGTAATGGTAGGACTAGAGGGAATGGATTAAAACTAGAGATGGGACGATTCAGACTGGATGTTAGGAAGAAGTTCTTCACCATGAGGGTAGGGAGACACTGGAACAGGCTGCCCAGAGAGGTGGTGGAAGCCCCATCCCTGGAAGTTTTTAAGGCCAGGCTGGACGGGGCTCTGAGCAACCTGATCTAGTGGGAAGTGTCCCTGCCCAGGGCAGGGGGGTTGGAACTAGATGATCTTTAAGGTCCCTTCCAACCCTAACAATTCTATGATTCTATTCTATGATCCCAAGGATCCTAAGCACCATCAGAGATGATTTACCCTCCCTAAAAGTGGTTGCTGAAATGGTCACTGAGCTCCAGGCAAGAAAATACACCTTAGAGAATGCCGGTGTTGATGGTCCTATGAAAAGATACAGCCTGATAACGCAGGGAGGGCCAAACTAGTGATTCAAAGTTCTGGTGATTCATATACTCCTTCCCACATCCTTCCTCCTGCAGGGGATGTGGGACAGAGGTGGAAATCAGAGCCAGGGCTGGGAGAGGACTTTGAGGTCCCTCTTGGTGAGAGGCTGATTGCAGAGGTGCCAGGGCTGGCTTATGAGAGCCCAAGAACGGATCTGTGCCAGTTTGCTCCCTCTGGCATTGGGCTATTGAAGCCCATTAAGGAAATAAAAGACCCAATTAGTGCAATTATCTTGCACTTGGTGGTGTAATTTTGCTTCCCACCAAAAAGCGTGTGGGCTTTTCCTCCGCTCTCCCCTTCGGTATTCTTTCCTCCAAAACACACGTTTTCCTCTCAAATGCATTTAAACCAGAAAATATCAGCCTTGTCTTCCCCAGCGAGTCCCATTCCACACAGGGTAGTAATGAGCAAATCACCCCCTAATTGGCTTTTTAATTCGGTGACTGCCTTCTTGTAAGTGTTTCCTGGTGCAGATTTCTGAGCTGTAGATGTCACCGGGGATCTGGATCACGTCAAGCCAGCTGCGGGGAGGGGAAAAAGCTAAGGGGGGAAAAATAACCATGTGAGCTACAACATCTGCTGCACGCCAGGACCATTTTTCGCTAACAAGATTTTGCAAGGAGCAGAGCAGTCTAATTGCATTGCAGAGCCTGGCTGTTTCGGGAGCAACGCTTTCACTCAGACTCGCAACATCAGCAAGATAATCAATTAGCGTGGCAGCGCTTCCCCCCTCCCAGGCAATGGGGAACCAAAGGGATCCTGTGTCTCAAATGTCACTCGCAAAAGAGAGCAAGAGGCGTCCAAGCACCGCAGGCAACAGTGACACGGGCGACACAAAGGTCCCTGCGCTGCCTGGACACAGGTACCTGCATTGGGATGCCATTTTGCAAAAAGGGCAAATTAAAAAAAATTTGCACCGGGGTGACACAGGGAAAGGAAACGAGGTGAGTTTAGACACCCAGGGGTGTGTGTTTTCAGAGGGATTATCGTTTCCTCGGTGGCTCGGCTTTACGCACACCGACGGGTAGGCTTGGTTGGCAATATCCGCAACCGGTAAATCTCTTTGTTGGGGGGGTCTGTATTGCGCCAGTCAGGCATCCCTAATTCTAATCCACCCAGAGTATCTCTATGTATACACCATTCGTATCGGTTATCAGCCCCCCCCACCATGCAAAGGGCGTTGGACGCTCCACCCACGGCAAACAGGACTTGCTGGTAAAGGGAAGGCATCAAAAAAATACACTCCCCACCAACTCCATGACTCGGCCTCTGCCGTTTGTTTTGGCACCAGAAAGAGCCGGGGGGGGAGTGGGGAGGAACGGGACAGTGGAGGGGGGAGAGGGTGGCAAACAAGATCTAAAGGTCAATTTGCAGGTTTAGCAGCCTCAACAGGTCCCTTTGTGGTTTTATCTTAATGGTGTCCAAAGTACAAAGGCACCAAAGAGGTCTCTGTTAAAGCAATGAGACGTGGAGAGACGCAACACCCTGCACCTTCCTGGGAGCAGAGGGAGAGGGAGAAGGATGGGAAGGAGACTGGAACAAGTGCAGTGACCTTGGACCTGCCGTTCCCGTTCCTCCCGCCCGCACTCTCCAGGGATCCACTCTTGGAAAGCCTCACCATTACTCAGCCCAGGACTTCTTTGGTCTCCACCCAGCCAAGACTGATGCAGAGGCCACCACAGCATCTCCACGCATTCAGACGCAGCCCTCCCCACATTGCCGCTGCCACGGTGAGTTGTTTTGATGCGTCTGGTTGCAGACCCACGAAGAAAAAATATACTCTCTGGATCCCGACAGCCCTGAGATCAGCAGAACTCAGCTCCGAAGCAGGAAGGTCTTCACACACCTCGCTGACAAACTAGGGGGTGGGATGCTCAGAGCGGTGAGAGGACGAGGCCCAGCTTACACCAGCCAGACGCAGAAGTGGTCCCTCTTGGTTTCAAGTCCCAGTGCAGTCTGGTCACCACACGAGCCATCGTTCCTTTATGGAAATGACATCACCTGGCTCCTTTTCACGCTGCATCGCCTGAGCCAGCCTGACCCTTACGAGTACACACAACTACAGTCCCACAAAGCGAAGGAGAAGACACTGAGCAAAGGCAGCAGCTTTCAAGGATGGCTCCACCTGGATGTCCTTCCCTTAAATCTTAGTACCTGTAGGCGTGGGCTCTAGGGAGCTGCTCCAGAGAGATGGAGGACCTCCATGGCTGTTTCAACTATAAAAAACCCTCCCCTGGCTGTTTTAACTTTAACACCCTATGACAGATATATCCCTCACATTCACTGCAGTGCTGCTGGCCACCTTCTCCCAGGGTCCCCCATCCTCCTTCACATCCCAGCCTTGAGCTCTCCTAAGGACCTCCCTTGACCCAGCTCCCTTGGGATGGCGCTAAGGACTTGCAGAGTGAGGGACAACCCTGGTTTGGCAGCATCAAGTTTAAAATACACCCACCCTCCAAAGTCCGTCCTCTCACCATGGCACACTGCTCCCTCAGTTGTGCCAGCACTTCTAGTTGTGGGCACTAACCTCAACCAGAAGAACTGCTTTGGCTTGAAACTCTCTGCATCAGGCCCCAAACTTGTTCTTGGGGAGATTCACAGTCATGTTGGTAACAAGTGAGGGACCATGAACCACAGCATGAGCCATGAGGATGTCCCACAGCTTGCACCAGTTTTGAGCCATCAGTCCCCACCCTGGAGAACATGGTGGTGGGGACATGTTGGTGGGAAGGGAGGAACCTACTCAAGTAAGCCTTGCTGTGAGAAACCACAGTATTTCGGGAGGAATGGTCCAAAACCACCATTATTGTGAAATCCTGGAGCCAGCTGATGGGGCCATGAGCTTGCCTGCATCGTTTCTGCCTCCAAATGACATAATTCAGGTTTGACACTCATGCCTGCTGCCCTGCCTGAATCCCAATTCCTGCATCTTACCGAAAGCCAATTGTCTAAAACAGGATTTAGGAATCTAAATCACGCAGAGGTTCTTTTCTTTCCCTTCCCCTTCCCCTTCCCCTTCCCCTTTCCCTTCCCTTCCCTTTTTCATTATCCTAAAAGCCAAGTTATTGATGGGAAAAGAAAGAAACCGAAGCTGCAAAGGAAAATCACCTCCACCCTCCACTGTGCAATCTCAGATCAAAACCTCCTCACTACTTTTCCACAGGGAAACCTCCCATACCCCCCTGGGCCACGCTGTCTTTTGGTTTGGGATTGTGTCATATTTATAACACAGCAGCACCTCGATCCAAGACCAGGACTTGGACCCCACCACAGTCCAGATTAATCCCTGACTACGCAATGATGATGAAGAGGTTATGATAAGTTTAAGCCATTTAAAGCAATGACTTCCAGCCCACACCTATTCTGGTTATTCATACCCTGGGTGTAGCTTTACAGAGAAACCTGCTTTATGAGAAAACCATTGTCTAGAAATGGGGACTCGTGAGCTTCTGCAAACTGGGAGGAAGGACAAAAAGGGAGAAAATTATTATTTAGGGAAAATGATTCAATTTTCAGCCACCAGGAAAAGGCCGAGTTCCTGCCACTGGCAAGAGAAGGAAGTGGAGTGGAGTTTGGCAGCAGGGTTGGCTGCGAGCACCCAGCATTAGCCAGCGCTGGCTGGCACCTCCAAGGGGGATTTCCCTAAAAAGAATGAAGCCTGTATTTAACAACCATCTTCTCATGAGGCCACGGGCTCAAGTCATGAAACAGCAAGAGCTGACAGAGCCATCAAACCCAAGCAAGCTTCACCTCTCCTCCATAACATCACTTTCCCCTGTGGTGATTTCCTCCTGGCCTGCTCAACTTTCCCAATAACACAGGCAACGTGTAGCATTTCCAGGCGGGACTTCGAAGCCTTCACCTCATCCTCATTTTGCTGCCAGTTCACTGAGAGACACAACGATGTAGGTACAGCAGCAGCTCCAAGACAGGAACACGCAAAAGCTCCCCCAGCAATGGGTAGCACGGGGTCTCCACACAAGCTCACTACGTGGTTTACATGGGCTAAATGTGTATGGTTAGACTTTTAGCGAGTTTCTCTCATTATTAAGCACTCCATTTACATTTTCCATCATTAATTCTTACGTAACTTTATCAGTGGTATTTGTATCAGACCACAGTTAAGTTTAACCATCCATGACCACTCCATTAAGATGGTTTGTCTGCCCTTTTCCTTCTTGGAGGGGAACTGGGAGAAATGCATCACTGAATGGTGGTTTCTTCCCAAAGATTCAGAAATATTAAAGATATGGGATGCTTGGTTTCATCTCTACGTGAACACACAGGTCACCCCTCCCAAGCTGTGGTCTCTTGCCTTGTTGGCCAACAGAGCTCCTGCTGGCCCCAGCTGTCACCTGAAGGGGACAGATGCTTCAGCTCACCCTTGCTGACCTGATTTCTTCTTGTGAGATCCGAGACACCACCAGCCTCAAGGGGTGCAGAAATGGTGCCAGCTTGCCCCTGACCCACAGGGACTGGGAACAGTGGCTGAAGCACTGATCTCCTTTAGGGCACCTGAGAAGCCAGGGCCAAAAAGGGAGTGAAGCCAGAGCATCTGTCAAAATCCTGTGAGAGCATCACCCTGGGGTGCTGCTTTTGGCCCTGCTTTCTATGCCAAAGAATAGTCTAAAAGGGACCTGTTGGTGGGTTTTCATAGAGATGAGGCTCCAGATGAGGATGTGAAGGGGTCAACAGGTGACAGAGGTGGGCACCCCACTATGCAGGCTTGATCCTGGCAAGTTCAACTACTGAGTGCCTGTGCTCTATTCCGGGGCACTGCCAGCACCTAAAGGCTTTGTCCTTTCTCAAGGATGCTTTTCATTCTCCTCCGCTCCCCCGAGTGCCCCAGTTCAAGACTGGTTTGCCCATAGGGACACAGCAGGGAGCTGAGCACCAGGTCCCTACAACCACACGTGGCAGCGAGACAGCGTGCAGGTTGGGAACGAATGGCCACCAGGGATGGTCAAGCCATGGGCAGCACCATCCCAAGGAATCCATCCCTGCCATTGCACAGTGTTTCAGCACACACAGGTCTAAATGATGGCATTGGGCCAAGTGCCTTCGCTTAGGACAAAAACATCTTGCCTCGTAAACAGGTTTCGAACCTTTGCAGGGCTTTGGGTCAGTATTTACGCACTCTCTGTGTTCAATTAAATATATCAGAGGAAGAACGGTGTCATTCCACTTGCTGTCAAATTGTGTCGGGGTTTTTATTTTAAAAAATAAAGAGGGAATTTAATGCTCCCTACAAATAATTCAGACGGTGTCAGTCATTTGGCAGCGTGAAAAGGACAAGCCCTTGCCCTGGGGTGTTTACAAAGACAGACAGACGCTAGCAGCATTTATGCGTCCCCGGTCAACCCATCGATGCTTCTGGACTGAAGTCCAGGCTCTGCAGAGCGAGGCAAGAAGGAAAGATGATGGAGAGAGGGTTTATATCTGCTTCTTTACAGGTATAGGTATCCATCTGCCCCAATTGCATATGCATTACAGAGTTATCATAATATTTAAAGGGAACAGAAATGTAGAAGGAAGTGAGTGCGCAGACAACCCAAGGGGTGTAAGCTGAAGCTAAGTCAAGCCACGCCAAAAAAATAAAAATAAAAATGCAAATCCTGAGGTCTTTAGACTGGTCTTTAGAGCAAGTGATTCAGAGTCGCAGTGGATTTTCCTCTCCTGGAAAAATAAAATTGGATGGTGCTTAGAGGAAGCAGGTCAAGTTTATTTCAAAAGGGAGTTAATTCAAGGAAGTGCCGTGACCTCTCGTTACGCAGAAATCAGGAACGGTTTCCTCTGGCTTCGAGTTCGCCAGACCAAGGAAATGGCTCCTTTTCTGCAGAGCCAGCATGGGTCCAGGGCTGCGGTCCTCCCACCAATGCTTCCTCCTCTTTGTTTCTTTCTTTAACCACTTCTTGCAGCAGCGGGGGTCAGCCCTCGGTATTACCGCATCTCATGTTTAATTTTCCTTCTGCAAGAGGAAGCACCGTGCCTGATCGAGCCTTTGCAAGGGGGCTTTGTGAGGGCTTCAGCGAAAGGCATTTCTTCCAGCAGGACCGAGCCTGCCCTTAACACAGGCAAATCACCCCAAAATCCCATCCTCTCGGAGGGCTCAAAAATTCGAGCTCACAGGCGGTGCAGCACCTCCCAGCTTGCACCAAGATTAAAAGCCTGGGCTGATGCAGGGTATAACTAGCTCAGCACCTGCTCCACAGGCTGAATGTGCCCCTCCAGCATCCCAGAGCCAAATCCGGGAGGATGTGCACCATTCCCAGCCACGGAGCGCAGAGGGCGGCGGGTGCCATGGGCTCCATTCTGCTACCCCCTCTGCTATCGTTATGCTCTTCCCCGTTACCAATAAAATAATTTCGAGACGCTGATGCGCAGTTGCATTAAGAAGCAGGCAATGAATCTAATCCACTGATTTTACTGTTGGTTTTGCATTTAAGGCTGTGTCCTTCCGACGCCAAGGACAGAGCAGGCTGGCTGACTAATTTCTTATCAAAGGGCTGCAGTGAGCCATACTCATGCCGGGCAGCTTATCACCCCCCGTCCTCACTGGGGCAAAGGGGGAGAGCGTGTTTGCCTGGCACCACGGGGCCGTGGCCCTGGGAAGATGTGGTGAGATCTGCTGGAACACAAGCAGGGTCAGCAATGAGAGGAGAGACCTTTTATAATAGGCATAAGTAATCACAAAAATTATCCTGTCCACCCTCGAAGGGAAGGGATGGGGGGCGGCCTGTGAATGGCTTAAATATATAAAAACAAGGTCAATTCAGGGATTGCATTAAATGGTGACCAAATCCTTCCCTGGCAAGGAGCGACCAGACTGGCAATCAGCTCCAGACTTTACAGAAAACGGCAGATAAATTAACAGGCGAGCGGCTCATAAATTCCCAAGCTGAGAAGCACAAAGGTCTGGAAGGACTCCGACTCCCATGATGGATCACAGACAGATGAAAGACTCCGCCGGGAGGAGACGGTCCCTCAGCAGAGGAGCCACAGCATCAGTGCTAACCATGAGCATCCTCCCAGCAGGACCAAAACTAAGCGAGACAGGCCAAGAAGCTGCAAAAAGCTGGGCAAAGACATCCCTGGAGCACAGGTGCCAGAGGTTAGTATTTCTGGCAGAAGTAGGTCCAGGTGGGGCACCAGAAGGTTATTGCTCCCAATGACCATAACCATTTTAATTGCTTCCCTGCACGCCTGCTTTGGGTGAACTCTCAGAGCAAAGAACTGCAAGAACGTAATCTCTGTCTTCCCCATTATCTTCACCCTTGTGTTTTTGCCAGCTTCCCAGCCTGCGCTATACACTGGGGAAAAGACCTTTTAATGCAGAAACTTGCGGGCAGGCAAGTGCCGGTCCTGCTTTTAGTGAATTAGTTCATTGACTCCTTTCCCCTTCCAGGAAAACCCCGCGGGGATTGATTGTATAACCCTCACTCAGCACGAGAAAGGAGCTAAGTGCTTAATAACTCAGGGAAAAAGGGGATCTGAGAGATGCTCTCCCATCCTGCAACATCTCTTCGTCTTCCAAACACAACAGCATCGAATTCAGGAGACAACGGATATAATGGACAATATACACAAATCACGCTAGACATACGTCAGGCCGACAGAGAAGTGGCTACTGAAAAATGGTATTTTCTCAGTTTCTAAAACAGGATTCCTCTTGTCTGTCTGGAAAAAAAAAAACCCACAGGGCTGTGAATGAGAGCACGTCTCCCCAGTGTCACAGTAGGGCTGAAAATGCCATGGCCCTACTGCACTAAGACCTCCTGCTTCTCACAACCCTTCCCAAAACACCCGGCCTCTCTGTCTCCCCCAGAAATTACTCCGACTCTCCCCTCCAAATGACGTTGCCTTCACCTAGATAAAATAATATTGCCATTTAGCAAGAATCTACCTTTATGCAGTTTAATGAGTGACAACTTCCCTTGACAATTCCCACAGCGAGAACTCGGCGCTTGCAAGCAAATGCTGGGAGAGATATAAAAATACTGAGAAACAGGGTTGGAGGGCAAAACTCTTCCCCTGGAGACAGGAGGGTGTAAGACTCCATCCAAGAGAGTTTCTCTGGTGGTTGCAATCAGCTGGGCTTGAACTCACAGTGCAGAGGCGCAGCTCAGGTTCAACCATCACTGCATGTCACCTTGAGCCACCCAGTCACTGTGACAACAGCCTGCTTGGAAACCCTCGTGCTTCGTCACGGTTTCTCGTTACACCACCTTTGGTGCAGCTCAGCACTGAGTTGCCACCTGGTCCCCTCCGAGCATCTTTGGGATCTCCTGTCCCAACCGGTCTGCATCTTAGAGAAGACCTTGGGGTCTTAGAGACCATGGTGTCTGCAAAGTCCTGCAACACACTGCTGTGGACGCGGAAACACTCAGCTCACAGCAGCCCACTCTGCCTCCCAGGACGGGGAGGAAAAAACTTTCTCCAGGCTCAACCTTGCTCCCTGGGAAGAGACGAAGGACCACAGCATGTAGTTCACGTGGTGCAACATCACATCTATGGCCTAAGCGTCCCACCAGGCTTCTTTTGCCTCCCACAGGAGCATAGAAGATGCCCAAATTTGTCCTGGCTGGTGACCACTCTCAGCAGCAGGTCATCGCTTGGTGGACTGAACCTGAACCTCCTCGCTGCAGAGAGAAAGCAAGACTTTGCTAAGGCCCAGGGGTAGTAACGACCCTACTTTAACCCAGTACCAATCCCATGGCGTCACTGGAAGTGGCCTGTACCCAAGAAGAGAGTTTGGGGCAGTGATGATTAGAAGAGATGAACTGTTTTTCCACAAGGTAGATGAGCCCCTTCCACCCTGGGCCATCATTTTTTTTTTTCCCAGGGGATAAACAGCCGAGTGCTCCAGATCCCCCCTTTACTTTTCTCTCCCAGCCTGTATCTCACCCATCCCATCCCCTTCCCTTCTTCTCAGTACCACCCTTCACCATTTACCTAGCTCCCAAAAGCCCAGACCAGCTCACCAATGCACAGACTAAAATTCCCGCTCCCATGCTGCCCTGCCAGCATTCCTGCCTCAAACGAAGATGCTGGGAGGACTGGAGCACCTCTGCTGTGAGGACAGGCTGAGAAAGCTGGGAGGGGTTCAGCCTGGAGNCTGGTGGGAGGTGTCCCTGCCCAGGGCAGGGGGTGGCACCGAGTGGGCTTTAAGGTCCCTTCCAACCCAAACCATTCTGTGATTCTATGATTCAAACAGGGAGGGCAAAACCCAGATCTAGAGGATCAGGCTAAGATTTTCTCTGTGGGTGATACTATTTACCCAAAGACAGAGGTCTCTCTCGCCTTCATACGGCAGCAGGCAGAGCATGAGGGAGAAGGAGACTCAAGCAGGGTACTGGGATTTGGGCTTAACCCAAAACCACCAGGTTTAATTTCTAATACAATAGCCAAGTGGAGCTGCCAGAAAGAGACTCCCCTATCCACCTCCAAAACCTGCTTTGGCTCAGCAAGGAGCAGCCAGTCTCATTTTTAAGTGGATGCACTAAAACAAAGATCTTTGGGACCCCCTTTCCAGCTCAGGCTGATGCTACGGCTTCCCTCCCTCCGGTACGCTCCAGCAATTAGCTTCCTGGCTTCGCCGTGCCGCATGACGAAGATGTCCGGCAAACAACCACCGAAGCCAAAGCCCGATGAGAGGGCTCAAACAGCTGCTCCCGCTGCAAAGATCTGGCACCCAGAGCAGGGCTCGAGGCCAGGGGAAAGCAGGGAGGGAGGGAGGACACCCCGCTGGAAAGAATAAGGCTGAGCCCGGTTCAGGAAATGCTGCAATGCCAGATGTGGGAGGAAGTTGAAGCAAAATAGCCTGACATGGGAAGGGTTATTCATGAGCTGTTCCAGCAAAGCCGTTCAGCTTTGTCTTTCCCCCCCTGCCCAGAAAAACCTCAAGCAAGAGGGAGAGCACTGCAGAGATGTTTTTTTTTTACTATTATTATTTTTGGTTTTGCCAAAGCAACCTCAGGCTTTGGGAGCACACGGAGGAACAGAAAGGATGAGGGCAGGTCCGGGTTGGGAAGGAAGAGATGCACACATACACAGAGCAATGTGTGCTGGCAGCCCAGAAACCCCCCAGCAGCCTGGGCTGCATCCCCAGCAGCGTGGGCAGCAGGGCGAGGGGGGGATTCTGCCCCTCTGCTCCGCTCGGGGGAGACCCCCCTGCAGTGCTGCCTCCAGCTCTGGGGCCTCAGCACAGGAGAGACACGGAGCTGTTGGAGCGGGGCCAGAGGAGGCCACGGAGATGCTGGGAGGGCTGGAGCCCCTCTGCTGTGAGGACAGGCTGAGAGAGCTGGGGGGGTTCAGCCTGGAGAAGAGAAGGCTCCGCGGAGACCTTCGAGCCCCTTCCAGTCCCTCAAGAGGCTCCAGGAAAGCTGGGGAGGGACTCTGGATGAGGGAGGGGAGCCATGGGACGAGGGGGAACAGTTTTAAACTGAAAGAGAGGAGATTTAGATGAGATATTAGGAAGAAATTCTTGGCTGTGAGGGTGGTGAGCCCCTGGCCCAGGTTGCCCAGAGAAGCTGTGGCTGCCCCATCCCTGGAGGTGTTCAAGGCCAGGCTGGACGGGGCTTGGAGCAACCTGGTCTGGTGGGAGGTGTCCCTGCCCAGGGCAGGGGGTTGGAACTGGGTGATCTTTAAGGTCCCTTCCAACCCAAACCATTCTATGATTCTATGGACTGTTTACATCTGTTTTAGTGCCATGTAAATATAAGGGAATGGGATCCTGCCTCTGCCAAAACTCATTCCCACCATCCCCATGAGTTCACTACAGTTACTTTTCACATATGGTGCTTTGCCTGAAAAAGTTAGCTCCTGTGTATCACTTCTCTGCATAGACCATAAGCAACAACCTTTCTGAGAAAGTAAACAGTTGTTTTTAATAGCTGATGCCTTTTATTTCCACTCTCCACCCACTCTGCTCTCACAGCAAGGCTGGAGGCATGACAAGCTCTTGCATTTTACCATGCAGTTTCAGCCGAAACTCTCCAAAACAAACCATGGCCCTGGCCCTGAGAGATAACAGAGGTGTGTACACACCATCCCNGACATTGTCCCCGGGACTGGCAGACACCATTTCAGGGTCAGAAATTCCCCCAGACAGCACTTGCCAAAAGTTGGGAGTGTCACTCTGTTTGTTTTTTCTAAACAAGAATAGAATGTGATTGCCTAAGGAGAGATTTTCTGGTTGTAATAGAAAGAAGATGCTTAGTAACTGTTCCGTGCAATTATTACACACGCCGTTGATTTGAACCTCAGGGACGTTTTGGACCCTACTGAACACTGCATCGAATTGGAGAAACCAATGGTGTTTCCCAGCAAACTGGCAGACAGCAAAGTGGCGAGACATATATCAAGATCCCTGACAGCCAGATGCACTGTGTTTGCTTTCTTGCAGAAGATGCTGCGACCTTTTGCTGGGCTTTCTCCCTTAGAGAGCCGGTACGAATTCAAGCAGAATTGGGTCCAGCAATTAAAAATGTCACTTTGCATTGGCTGGCTGGCACAAAGCAGTTCTCCTCCCCATGCAATTCACTTTTGCCAAAATGGAGAACTGAAAGGAAAGAACCTGGAGAAGTCCTTTAGAGAAAGAGGCCTCTGGAAACTTCAGCAGTAACCAGGGCGCATGTGAGCTCAAATTCTTTTTTTATGGCAATTTTGTGGTCAGGGCAGCTAGACAGGTCTGATCAGACGATCCTACCGGACTGCAGCATCGAGGAGACTGCTATTGCTCAGCATGGATTCCTTCTGGTGCCAAAACTGAAGCCAAGTTCCCTTTGTCTGGTACAGAAGCAGTGAAAGAGGGACCATATCCACCTGCAGTTAAGTGCACAGAACCTTGCTTGCACGTGGGACTCACTTCCAGCACCCATTCCCACTGCCAGCCCATGCCAGAAAAAGCCCCTGTTCAACCATCCTCTGTTAATTGCTTTACCTTTAAAGGTCCCTTCCAACCCAAACTGTTCTATGACTCTATAAAACTGCAGAGCTGGCTGGTTGGAAAGAGATTGAATCCACTCCCTGCTTCAGCTTGGACTAGACAAGCATACCCACCTTGCAGGTGAAGACCAGGAGGTCCAGAAAGCTTTCTTAGAAAGACCTCGTGCTCTCTGGAGCAAGGCAGCAAGAGGATGATACCTTGATGTCTTGCTAAGCAGGAGTGGATGCTACATGCCTGCACACCAAGGGCTGCAAGTGAGCTGAAAGCCAGAAAAGCCGATGGAGAAAGGCTCTGAGATACAGATGCTCAGCAGAAGACGAGCAAACTTTGCCCCTCTACAACTGGAACCAACCCTCTGCCATTAGACATGGGGTTGAAATAATGTGCGCGTCTCTGAATGCAAACCAGCAAGGGGATGTCAAATACATCCCTACCCTTTAGTCCCAGAGAAAGCTGTTTAGAAAGTCTCAGGCATCACCCATCTGCTGTGTGAATGGGATGTGCAAGCTGTGTTCATGGTTTCCTCCACAATGAGAGCAAACCATGGCGGGCCCTGTCTTCAGAAGGCAGCTGTGCACAGAGCGTCTTTCCACCCCAGCAGACAAGGGGAATAAGCTAAAACACACGCAGAACCTTGCACAGACCCCATGTCCAGGCGGAGCTGGTGTGGAAGAGCCCAAAGCAGAGCAGAGGGAAGCGAGACCTCCTCCCACGAGGGGCCCGGTGGGATGCTGGTGGCCTCAGCCCCTCCTGCCACAAAGAAAGAGCCAGTTCAGCTCCATCCCTCCCTTCACACAAAGCCTTTTTGTCCAGCCCCCCCAGGACTGCCCTCACCCAGACAGACGCAGCACTGTTTTGCAAAAGGCCAGCTGATTTTCTGGGCTGTCGGCGGGGGCGAGGAGGACAACGGCAGCTCAGGCGATTCTGCCACCCTGAAATGCCACCAAGCTGCGTGCCAAACAGCACGGGCTGGGCAGCGAGAGCTGCGCCTCCCTGCAGGCAAGGCAGGAGAACCTGGGTGTGTTAGATGCTGTGATATTGCCTCTCCCCAAATCGCGATTATCGTTGCTCCCTGGGACGCCTTATATTTCATGGCAGTCAGAGAAGTGGCCTCGTGGTCAACCCCAAGCAGATGGCCATACCAGGGCACATAAACTCTCCAAGACATAGTGCCCTCAGGCCCTAATGTGCATCTTTTGGGCAGCAGAAGGGAGACAGACAGCTCTGGGGACAGGCAATGTTACCCCCAGCCTCCTACAACCTGCCTCCATGACAGACACAGCAGTATGGAGGACATGCAGAGTGTCTTTTGCAGAGGACATGCTGAGGACACGGGTTTTGCACAGGACAGGAAGGATGGGTTAGACCACCTACCTCCCAAAGATCCCCAAACCACCTCACCTTATCATCTTTTCCCTTTCCAAATGCACCACCAAGAGTACTCAGAGATAACCCTTTGCCCTACGGGACCCATCAGACTTAACAAGAGCATCCAACACCGACCTGGCTGCAAACTATCTCTCTGTTTTATGCATGGGGAAACTGAGTCACAGCAAAGCCTCCTTTGCTCCTGGACCTCAGTGGGGGCAGAATAGCCTGGACCTGGGTGCAGCCGGTCTCCCTGGCATCCCAGAAGCTCATGATGCCAAGTCCAGGCACATAAACCCTGCTGGGGAGAGGAGATGTTGGCTGGGGCTTGGTGCCTTTGGTAAAGGATGTGCTGTGTATTTTTGGGGATGCCCGAGAGCAGAGATAGCGTAAAGCAGTGTCGAGGTGCAAGGGAATAGGCGCACTTACTTTTGGCCGCTTCCACTGGATGCCCTGGATCCTTGACTTGTAGAAGAGCGAGTCATCATTGGCGGGGAAAAGCGGGTCCTCAAAGAGCTGCTTCCGCCTCTGACACTCCTTCTTCAGGGAGGCGTAGCGCTGGTTCTCGTATGGCTTCACTGAGGAAAACATCCTTCCCCACCGGCCCTGGGAGGACAAGGAGAATGGGAGTGAGATGGCTCAGGGTCTGGCCAGGGACATCCAATCCTCCTCCACAGTATCTGGGTGGTAGGACCTAGACATCATGGCTGAAGACAACCACCCAGCCTCCATTTGTGCCTTCCCCCAGATCTGACAGTCCTACATTTGTAGACCCCACATTTCGAGTCCCATGAAGCACTTCTGGCTCACTCCAGGAGGTATCAAGTGTGCTCCATCACCAGTTTAAACAGGCAGGGAAAATCCTGCATCCAAACGAGGAGAGAGGGATGACTCCTCAAAGCTCAAGTACACCTTGCAGATCCCCTGGATGTGGGTCTCCCATTTACCTCAGAGCTGCCCAAACACCACCAAAACAGAAACAGCAGGAGACCATAACTGATGTCCTGCTTTTTAGTGAATTTGTAACTCATTTAGGAAAAACACAGCCTTTGTAGGCAAAGGAGGAGAAGACATCCCCTGCAAACTGGGTGTGGGCAGGTTTTATGGGGGCTGAGTCCTACCCGGAGCACCCCCACCGTGCAGCCCCGAGTGACAGTCATGCATTTCATGATTTCATCAGAGACGCCAGTTTCTCAGTAGACTTTATCAGATGTGGTTTTAATTAAAAAAAGGCCTCCTGGCAGAGCGCCACGTGTTTCTGGTTTAATTATTCCGTTTTGACAAGCGTATAGCTTCCAGGGCAGAGAAGTGAATTTAGCAAACCAGAAGACAGCAGGAAACCGCTGCCCAAATGCCCCCCAGAGAGAGAGCAGCACCCTCCATCACCGCTCCATCACCCCTGCCCTTTGGTCACCGGGTACCACCCCCTTTGGTCGGGTCCTCATCCCTCCACCCTGCAGGTCAAGTCACCTTGGTTCCACAGCAGGCACAAGGGAAGGGGGTGCTCTATGTTGTTCCCCTTTACTAAGTCACAGACCTTCTTCCAAAGCTACATCCCTAAAGTTTCTCTATATTTACTTATAACAGCCAGGTATAATCCTTCTCTCTCACCAAAACGGGATGTCCTTTTCAAAATGTTGACCATTAGTGATCCTAGTCTGGAAGCACCTAGTCTGGTTTCCTAAAGAAATGGGGTTTTATGTGCCACATAGTCCCAACCCCCCCATGGGAAAACGAAGGGTACCCCATCCAGCGGGCAGATGCGCCCAGCAAGCTGACTTAACTCATTGCTCCCAGTGAGACATATAGAAACCATTATTGTGGTATCAACACAGGTGGTGGGACAAGGAAGTTGCTAATTGGAAACAGCTAATCTGTAAATATCCCAAATCCCAGGGACTATGTGATCTCTTACAGTTGGGCATGAATTTAGGAGTGGTGTCATATCCCTTGTTAATGAATCGCTAGGATTAGCTGAAGGAAGTAGGTGTTTGAGAGCTAAACCAATGCCTGTGATGATCAGAGCAACATCCCGAGAGCATCACCCTCCCAGCCAGCCTCCTCTCCTCTGGGAGAGAAGAAAAAACACTTCACTTCTGCAAAGCAGAAGAGCAAAGCACAGGTTTTAATTGACGGTATTTATCAGCCTCATTAGCAGCACAAGTGCTCATCACTCAGAGCTTAAGTGAACCCAAAATAACGCCCTCCGTTGGCTGCTCCACAGGTCTCTGCTGCTGAGGATCAGTTGCTAAAGCAGCTTGTGGGGTGCTTTGTGCCAGCCACCCACCTTTCTCCAAATCATCTAGCATGGCCCAGCCTCACACCCTCAGGCACAGTGAATGCAAAAGGACAATTAGGCCTTTAATTAAACACAATGTGAACTGCAAGGGAGGCAGCACCCGGGGTGAACTGCATAAGATGGACTGGGGCAACAGGTAGATGCATCCCCCACGAGGAGACCATTGGTCAAGCACCCAACTGCCCCGACGTCTCTCTACTCCCATGTCCCCGATGTGGGGGAAGAACATATTAAGCATTCAGCGATGATCCTCCAGGATTGTGGATTTCAGATTTTATAGTTTAGAACTATAAAACCATCCCTGCTCACTGCAGGGCTAGGTGAAATTTAAAGCTCCCTTCCAACCCAAACCATTCTATGATTCTGTAACACCATAGTTTGCAGGCCAAAGACAGGGAGAACAGCTCTGCCTTCAGTGTGCTGCATGACCTGCTGGGACCTTTCCTGCATGGGACCAGTTAAAAAAGTATTTATTCACACAGGAGCCTTTGAAGGCAGCTCAGCAATGCACTGAGGTGCTGTGGTATAAACGGCTTCTAGAGATGCTCATGGATTTTCTCCTTGGCATCAGGACCAGTTCCCAGCTGCTACAAAGGGACCCAAGTGCATCACCTTCCCTCAGAAAAGCCTTAGAAATAAATGACTTGATATCCAAACCTGAATAATACACCAGATATTTGTCCCTTGTAGAAAAGCAGACAGCCTCAATGGGCAGGCAGGGAACGCACCCAGCAGTCAAAACATGCATCCACCCAGCTAGGAGGGCCAGGGAATGAGCTAGCCAATGGATCTCCAGCAGAGGAAGGGGGTGAAGGACATGGAAGATGTCCTCAACCTCCCTGGGGACATCTCGGCAGTGAATGAGCTTCTTTGATTGACCATCAGGCAGGACTTCGGCAGTGACAACACTCACTGCTACAGAGAGACGCAGGCAAAGCAGCAGTGCTGCGAAAGGATGGTTGGCAGCCGCCTTCTGCCCAAACACAACAGGCTGAGAGCGAAGGATGCTGCTGTTAACTGGGACGCAAGAATTGCTTGGACTGGTGCATGAGCTGGGCTGACAAACAGGAAAGGACATTTCCACAGCAGGATTGTGCAGAAAGAACCAGGGAGATTTAGGAAGAGAGCCTGGAGAGGAGGGGAGGGAGGTCCAGTGCCTTTCTAAAAGCCACGCTTGAGTTAAGGCCGGAGTTATGGGCTTGACGCAGGAGATGCTGGACGCCGCTCCGCACCCTGTCCCACGGCCAAAGACTGCCACTTGGCTGCTCATTCATAAAATTACTGCTCCTCCCTGGGCACCTCTAAAACAACGGCTTGAAACTGTGTTTTCCAACGACCCTTGCAACGCCGACTTCCACAAGATGCCCTGGGCATGGGCAATGTGCATCCCTATGAGAACAGGACCTCAGCCTTCTCAGCCGAGGAGCTCCAGCCTTTCTGCTGCCCAAATTTGCCTGGGGGAAAAGGGTCAAGTCCTTGCCCTGCTATCCCACCCCACGGTGGCTGTCACCTCGGCAGCCATCTGTCCTCGCTGCGGGGCTGCTCCCACATGAGAGGGTGGAGGTGGATTTGAGCTGCAAAGGAAATGTCAAGCAGAACGAGAAGGGATACTGCTTGGGATCATTTTAAAAAAAAAAACAAAACAAAAAACCAACAACTTGCAAAATAATTAAAAAGGAAGGGGCTGGGGGGAATCTTCTTTGGGCAGCGTTAAAATTCATTACTCTCTCTAATTTGCAGCATTTCATGCTTACCAGGCTGAACTTCAGATCTGCCTTATTAAAATGCTCAAGGGCTGCCTAATTACTCTTTGCCTTCTTGCACCAAGCTAGGACGCTCCAGGAGCACAAGAACTGGGCGTTTTCATGCCTGGTCCCAATTAACAACCCCACGCTCGCACGTGCTTGTGTGTGTGTGTGTGAGCAGGGAGGGGAATCGGCACTCACAACTCTTAGCAGAGCTGAATTTTCGGAAATGGTCGTCTGAGCCCAACCTCACTCCAGCCACAAAGGAGTTAAACAGGAAACTATTTTGTTGGAGGACCGAGCCAGACGTATGACTCAGGGGTGTTGTGGACTCCCCCTTTTCACCTCCAGCATCGCATCGTCCAGGTGTTCCAGCTCCTGCCAGCTGGTAACAATCACGGCTCCGAGCGCTGCAATGGGAAAAGGATTGAAAGCGCTTGCCTTGGCCAGGTCCAAATGCTTGCTGAAAGGCTCTTCCTTCCTCCCCCACAAATGGCTTCCTTGCCTTCCCTTCCAGCTCAGAGGCCCCTGTACCACGGCTGGTTGGCACGGGCTCACCACGCTTGCGTTATCGCAAGGCTGCACCCCGACCAGGAGTAAAGGGCTCCTTGATTGTAGATCCTACAGCTGTCTGTCTCTAGGTTAGACAAAACACTTTGTCCTTAGAGGACAGGATCTGCTGGCCTGTGTTCTCCAGCTCTGTTCTCACTAAACAGGCGACATCTTCGATATCATGTTGCAAAAGCATAGGATCGGCCAAGGAGAAGATGAAGCAGGAGCCAGGCGTGTGGGGTCAGTCTCTTCTCCCAAGGAACAGGCGATAGGACAAGAGGAAATGGCCTCAAGTTGCGCCAGGGGAGGTTTAGGATGGATATTAGGAAATATTTCTTCGCTGAAAGTTTTATCAAGCATTGGAAGAGGCTGCCCAGGGAAGGGGTTGAATCGCCATCCCTGGAGGTATTTAAAAGCTGGGCAGACGTGGTGCTGAGGGACATGGGTTAGCGGTAACTTGTCAGTGTTGGGTTAATGGTTGGACTTGATGATCTGAAAGGTCCCTTCCAACCTGGGTGATTCTATGATTGTACATGGTTGCCCAATCCCCAACCAGGTGCAGTCTCACTGGGGCAACCTACAGCACTGCAGCCCAGCAGCAGGGTGCTCAGAGCAGCCAGGCTCTTTCTAAAAATATTATTTAAATCATTTTTTCCGGCTTCCTTGGGTGTTTCTATTGACAGACATCGGGCAATGCTGGGGTTGCCCTTCCACCTGCCAACACAAAAGCCCAGCTCAGCAGAGGAAACGCTGCCGACATAAGGACAGCATTATACACCTTTCCTCCACAACCCAGGGAAGATGAAGTTGAACTATGGGTCACTCTCTACACTGAACACAAGATAAGTGCTCCGCACCTCTTAGCCAACACCTTTATGAACAAAAAAGCCTCAAGTCACGGGCTACAGAGCGACAGACGCGTTGAAAGGCCATCGGGACCAGCAGCACATGGTCCACAGCTGCATTCCCAAAGCCCTTTCCTGCTCCCAGCTGTGCACCTACTGTAGCTTGGCTTTGGACTCGAAGTGGTATGGCCCAAAGCCAGCAGCATCGCACAGCATCCTGCATTAGGAATGTCCGCAAGGACTGGAAGGTGAAGCCACACTGATGAAAATTAGAAAACAAGACATCATTTCTTCTCCAATTGACTGCGGTTAACCAGGGGAGTTAATTCCTATGGGAAGTCATAGGTAGTTCACCTCCAGATGTTTCCCAGCAGAGTTGGATGTCTTTCCAGAGCAGCTGCTTTAGCCAAAATGCAAATTACTGAGCATTTACAGTGGTTACTTGGTGAAACAAAACTGCTGAAGAATGGAAGATGAACATCCCTTTCTGGCCTTTATCTCTTCCCTTCATACGGTGGTATCTCTATTCTCATCTAAGAGCTAAAAACTCCGCTCTGCTAAAGGTGAAACAACCATTTTTGTTCTTAATTATATTTATATCAAGCTCTGATTTTTGTCAGTGGTTTGCTGCAGCACAGCTGGGGTCTGAACGCAGATACCTGAACTCTGCACCTACCAGCCAGAGGGTTAATCTTGCGTGCGTGCACATGGGGATAAGCCGTCCCCCTTCAAAATCTCAGTGTAGATGGAGTGGGCTTAGTCTCAGATAAATCCTGATGGGTTAAGGGCTGTTTGTTCTGAGTGAGTAAACCCACTCCATCCGTACGGCTTTTTGCAAGCACATAAGTATGGCAAACGCTCCCTGATGATACCTCCTCCTCCTCGATGGAGCGGGAAAAAGCATCACTCCCCATCTGCAGGGATCCTGGTCCCTTCTGCAAAGCACTCTGAGACCAACAGAGGCAGGTGCTGCCTAACAGCTGGCTATCACTGCAAAAACCTCAAGAAAAATGTAATCTTTCATTAAAAAGTGCATTTGCAGCACAGCCAGGGAAGGGGCCAGGGTCACTCATCCTAGCAGAAAACTAGTTCAAGTGACTCCCTATCACCAAAGCCAGCCTGGCTGGCAACATCCGCACAAAATCAACTGAAGATAAGAAGTCACATTTGGAGGCTGTTTCCTGCAGTGCATAGCGATTTTTATCATGCTTGCTTATTTCCTCTGTTTTTTTTTTTTTTTTCCCTCCAGAACATCGCTTCTTCATTTCTTAACGGCAACAAGACGGCACAGGGAGAGACGTTGCGGGCCAGAAGGCTTGCATGGAGGCGCAGCATTCAAATTTGATTTTCCTGGGAAGGCTGGGGTTAACGGGAGGGTCTGGGCATCCCTGGATGCCATCTCCTGCAGGAGCCAGCTGGGTGTGATAACCAGGAGCTCCCTTTCGCTTGGATAGCTCACACAGGGAAGCCTTTGGCGTGGGGAGTTCCTCATTCCTTGCAGATATGAGTCACCCTTTGCAAACAGAGTCGATGCTGGAGCAGCAGGAAGAAAGGGCAGCCCTGCACCGTAAACACCCTCATAACCCCGCGTTGGTGGCAAGCTCTGCCTGGCAAGAGCGTTGCACATAAAATGCGTTTGTGGCACCAGCCAGACTGGCCCTTCTGCTCAGTAGAGGTGGTAAGGTCAGATTGGACCAGGACGTATGTCTGAAGGCACCCTGGCACAGGCAGGAGTAAGAAGCTCAATGCAAAGCTGGTGGCAGCATCCCCCACCAGACCAGCCAATGCAGGAGGCTGGAGAGATGCGGGACTAGCAGGGACAGGGGTGGAAGAGCAGCAAAAGGAGATGGTGGAAGGACAGACCAAAAAGCAGTGGGAAGAGGAAGGCTATAACATGCCCCCAGGCAGCCAGCCTTGGCCGAGGGAAGCAGAGAGGAGCTGAAGATATTCACCACTGGGCCCAGCTCATCCCAGCCCACTCATGGTTTGGGGAGAGCAGAGAAGCTCAGTTCTGGGTACCCACCAGCTCGTCCCCAGGTGCTCTTCAAGCCCTGAGCCAGCCTGACCATGGCAGACACGCGTTACATGAGGCTTGTCTCCCAGGCCCCAGCAGGGTTAAAAACCCCTGTAGATCAGCAGAGGCTGCAGGACAAGCACTTGAAAGGTGAATTAATGGGCTGTGCCAATGTCCAGCCCCTGGAGACAGCCATCCTTGGCTAACCCTCCACGCCCCAGCACACCCACCGTGACCCTGGTTAATAATTGCAAAGAGCAGCACAGAGCACCAACAATGAAGCACTCCTGAGCTCACTCAGGAGCCCCAAAAAGTCCTTGCTGGCCACAGGAACCTTCTCCAGGGCTCCCTGGGGTTTATATATGGCAGCCCGAACCGGGACGGAGTAGCACAAGGATGTGGGGCTGGTCTGACCTAGCAAGGTCTATGTTCAAGCATGGCACTGCTCACACACAGAGCAGGTTTTCAGGCATCGGAGAAATACAGCATAGGAAGAGCGGAGTCGCGCGTGCAGAATTAAGCCACCTCCATCTACTGCCATCTGGCCATGTGGCCCTTGCTTATCCCAAGAGGGCTCTCAGCCCACACGTGCATCGCATTGAACACAGACCACTCACCCCATGAGGTTACAGGAGTGCTGTGCCCTTCCCAGCATCCGTTTTGATCACCACTGGTTAAAAAAAAAAAAAAAAAAAAAAAAGAAGAGGAAAAAAAAGGATGCTATCTTTACAGGAGTGGACTGAACATGCATTTCTATTATTTATTCAGGGCTTCTAATTGAATGTCTGGACCAGCTTCTTTTAAATCTGGTCACACTGACTCCACTGGAAGCCATCAATACGCTCACACTCCTTTTCTTGCCAGCTGGGTAAAAACATTATGGTCTAAAGACAGACCTGTACCTCTGTGACGTGGGTGGCTACAGGGAAGGACAGAAGAGTCACAGGGCATTGCCCGAGGCAGCCTAGAGAGCCTTTTTCTTGGGCATTATGGGTCACAGAGATGGTGCGTTCAGAGGTTTGGGTAACCGGAAAATTCATTCAAAACGCTCGTCACTAGCACGGACAAAATGCAGCGTGCCTCCATGCAAATGCTCTGCCTTCGATAGCTTCTGCAGCCTCTGGGATAATTAAAGCAATTGAACTTCAAAAGATGCGGAGACGTGTGCCTGAGGAGCAGAAGAGATAACGGGGCTGCTGCCGCTCTGTAGGAGACTGAGTCGAGGCAGCTGGGTCCTACGAGATCGTCCCTCCCAGACTAGCTGTGCTGTTTGTTCCTCTGGCTGATCCAAGCGTCCCTTGGATGCAGCTTCAGCCCAGATCATGTCCTAACACCAACACCAGCCCCAGGGCTATGGGTTTCTTCTCTCTCCCTCACCTTCATCCTTTGGTGCAGACAGAGCCCGAAACTCTGTCCCCTTGGAGGCCTGGAGGTACAACCAAGTCCTTCAGGTCTCCTCTTGAGGGACTCCTGGCCACACCAGAAATGTGTCCCTTGACCCGTTCCAGTTCAAGCCGAGTGGGATCCAAACATCACCTGGAATTTCAGACAAGGGCTCCCCAATGTCTCTGACGATGGGCTCCACACCCCAAGCTTTGCCCCAACCCTGGCTCCAAGCCATGACTCAAACCTCTGCCAGGACAACATCTCCCAGCTTTGCCTAATAAACAGGTTTAATATTTTCTCTTTGCCCGACCTAGACCCAAATATAAGCACAGAGTCACTCTGCTCCTTGCCCTCCCCCAGCCTGGGTCCTCCATTTTCAGTTTTCCCCTTTGAACTGCTCTTAACCCCCTTGCCAGCCCCTTCCTGAGCCCCATGTCCATAAATCCCATAAATCCCACAGCCACAACAGCAAATATCCAGACCACACCCGGGTACCATCTGACTTCACAAGAGCATTTCCCTTGTCTGCAAAACCTTCAGTCTGGGCCAGCAAGGTCTGCCTTAGATTGATCTGCATTATTTTTTTATTTTACCTCCATTTTCCTCCCTGTTTTTAATGAGCTTTTCTTTCTGTGACTCTTCTAAAGCATCACAAGTACAAAAGTCATATTTAACGGCCTGTAGGAACTCAAGTTGTTAGCGCTTTTGAAGAGGGAAGCCTCTCTCAGGTAGATTGGACCACCTCAAGTTTGTGAGGTTTATTAGAAATCTTTATTACTGGATCCACCCTGCTCTTGCAAGCTGAACTGTCTGGATGTAAGCTCCCGCTGTCCCAGTTTGGGCTCTCCAAGCTGTGTTTCTGCCTTGGATGCTGCAGCTCCCCCAGCCTCCCAGACAACTTTTCCCCCCTTATTCCTTCATTTCAGCAGCGCTGCTCTTCATTAATACAGAGGCAAGAGTTTGCCATACTGCCCTCGGAGCTGAAAGGCAGGGACTAGCCACCAGCCTCACGATGCTGAGAACCACAGGTGACCTCCATTCAGTCTCATCTCCCTATCAAGCACCTCCCCTATCAAGAAACAGGAGATTGGATGGACACCTCCCATGGTCCACAGCTGGTCCATGACCTACTGCTGGATGGTCAAAGCCAACCAGCACCACAAGAGCTGCTGCTAAGCACCATGGCTGACACACATCACAGTATTGCAATGTTTGCTGGCATAGGGATGGATTGCATCCTGCCGTGGAGATGCTTTCAGTTCTTTGTACATAGCAGAAATACTCAGGGAGGGACTGATCCATTTCACAAGGGACAGCGACCTCCAGAAAGCGCAGGAGGTCTCCATGCACCAACACAACATGACCTTTGGTAGGGGGTCATGCTCTGGTGCAGGACCCATCTTTGTTCGCTTTTGCTTCCCAGCACTTCCGTATTGGGATCAGCCATCAGGATGTGATGCATCCCCATGTCACCCTGCTCCATGCGGTCCAGAGGGCAAGGTGGGACCTCAGCACCACATGGTCCTCTGGGGCCTTTCCTGTGGTAACCCAGAAGAAGACCTTGCCCTTTGCTAGCCCTTCCTTAACACCCCAAGCTGTGCCCTTGGGCAGGTCAAACTCCCCAGGTCAAACCAACCCTTCACCAAACCACAAACATGAACAGTGAGACCAAAACCCTGCTCCTGCTCCTGCAACTCTAACCTCATGTTTGGGGGCAAAATCCAAAATCCTCGCTCCTCTGAGAACATCCACTGCCCTGTGGCACTCACCCTCCTAAGGGACATCCCCCAGAGGCCAGGATTACAGGCAGCAGCACCAGGAGAGACCCTACACAGGATAAAAAGCAGCCATCCACCCAGGTGAAAAGATTTCTTCCAGGCGGGGTCGTTCAGCCTGGAAAAGAGAAAGCTCCAGAGAGACCTTCCTGTGGCCTTTCAGTACTTAAAGGGGACCTACAGGAAAGATGGGGACAAACTTTTTAGCAGGGCCTGGTGTGACAGGACAAGGGGTAATGGCTTTAAACTGGAAGAGGGGAGATTTAGACTAGATACAAGGAAGAAATTTTCACAATGAGGGTGGTGAAACACCGGCCCAGGTTGCCCAGAGAGGTGGGAGATGCCCCATCCCTGGAAACATCCCAGGCCAGGTTGGACGGAGCTCTGAGCAACCTGATCTAGTTGAAGATGTCCCTGCTCATGACAGTGGGGTTGGACTAGATGGCCTTTAAAAGTCCCTTCTAACCCAAACTGTTCTGTGATTCTATGATTTCTCTTTTGAAGACCTCTTGCTTTGCTGCAGCCCAGCATGACTGGTCCTTGCTTCTGCTGTCGGGCACGGCAGCAGGATCCATCACCCCTGCTCTCACCCTGGCAAAGATATTGTCAGCACTCTGATGTCTGTCCAGAAACTCTGCCCAAAATCGGCACTGGCTTGTCTGCAAGAGGTGGCTCAGGGCATGTTATTACCGCACAGCTAATGGCAAGCAGGAGAGCATGGGCTCAGCAAAGGGCTCTGGGATGGGGATTAAGCCCCTTCCTCCCCTCACAGCAGGTATCCCGCTGGAAATCCTTGCTCCGTATCTCTTTAGATACCATGCTGCAGCAGCCCTGAGCTGGAGCAGCGAGTCACAGGGTATGTACGAGATGTGACACGGGGAAGAGTTTTCACTTGCCCACATGGGACAGAAACCTGCTGCAGCCCTGGCCACGTCCCCGCGTTAGACGCACTAAATCACTGCTCTCCTGCTCCTGCATGAAGACCTGCCAGGCAGCTGAAGGCAAGACTTGGCCAGGCAAGCAGCCAACGGACGCCATCCCCATCCAACGCCCACGCAGCAGCAGCAGCAGCGGGTGGCCTGGCTCCTTGCAAACAGCTGCATCTTTTAGCAATGCAAGAATTCCCTTTGCTCGGCAGAGAAATTGCCGCCCTTAATCATCCCGGAGCAAATCCTTACAGTCTTTACGCATGCTCGGACAACTGGTAGGACCAGCTCGGCAAGGCTTTGGGAGCAGCAAACCTGCAAATACTTTGTGGGAAGCTCTTGCTTACCAGGGTGTGGCTTGCAAAAAAATAAACCGAACCAGCCCCAAACCCTGAGCAATAAACAGGCGTGCTTCCTTCTGCTCTAGACAGGGACTGGGGGCAATGGTGGACCAGCTCAGGATGGGCTGGGAAGGGATGGAGTCAACCAGGGCCATCTGCATCCTGCACCAAGGAGCCAGGGGACCTCCAAGAAGTAGGAACGCAACGAAAGCTGGGATGGAGGGTGCCCACTGCAAGGGAGGGATGTATTTTCTCATCTGGGGAATTCACTGTATGAATTATCTGGAGATAATAACAAAAAAAACCCCCAAACCTGGCAATAACAACAAAAACACAGTGGAGGGTAAAGCATCTTGGTTTAAGCGAAGGCCAGGCAGGAGCCGAGCTGGAGCTTTGCCCTTTTCACCCGGCGATGGGAGAGACTTGCTGCCTGTCATGTTGTAACTCCGTAGAAAGGAATATTACGTCTCCCTTTCCCCGATGGTAAAAGCGTAGCCCTGCCCTGGGCTGCCGCCGTCTTGTTTGATTAGTTATGGCCAGATTACAGGACAAACCTTGAAGGAATAAACCAGGGCTGCAGCCTCCCTCATCTGAGGATGAGCTGCAGCCAGCCGAGGAGACAATTTGCCTGACAAGCTGAGAAGGTCCCTGCATGGTGGGGAGAAGAAGACCTCTCCCATGCATCATTTCAGAGCTCCCCATTAAGGTTTCCAGCCTCCCAGCTCGGGGCAGGGCTGAGGTGGTCGGGATGCTTTGCAGTCCCCTCTCCCCTTAACCTACGCTCACGACCGACCAGAATCGCAGGAGGCGGGAGGGCAGAGATGATGCTCAGATGGACGGTGGAAGGACCAAAACCGGTCATTTTTGCACAAGGGCAAACCAAGGGGCAGGGAGCGCTTTTCTGGGACGGAAGAGTATTTTAAGGTAAAATGCATCAAAGCGTTATTGAATTGGGACATACCCCCTAGAGCACATGAAAGCTGCCCACGGGATGCACGAGCCGGCGGGGGGGTGAGGTGGGGACCTCAGTCCAACCCCCCTCTGAAGGGCTGGATCAGGCCCAAAGGAGCCGGTTCTCAGACCTATGTGCTGCAAACCCCGCAGGCTCCCAGCATGGCTTTGCAGGGGTATCATCTGTCACGGCTCCAGCGCCGGAGCGTCCCCAAAGCATGAAGATCAGCAATATTGGCTGAAAACTAATGCGTCCTGTGGAAAGGCCAAAGCTTTGGGAGCCTCCCCCTTGTCCCAGAGTATGTAGGAGGAAGGATTTTTTTCCCAGAGGGGGTGAAAAGCTCAATGGCAACCGTTCCTATTGCCACCGTGACCTCAAGAAGTTACCCCTGTATAGAGGGACCAGCATGGGGGTCTCTCCTACAGCGTAAGCCAATTGAGTGGGAATAACCCATGGATGAAAAGGCTCCATGGTGTGAAAGGAAGAGCTGAGAGCAGGGGAAGGGTTAATGTTGCAGCCAGAAAGATGCTTGACTGGTGGAAAAAAAGCAGCCCCCACGAAACCAACGGATCTATGTCCGTTTTCTGCAGCGCCCAGAGCCTGGTTCTTTCTCCCTGGCTAATGAACTGGAAGTGAGCAGAGCCGGAGTCATCGCCACACCTCATTCCCCATCCGCAACACTGGCCGCGGGGCCAGCAGATGGAGGAGCATCGCCTGGCCCAAAGCAGGTCAACGCAAGCCCGTCGTTGAGCCTTTGTGCTCCACAAGCAGCTGAGAAGAGCAGGTGAAGGCTCAGGCATGAAGATATCAGCAAATAAACAGTACCGGAACATGCCCCACGGCACCACAGCATCACGGACGCCTCTCTACAGGCTGAAACCCTCCTGCAGGCAGGGAAGAGGCTTCATCTCTGGATATCTGCAGAGGAAGGAGTTGACACCTCCAGAGACTAGTGAGGAGGAGGAGGAGGAGGAGGGAGAGTGCCTGATCCCAGCCTTCAGGACACAGCTGCATCCTTCTCATTCTCCCCGTATTAACCTGCTGCTGCCCTGCTTGGAGGAAGCATTAGGAGAGGGGTCTTGGCACCTCTGGACCAGCCAAAATTATCCGGTAAATGAATGCAGAAGCGTGAGCAGATTTAGAGGATGCACCCGTTCTTAGTATCATCATACCCCGGCACAAACACTGTCTAAATCTCCTCTCGGGATCCGATCCAAAGCCTTCTTAAAGCATCAACGCTTTGTTATTAATCTGTGCAGCGACCAGGGAAGGGAAAGCTCGATTTTTTATTTTTTTTTATTTTTTTTTTCCCCCCTGAGGCATAATCAGAGAGAAAAATTAGCTCGGTGACATGGCTGGGCTTCATCTGCTTCATGCCTGCTCTGGTGGAGAGACCCACCATTCTGAAAGGAAATACCGGGACGGGGTGTCTGGACCAGAGAGTCCTGGTCTCCTACCTCGACAAGCCCCAAATCCTCTTTATATCACAGCCAGGCGCCTTAGGAGAGAGGTGATGTGCCCTAATTCACACTCTCCTACCCTCCTCCGATGGGAGAGGGTTGCAGAGCTTCTAGATAAGCCTCCCAAGGTCCACTGAATGAATCTATCCCCCCACCAACACTGTCCTCCAGTTTACATAGCTCTTCTGCCTCCCTGGTGCTCACCCCTTGGGTGTATTTGTAGGCAGCGAGCGCATCCCCTCTCCGCCTTTGTTTCGCTGGGCTTTTACAGCCTCCCGTATAATGGCTCTCCATCCCTCTCCTCAGCCTCAGAGCCCTCTTTTCCTGCACCTGCTCCAGGCTGAGTTAATCCCTCTCAAGCACCGGATCTCACAGCCCTCGTCCTTCCACGTTAACTCTTCCGTACCCTTGTCCCACCAACACCCTGGTTCCCCTCCCAGAGGCACCCACCACCAAAACAGCCCCGAACCCTCAGTCTCGGCCATTCCAACATGATTCAAGCTCCAAACATAGCACAAAGCCAGCCGTAGAGCACCCCACTGTATGGCCTGATATACACACACACACACACACACATATATATAAATATGGCCTCGGGGACATCCCCACACCCTGCAACTCATCCTCGAGGTCAGCCAGCTCCCTCTGGCCGAGCATCTCCTCCGCCCCGTACGGATGGTACCTCTCAGCTTGGGTTTGCAGGCAAATCTTGGCATGAAACAGGAGAATGAGCTCAGACCTTCCCTTAATTTAAGCAGATTTAAGCTCTCCTGCATGGCACTGATGTGTCCGGTGGTGCCCTTTGCCACCACTCCTAGCCCCCGGCAGAAGTCTTCTCCAGTGACATACTCCCACATGCACTAAGTGTTTAAAGCCCCCAGAGAAAGTCTTTATCAAGCCCAGAGAAAGGAGACCTGTAACATCTTCTTTCCCTAAAAATCGAGATCAAAGCTACAGGTGGGTCCCACACAGCCCCCTTTGCTACCAGTCCTGGCTTTCCACCTCCCTCCATCCTCGGGGCTTTAGGATGCCCATGGTAGTTCTCCATGGGCATCCATCACGGGCTGAAAGATCTCCCTTGAACAGACAACGCAGTGGGGGGGACAGCAGCCGAGTAGGGATTTTGCTGGGCTCGTGGCCGCGTCGAGGCCCCACCTAAGTCGTTTCTTGCCAGAACAGGCAAGGACGAAGGGCTGGTGGCAGAGAGCAGGGTTGGACTTGACTCTGCCATGAACCTCCCTGAGTGCCTTGGTCATGTCACTTTGTCCCTTTTTTACGTGTCACCGCTTTGAGACAGGATTATCGCTTGCGTGTTAACCAGAGTGTCCCTAGGATGTGAGAAAGGGGCTGGATTTCTCCTCGGAGCCGGGCCTGCTGCAGCAAGCCCCGCTGCCTTCCTCAAAACCTGTTCTGCCTTTTGCTGATGCCTTGATGCCTCAACTCTGCTGCCAACGAGAAAAGTTTTTCCCAACCAATTCTGGCACCTGGCTCCTGGCAAGCACCAGATGCTGAGCAAGCCAGTCCCCACGCACGCAGCAGTGTTTGTACACATGAACCCGGCGCGGGGGGGGCGTGGATTTAGACCTCACATCCAGCTCCCAAGGGTGGAGGGACTCTCAAAGAGCATCCATCAGCCCCTCTGGGGTTTTACGACCCTGCTGCCCGGCTCGTGGGCTGCAGCTGACCCCCAGGCGATTCACGTTAAAGAATTACTTATTTAAGTAAGAGGCAGCTGATATTCCCGGGAAGGGCGAGGGGGAAATAAATCACACCAGGACAGATGTGCCTGTAGCAAGATGTTGCACCGAGCAGGAGCCAAGTGGTGAGCACCTGGATGGGGCGCTGCTCCTCCATCCATGCCTGACTCCTGCTTTTCCCCCTCCCTGGTTCTTCCAGCCCCAAGGATGCTCCCAACAGGTGACACCTCCTCCGTCAGCTTGTCCCTCTCCAATTCACGGCTACCCCGCGCCAGCGTGGCCAGCCAGGCTCTCTGCACCTGCCCTGGACTACCCACCACCCATGCGCTGAGCTGCGGGGTGGGAGATGCAGCTGCAGAGACCCTGTGTTGCCCTCACCCCAATATAACACCAGTTCAGCACACCCAGACACCACGCTGAGCTTTGGGAAGAGGATCCCAGCCCCATAGGATGTGAGAGTGGATGGAGACGGAAGGCGCCCCAGGGAAAGTCTGCAGCACAGTCCTTGCTGGATGCAGCAAGAAAAGCAGCCGAGGATTGAAGAGCATCCTCCGCTCCCCGCCGTGCTGGCTGCCCTGCTTTCCTCTCCATTTGCCACGTCTGCCCCCGCTCCCCACCAAGCTCATAGCCGATGCAGCATCCAGGCAGAAACGTAATGATAATTAGTAATAGAAACGTAATGATAATTAGTAATAAATAATCAGGAATAAATCCACGCATCGCACGCGGGTGGATCTGCAGGGCCGGGCGAGCAGCCTGGGCTCACCTGACAGCTACCGGAGTGGGAGGCGAGGGACAGAGGACCAGAACCACTTCTGATGGGACACCCTCCGCTAGAAAGCACCAGGCTGCTTTCTCAGGTCCAAAATAACATTTTTCAGGGCAGGGAGAAAGGGATGGTGCCTCCCACCCCTGGGATATGGGAAATCCGGATTCATATCCCTGCCTGGAAACCCGAAAAGCCATCAGTCTCCTGCGCCCCAGCAGCAGCTTGGCCTGCCCCAGGGGCAGGAGCTCTCTCTCTCGCCTCAACTTCCCGTGCAACTTACTAAAAGCCCTTGGGTTTGTCCCAAAAAAATGGAACAAAGAACAATACTGAAACCTCCGATTTTTTAATTTTTTTTTTCCCCCAGCGCTGAAATCCTGCTCTCCAGCCAGCGCCGAGGCCTCGCTGATGAAAGTTTCTGCCCAGCTTGGCTCCGCCAGCAGAAACCACCCGGACTGGGAGCAGCTGCGGGAGTTTGAACCCTGCGGGGTGCCACTTTCAGCTGCAGCAGCCCCAAGCACCCCCAATGTCCAGCATCCTCCCAAAACTAGACCTCACGCCAAGGCGAAGGGCAGCAACGTGCTCCACGCAAGGCAGCGCAGGCGAGGAGGTGGGTGCCTGCTTTTTGGCTTTTTTTTTTTTGCCCCCCCC
>VWZL01002661.1:69566-146879 GCA_013396915.1 Stercorarius parasiticus | reverse complement strand
GGGTGGGTCACTGGGAATCGGAACCGGGACCGGAGCGGCGGCGGCTAGTGCTGGTCCCCGGACCCGCGCCCGGGACTGCGGGCCGGTCTGGTGGACTGGGAACCCCGCTGGGAACTGGGATTTGGGATCGGCGTTGCCCACGTACCAGGATCTGAGATCACCTGGGAAATGGGCCCATCGGCAGCATGGGGTGCTGGCACTACCCAGATGGGGAACTGGGAGGGGGAACTGGGGCTGCCCAGGCACCAGCACCACCAGCTGGGTACCGGGAACTGGGACCAGTGCCTGGATCACCTGGGCACTGGCAGCAGCCGTTGGCACCTTTCAGGCACTAGCACTGGGACCAGCATTGTGCTGGCACTGGATACTGGGGCAAGGTGCCACTGGCTCTGCCTGGGCACCAGGACTGGGAACTGGGAGAACTGGAGCACCACGCACCAGCACCAGCTGGGCACTGCACAGCAGGGCCACTCAGGCTTCAGGCAGCCGGGGCACACTAGGACATCACCCATGAGGGGTGCAGGGGAGAGTCACCAGGGGTGGCAGGATTTGGGTGCAAAGGGGACATCCCCCAGTGGGGAATGATGTGGGGCAGGATGGCTGGGGTTGAAGGAGACGTATTTTTCCAGCCCAATACCAAAGTAATTCCCTGATTCTGTTTTGCAAGAGGGAAACTGAGGCACTGGGGAGGGAGTTGAAAGGCTGGGGTGGGGCTTGGCCAGCCTGCACATCCATGGAGGTGGACATGCAATGGGTGACGGGGCCAAGGTGGCCAGACCGTATGTGCCCCCACAGTGGAAAATGTATATTCCCAGCCCACAAATATACATCCAAGAGGGGAAAAATAAACATGAGTCACCCCAAAGTGCATCCCCGATGATGGGAAGGAGCCGGTGGGGTTTTACAGACCCTGTATCATGGCCTGCTCTGATCTGATGGTCTGACTTGACATGCAAGATTTACTGGCAGGATTCGGCGTTTATCATAAATTACACCAAAAATAGATGGCAAGGGAAGAACAATTAAAGAAAATGGTTGTAAATGACAGGAATAAACTTCTCGCATTCAAAACTATAAATGATCAGACTCTATTTTAGACAACAGAAAACCAAGGCTAAGGGTGAGCTGCTGCCTGCCAGCGACAGAGTGAAAGCTAAAGGACATCTGCTTGCCACACGTGCGGTAATGCAGTGAAATTTCGGTGATAAAATTAGAAAGGAAGCCGTGCCTGGAGCAGCGTTGACCTGGCACAAGCTCCTGGTCCCATCGAGGTGTCACCTGCAGCTGTACGTGGCCACCACGGATGACGTGGGCGATTCGCCTCCTCTAGGGCCAGCCATTTCCTCGAGTTTCTTATTATCTGAAACCCTTCTGGACTTTGCATATTCAGGTTCTTGGTGTTTTACTGTTAATTTTGTGATAATTTCATTGCTTATTCAATTCATGCAACATTTGCGCTACAATTATTTTAATTCATGTATTAGTTGAAGGAATCAGAAAGCCAAAAATCTGTAGCTCCACGAATGCTTTCTTTAGCAGCAAAAGCCTTTTTCTAATGTTTTCCTTCTCTTTGCTTGTTTTCCCCCTTTCCCCCATGGATCTCCAGGATGCTGGGATCGGGTTGTGCTCAAAACCAGGTCAGTGCGAGGGTCCCGTTTCACGCAACCCCTTTTCTCTCCCCTCATCAAAAATCGTCAAGGAAAAAAAGCCTAAAACCCTGTGAGTTTTAAGACCCCGTATTTAGGACCTCATATTAGATCCAGAGCCCGGAGCGCAGCGCTGAACCATCACCCTGACCGCGGTGGGAAACTCCAGCAGCAAAGGGCAAAGACCCCCCAAAAAAAGGGGGAAAAAAAAAGTTAATAGCTCAGTTTCTGAATGTTTGTAAAGGGGAAGAGGAAATCCTACGCAGGTCTCCAACCCCAAGCCCAAAATCATCAGTAATGGCCCTAAAACCAGCTACCAGGGATGGGACGGGACGGGATGGGACGGATGCTGCTGCTGCTGCTCCCTGGGAAGGCAGGGAGACCATAGGGCCTATTTTGATTTGAGATGTGTTTAAATGGGGAAACATTCCATCACTGTTAATTAATTCATATCATCATCCATCACTCCTCCCACCAGTATAGACACCTCCTGCCCAGTTAGCCGTTGTGGGCTTGCTTTAACAGCAATGGAGGTAAATAGGTAAATGCCTATTTTGCCTATAAAATGCCTGTTTTCACCCGTTTGACCCCAAAGCTGCTAAGGGGGAGCACCTCGCTGCTGGGGACGTGGGGGCCAGGGGGGAGTTTGTCATCCACGGGGGTGACGGGTGATGCTGCGATGGGGATGAAGTGGGGAAAAAGAGGAAGGAAAAACCAAAAAACCAAGGGAAAACGGGCTCACCCTTGAGACGAATCAGCAGCGGGAACGCGTTTTTTTATTTTGTTGATGGGCTGGAAAGCATTAGGGAAAAGCTCCTCCGCTGAACTAAGGCAGCGAGCGGGTCCCCAGCCGCCCCCATCTCCCCGCAGGGAAGTGGAGCCCGAGCCCGCTCTCCTCGCAGGCCCAGCTCTGGCCGATTAACTTAGGTGCATTTTCGATTTCAGCCTCAGCGGGGGGAAGGAAAATTATTATAACGACGCTCCGTTGCTCCTCCAGCGTGATGCAGACGAGGCGGCGGCGGCGACGATGGGGGTGACGCGGGGGCTTGTGCAGGGGGGAAGGAAGAAAGAGCGACGCTTTAAAACCGGACCCTGAAAATAAGTAGGAATGAGGCAAAAGGCAAAGTGGAGGTGGGAAACTGCAGGCGGTGGTTCCTCCAACGAATGGGATTTCATTATTCCTTCGGGGATTTCAAAGAAGATGACTTAGTGAGTTTTTCCTCCCTCCTGGGAGTAATTTATTGTTCTTGTTCATGCAGGGGACCCCCAAGGTGAGGTTTGGTCCTGGGGTGGTTCCAGATGAGGGTCTGCCTGCCCGGGGTGGTGGGAGGTGGAGAACTGCCCACTCCTGCCACCCCTGCTCCTACGAGGCCAGTTTTCCCCCTCCGGGGGCATGTTTGGGGGAAAAAAGTGGGAAAGTGACTGCAGGTGGGCAGCTGGTGCCTGTATCCTCATCTTCGTGCCGTGGAGATGCAGGGAGCAACCTCTGAGGGCCTCATCCCCAGTACAGGAGCTGCCCGGCGAGAGCGATCTGAGCCCTGTTGATCCCATCGGGTTGCAGTTTTCTGCTCCTCTTTGAAGATATCAAGAAAAGAGCCAAGGACGATTCCTCCGGTCGTCCATCGGCACTTGGATTAAACCTCATTTTTCCAGATTCTACGAAGTTGTTTGCCCCAGTTGCAGCCTCTGGAATAACAGTAATGTATTCGCTCCTTTCCCTCTCCACATGATTGCGGCATAATCTCCTCCTCACTTGATTTATTTAAGCAGGCCTTCAGATGCTCCAGTAATGGGAGTCATTTAGGTCCCTCTGCAGATATGTATTTATTTATTGCTGTTCATTTAAACTGCAGAGCTAGTTGGCAGGAGAGAGGCAAGACCGGGGTCACAAGGATGTTAAATTATGCGCTGTCAAAAATAGCTAGTTGAGAAAGTTAAATTAAGCAAGGTTGTTCAAGGTCATAGTCAATCACTGGTGGGAGGAGAAGGGCATTAATTAGCTGTTTTATTTAGGGGGGTCATGGTGACCAAAGGACCAGCAGGGTCCCAGGAAAAGGGAAACTATAGCAACACCTCTTGGTTTTTGGCAGAAGCAGCTCTTGGATAAGAAACCAAATTGCCGTCCTTGACCACGACGGAGAAGTTGAGGCTATAAAAAGGCGGCATTGTGTTGCTCATGGAGACCCTGTGGATCCCCACGAGGGATGGGCCAGGGAGTTCCCCCTTGCAAAGTCCATCTTGGGGCCGAACTTGGTGATGCTCCTTCCACAGAGATGCGTGGGCAGCAGCTGGGGAGGTGCTTAGCAGGGGTGGAGGTCTCAGAGGGCATCTGAGATACTTTGGTCACTCATGCAGACAGGTCCTTCCCTGAGATTTTGCCACCTCTCTTGGCAGATGGTCCAGTAGCTGCATATCCTATCTGTTAACACTTGTGTTTCATTTCGCATCTGAACTTCACCAGCATCTTCTTACAGCCATTAGACATTGCAATATCCTTTTCCTCCTAGGTTAAGAGCTCCCTAAGATCAGGCATCACCTGGACCTGTTGGAGTGGGGCCAGAGGAGGCCCCGGAGATGCTGGGAGGGCTGGAGCCCCTCTGCTGTGAGGACAGGCTGAGAGAGTTGGGGGGGTTAAGCCTGGAGAAGAGAAGGCTCCGGGGAGACCTTGGAGCCCCTCTGCTGTGAGGACAGGCTGAGAGAGTTGGGGGGGTTCAGCCTGGAGAAGAGAAGGCTCCGGGGAGACCTTGGAGCCCCTTCCAGTCCCTCAAGGGGCTCCAGGAAAGCTGGGGAGGGACTCTGGATCAGGAAGGGGAGCCATAGGACAATGGGGAACGATTTGAAGCTGAAAGAGGGGAGATTTAGATGAGATATTAGGAAGAAATTCTTGGCTGTGAGGGTGGTGAGCCCCTGGCCCAGGTTGCCCAGAGAAGCTGTGGATGCCCCATCCCTGGAGGTGTTCAAGACCAGGTTGGACGGGGTCTCATCTAAATCTCCCCTCTTCCCGTTGCCTCTCGTCCTATCTACCCCTGGTCCTATCAACGCTGAGAGATTGGCCTTCCCTGAAAGGCTAGCAAGGTACATCAGCAGAAGGTACATCAGCAGAGGAAAGGTTATCCATGATTCGATCTACAGAAGGTAACTTGGGTATCACAAATCAAGCTCTGGCAGCGTGAGGCTGCCTGAGCATTTACTCTTCTCCTCTATCCTCAATCCTCCTTGAATCCTCCTCCTTGGGGGTGACACCAGGTGACACAAGTGTGGGAAACGGGGCTCAGGTCCATGGTCTCTTGGCCATTTGAGCAGCAGTGCATAGTTAGAGGAGAGCTGGGCTTACTCGTCTAACGGCTTTCCTACCCTGCATGGATCTGCTCTCCTACGCAAGTACTCGCCTGCTTATTCATAAGAGACTTCAGAGGAAAATGACCAAGTGCAGAAAAAAAAGATGGTGTTGCAAAGCCCGGGCTAGGGATGTGCTGCAATATTAACCTCAGACGTGCCAGCCCAGCCCTGCAGCACTTTGGTTGCAATCAGCTCTTAAGGAGATGAGGTTGGAGCAAACGTCTTGGCTAAACCCCTGCTGGGTTTGCAGCCGGGCTGCTGAACAGCTAAACAGCTGTAGAGAATGGGGAGATACCACCTAAAGGGCAGCTTGGAGGATGCAGATACATTTCCCACCCTCTTAACCCACCGTAATTCCTTCTGGGCTCCAGGAGCTGAGTGTGACATGTCCCCTGTTCCTGCGCTTTCAAAGAGCCTGAACCTATCTTCCCGACAAAGCAGAGAAACTCTCAAATTTCCAGGGCTTCCAGACATAAGCTGGTGCACCTTGGAATAGCAGAGAACTGAGTAAACAGCCAATGGTGCACCTCCTTCTTACCTGCCATCCATTGTTTTGCTGGGCTAATACGGAAAACAAGGAGATATCAAGTGGAGTACTGCGTGCAGTTCTGGGCTCCCCGGTTCAAGAAGGACAGGGAACTGCTGGAGAGGGGACAACAAAGGGCTACCAAGATGATGAGGGGACTGGAGCACCTCTCTTAGGAAGAAAGGCTGAGGGACTTGGGTCTCTTCAGTCTGGAAAAAAGAAGACCAAGGGGGGATCTTATCCATGCTTATAAATACTTACAAGGGCAGGTGTCAGGAGGATGGGGCCAGGCTCTTCTCAGTGGTGCCCAGTGACAGGACAAGAGGTAACGGGCACAAACTTGAACAGAGGAAGTTCCACCTAAACATGAGGAGGAACTTCTTTCCTGTGAGGGTGGCAGAGCCCTGGCACAGGCTGCCCAGAGAGGTGGTGGAGTCTCCGTCTCTGGAGACATTCCAAACTCGCCTGGATGCATTCCTGTGCCACCTGCTGTGGGTGACCCTGCTCTGGCAGGGGGTTGGACTGGATGATCTCCAGAGGTCCCTCACAACCCCTGCCAGTCTGTGATTCTGTAACAACTCCCACCACCATGTCCCTTTTATTTCCCCTCAACTGAAAAGAACAAAATCTTTCCTGAAACCCCAATGGGATGCCAGGACCAGGTGGGGTTGTTCAGTATTGACCTATGGGTGCTGCCCTCTGCCAAAGCCCCGAGACATCAGCAGATAAAAGCCATGGCCAAGAACTCCCACCTTGCCAAGATTTCTCATGGCAAGCAGCACTGGAGTGCTTCGAAGTCAATACCATCTCCTGGCCACAAACCCTCCAAGATTGGTCATCGTTCAGCCCTGACCACCCAGCTGGAGGGGACCCGGGCTCAGCTGCTTTGGCAGGGATGCACCTCTGCTCGGGAGCAGACGGCATTGTAGCAGTTCAGTCAATGACCTTGATTTTTCCATGGGGTTTTCCACAGCGAGAAGCAAGTCGGTTTGGAAAACAAGCGGGTTGCCAGCAATCCCACATTCCCTGGAGCGGAGAGGAAGGAAAGGAGCAAATGGCACCCCTGTCTTCTCAGCTGTTCTTTATTTATGACAGGTCAGAAGCCGCCCCAACACATGCTGACTCCAAACTGTCCTGCCAAGAGCTTTTTAGGCAATTTTCCTGCTGATTCTCTTCTGCACCCCAGAGACCAAAAACCCACTAAACTATCCATTTTTTTTTTTTCCCCTTCTGTCACCATCTCTGCCTTCAGCCCCCAGCAGACAGACATCTGAAGCTCCCGTTTCCAGCAGCTCCCAAGAGCATCACAAGGGGAAGGCAGAGCTGCACATGAAGGCTCTTCCACACAACTCTTCCTGCAGATAAGCAGCTTGTGATATTAGGACAACTTCTGATCTTGGCTTTGCAAGCTTAAATCAGCGCTGAAATTGGTGGAATGACTTTGGATTTACACTGGTGTAACCGAGACTCAGTTTTGCTTGATAACAGCTTCCCTCTGCTTCCAGTCATGCTTGCTGTACAAACTGGTGGCTTGTTTCTAACATCAGAAGGACTCACTGAAAGGCAGGATTTTCTTTGCCTAAGCAAATCTTAGAAAATTTTGCTGTGTTTTGAGTTTCTCTTTGTTTCCCAGTTGCCTAACGCAGTACTGCCCATTTATAATGTGTAGATCACATCAAAGCACCACCTGGTTCCTGTGTCAGAAGATGTCAGATGTCACTTTTGGACTGCCCTCCTTGGCTTTTGGAGTGGCCAGCTCTGGGGAGGAGGAGCAGGCAAACGTTGGGCCTCATGGGAACACCCTTGACCAAGTCCTTGCTACCATGTCTGTAGAGCAAAGCTCCCAGAAGAAGGCGGCAAAGATGACTGGGATGATTCCCTACAAGACAAGACAGTAAGATGAGTAACCAGGGGTTTACTCATTTCGTGCAATATATTTCTTACTGAGCTACCTCCACCACCCGCCAGGACCTTTGGGTTGGCTGCTCACATCCTTTGCATTTCAAAGAAAGGGAGGTTTCAGAGGGGGTGAGGAGAATTTGCTGTGGTGGCCACGTGTCCCAACAGTCCCTTCACACCCCTGCACCAGGAACCACGCGCCCATGTTTCCATCACTCTCACCCCATGAGAACTTGTCATCTGGGAATTTCCCCACTGTTTCCAAGGTAGACATTTTCACTCTGCAACCTGTGCTCCTTCAGCAAGGAACACCTCTAGGGCACGTCCTGGAGGCTCCTAGGGTATTTCTTTCTATGTATTGCTTATCAGCCTAACCTTGACCCCAACAGCAGCACGCAGCAACTCCAGCACTTGTGCTGACTTCTGCACTTGGTAAGGAAGCCAACTCCAACTTCTGCTCCCGGACTGTCTCCGATTACAGAGCTTGGGGAAGTTGCCTGAGTATTAATTAGAGAGGTCACCTCTACATCTCAGCTTCATCCGGGCTTAGCTTCAAACACTAGGCAAGCATAAAACCATTAGCGTTATCAAGATTTATTTGCTGCAGTACAGACTGGCTGGAAAAGTGGAGCCGAGGGTTGGGGGGAGAAAAACAAGAGCGATGTAATTCTCCGTGTAAACCCCAGCAGCAAGACACTGCTCACCATCCTCGTCTAACCCCCGAACCACCATTCATCTGCCACGTTTGGGAATCCACAAGAGCCTTGACTTGGGTGCAGCCCCTCAATGCATGCTCAGAAATCATCCTCTCTTCTTGCAGTGCCTCGAGATTGGCTTCTGCCCCTTCCTCCTCCGCAAGTTTTATATTTTAGGGGAAAATACTGTGCTGTAGCCAGAATGAGTGTCTAGGAGAAGGACGTGTTCCCAAATGTACTTTTTTCAAAGAGATCTTTGACACCGGTAGTTTTTCATTGCTGCCGGTTTGCAAAACGGACTCAACCGTCACTTTAAAAGCTCTGGATACACCTTTTTATCATATACTGGGAAAAGCAGCAATTATCCAGCACTGCTGATGAGACCGCTGGTTACCATCTGCGTTGTGCAGATACTCCCCTCACACACCAGTAACACAGATGACAACGATACCAATGGCATCTCGCGTGCCTTCATTACCATCTTTTTCAAAGTTTTCCAGAACAGGGATGTCTCAATCAGAAATCTTGAGGAGAATGTGACACTAATTTTAAATGGTCTGTGTAGCTCATGGTGTCGAGGCCCCCTAAATCTTCAGAGGGTTCCTGGGAAGGTTTCTCCACCAACCCCAAAACTATGATATGCCCAAGGCCAACCTAAGCTTCAGCAAACCCTGCTGAGTTCGCTGTTTTTTTCTGAAAACCTCATTTACTTAGCCCTCCAAATAGCTTTCTCCCCCTCTTTCGCACAACACAACTGCATTAGTCAAGCAAATGAATAACGATACAGTTTCTGAGCAGACCTGTGCTGCTGCCAAGAAGCTGTTGCCTCATTAAATCTGTGTCATACCTACTTTCACTCAACACAAGGATGCATGGCTTTGCTGCTGGGCAATGTACACAAGTCGAGACTTCGGGCTTCTTTTGTGTTTCGGATTCTTTTTTTTCTTTTTTTTAAAGGAGTCAGCGTTGTGCAGTCCATGGGAAGAGCAACAGAGAAGGAACCAGGAACCCTCTGATCCTGCAAAAAAAAGCAATTGTTAATCCGTCTTTCGGAGAAAAAACACCCATCTCACAGTTAGCATTTTCTGTTTGGCAATGCGGAAGGAAAAGCAGTTACTCCAATTATCTCCCAACTCTGCAACCCTACCGGCTCATGCTGTAATTACGCCTGATCTCATTAATGAAGCGCTGCCAGACCTGGCTGGGATTTGGAGAGGAGATCTAGGGAAAAGACAGGTGTTGCAAGAAATGGCAGGGCTGATTCACAGCTTGGCTATCATCCCTCTGAATCAGCAGGAAAATAATTAATATCCCAGGCTAGCAATAGGGGATGGCAGCCAGCTAGACAATTGTACGGTCCTCCTTACAATCTGAGGTCCTCCTTATTTTTTAATAACTCAGGTAATCTGACTTACTTGCCAGTTGCGAAGAACGGGCTGTATTAATTAGCGAACAAGTGCATTGTGTGAAGCGTTTGGTAAGGAAAAGCAAAGACAAAACGATGAGCTTTGCCTTAAATTCCCAGCGGGGCCTCTTGTTTCATCTGGGTGGGTGTTTGTAACCTAAATCCAGGCCCTGGCCTTGCCGTGGTGCCTTCAGTGGACCTCAGCTGGTCTGTGGAAGGAGATATTTGCTGCTGCCTGGGGCCACTGGGATGGGTTTGGGATGCCTGACCCGGGTGCTGCATCCTTACGGAGCCTTTGGTCTTGCTGAGAGGGTTCCCAAGGGGATGGCACTGCCTCACATGGGCATCCCTGTGTTTTAAAGGGGAAAAAGAGAGAAAAACCAGACCCAGCAGCGGTTATATGGCACAGAAAGACCAATCGCCACGTACGAGGCTGGAAAATCATTCTGCCTAAGGATATAAATCCATCCCAAAGCATCCAGATTGTTTCTTCTTTGCACGTGGTATTTAATTAAGTCTAATGATACACAGAGCCAATGAAATGTCTTTGTGTTGCTCTCTCCCTTGGCCAAAAAGAGGGCCTTGCATGCCAAAAAGAGGTAGAGGAAAAAGGGTTTCAGAAATGCAAGTTTCTCTTTAAACTCTGATAGCGAACTGTCCAATGCAGGGGGACGTGGCCCAGAGATCTCCAGCAGAAACAACTCCACAAACGTTAATCGGCCTTCCTGCTTCAATTAATGCCAGCAGCGAGAAAACACAGCTGGAGTTTGTTTGCTTTTCAGATAACCCGTATAAAAATACGCCTTCTGCAACAGCTCCGCTTTGCCGCTGCTGCTCACAGGTTTGTCGCTGGTTTTCATCTTGTAACTAGCGCTTCACCTTGTTTTCATTCCGGCCAAGGTAGGATGTTAAAAAACAAGAAGATTAAAGATAAAACCCAAACAAATAGAAGAAAAAAAAAAAAAAAACAACCAAAACCCAAACCAAACCCTTGGAGGACTCCAAACGAACGAAATGCTGTTAAGCAAATGACTCACAAGTGCCTGGACAGGTTTGCCAGGGCGCAGAGGGGATTTGGCGGTCCTGTTCAGCGCTTCTCTTACCTGAGGAAGTTGGACTCGTCCCCAGGCTTCTATGATACTGCAAGATTTTAACAAATTTACTCCGTTCCGCTGTTCGGCAGTGAGTCAACACGCCAGCTATGAGGAAAAAGCAGTGCTGAGGTTAGGCGTCCACATAAATCACTGCGGCTCTGATGCTCGGCCAGCCTATAAATATTAGGGGGTTTGGCATCAGTTTACATCAGCAGAGTAACTCAATTAATTCAACTTCTAGGGGATTATGCGAGCTATTATTCATTAGCATTCACCTACCCGATCTCAGCGACGAGAAACCACTGAGTCAGAGCCCTCCATGTCTCAGGGTGTCACTGGGTGCTGTGCTGCGGGCGCACGGTCCACAGGAGCTGCACACCCCACGCTCTGCCTGGTCCCCGTGCTGGCTCTGAGCGCCTTATAGGTGCCATTAATTACTGATAATTTCATTAAGTTGGCGTGTGCCTCTTGCATGCAAATTACAAAGTCAGTCTCAGTGAAGGAGATTAATGAGACGGGACATTTTTCAGTGGCTATTTAGATTGTGGTAGCAGCTGGAAAGCATCATGCATGGAGACCCTTGGGTGTCGCACGGGAGCAGGGTGAGATACCCAGCTTGGGGGCACCTCAGCGTGTGAGGAATTTAGGAGCCAGGATGCCCAATTAACTATATTGATCGCAAAATAGGTCTCAAGTAAAGTTGAGATGTTTTATCCATCACAGACGGTGCTCCACACAACATTAGTTCCGTGTTGGCAAACACGGGGTCCCTCACATGCACAAGGTGAATGAGGACATCTCAGCTCTGTTCCTGCTCAGGGGGCAGGGCCAGGAGAAACCTCCTTGAGCTCCAGGTCTCACCACATTATCCCTCATCAGGCTCTCAGGTGACTGGGTCTGAACCCAGACATTTGTCCTTGTGCTGCCTCTGTTATCACTGCTCCCATGCCAGCACAACCATGGTGGATTTGTTTGTCATCTGCCCTGTCCCCATGGGGACCCATCCGAGGAGCCCTGCTGAACCCCAGTCTGGTGTTGGACCTATACCTTCAGGCAACCCTGTCTTAGCTTAGAGACCTTGTTGGAGAGGCGGCTGCCTGGGGAGGCAGGGACAGAACAGATGGCCCTGAAGATGTTCTCTGAGGACACAGAGCTCTGCTGGGTAGTGACAAATCACTGATGCCTCCTCTGTCCAGTTCAAGTCTTGTTTTCTATAAGGCCAGGAAATAACATAAGCATGTTCAACAGAAGCACGTTGAGTGCTTAGTCCCTCTGGGTAAGAGCCAAGCCAAGATCACTTGGGCTGCTTGAGGAGCAAAAAGGAGTCACCCACTGACCCACAGAGGAGACAGATCCATCATAGCTCCATTAGTGACTCCATTATCTCCACAGACATAGCACCAAAGGTCCAGGCTGGACAACCAACTCCTCTGCCAAACTGGTTAGCAACTGTCTCCATGGCGGGTATAGCACCGAGCACAGCCAGGTCTCTGGTTAGAGCCACTGGGATTAAAGTGTTGCAAATTTTCAGTTTTAGCCTTTGAACAGGCTGAATAAAGAAAAAAAAAACAAGGGGTGAGTTGGGGCGGAGGAGAGGGAAGAGGGAACGGGGAATTAATAAAGCTGCACATAAATTGGTAGTCTTGGAATTGTCAAGCTCAAAATTGAATTTTCTCGCTGGGAGGAGGAGGTCTTTGACAGAACCACAATGTTTTTTATCCCCTGGAAAATTTCAAAGTACTACTCAGTTCTAGGCTCGCCGCAAGCTCAAAAGGCAAAGCTGGATTTCACCCAGCCCAGCATTCAGGCAACACTTATCTGCAGAGTTCGGATGTGCCTCTGTGTGCGGCACCACGATTGAGCACCGAGGGCAGGCGGCACTGGTTGCCCCAGACATTTACACCACTGGCTACAAGGTTTTGGCCCCCAAATATTTAGTTCAAGGTTGTCCCTGCAGAGACACAGCTGCAACAGGCACGAGCAGGAGAAAATGGGGTCTCTGAGTAGGACCTGGTGAGGGACTTTTTAGGATGTCAGGCAATGGTAGGACTAGAGGGAATGGATTGAAACTAGAGATGGGACGATTCAGACTGGACGTTAGGAAGAAGTTCTTCACCATGAGGGTGGGGAGACACTGGAACAGGTTGCCCAGGGAGGTGGTGGAAGCCCCATCCCTGGAAGTTTTTAAGGCCAGGCTGGCTGGGGCTCTGAGCAACCTGGTCTAGTGGGAAGTGTCCCTGCCCAGGGCAGGGGGGTTGGAACTAGATGATCTTTAAGGTCCCTTCCAACCCAAACAATTCTATGATTCTATGACCTGGGAGAGGTGCCTGAAGCAGGGGACATACCCGATGGTCACTACCTGCCATGGCTGCTGGGGTGGGATGAGACTTGCTGGGTAAGTGCCTACTGGTCCATGATTGCTGCCTGGAGAGCTGCTGCTTTGCAGAGATTATCCTCCTTCCTCGCTGAAAGAAAGGGGAAAAGGATGAGGCAAAGGATGTGCAAACCGCACACTCCAAACTGACAGCACGTTCACCCGACTCCTGCCTTTTCCTCTCCCACCCATAGCAGCACCTCAGTTCCTTACTAACTGGTTTGCGCTGGGGAAGGCCTTTGAAGGTGAGAAGATCCTGCACTATTTGCAGTCAGCGGTACACCTCCGAGCAAGGTCCAGCGCTCAAAGGGCCCCAGAACAGTAAAGACCGGGGAACCCCAGAGCCTTGCGCTGGAGTTCAAAATGAACGCAATCACATCTCCCTTCATTTTAAAGCACTGCTTGGATGGCTGCAGGCAAGAAGCCAAGGTGACCAAGTTCTGTGCTTCTACCACGGGGGCTCAGACTGTCGTAGCTGCAGGCAGGCGGCTTCCCCCGTCAACGCAGGTCACACAAACCCCGCTGTTCTACTTGTGCGCCCCCGAGCCAAGACCACGCGTCTACCGAGCAGCATCAAGACGAACCGGCCAACCCTCTGCAACACAAGAGCCAAGAAACACCCGGGAAAAGTTATATTTAAAACAAAATTCTTTAATAATTCAAAATATAAAGACACACATTAGTGCTTGACCGCAGCATGAGTAACAAATGAAATACATTAAATATTTCAAAGCTACTGTGCTTTGCAAAACGAGATACGCTGATACATATAAGCCTAATGTTAGTTACCAGCTGGTTTGGTATGAAGAATCAGTTCAATATATCAAAATTGTCAATAAACATTGCTCAATGCAGCTGTGTTTTACAGGTCAACTGCTATTCATCTGTCACAGTGTAGTTATCTATCTGCAACAATATACTGAATTTCAGGAAAAAAAAAATAGTATTATGTTAGAACTAATAGTGCCAATGTTAGAAAGTTTGGTCGCGTAACACACGGGGTATTTCATGTCCATTACAGTTGGACAGATGTTATTTGCTAAGACAGTAAACATCATCAGTGCATTAAGCTGAGTTCAATAGTCAATATCAAAACAGTCAACATCAATTTGGAAGATCAAGAGAAAAAAACAGTTTCTGTTCAGTCTAAGGAGTAACTACTGTTTATGCTGCTTTAAACCCTCTCTTCCAAAATCCAGGGAGCAATAGTACACACAACCAACATTCTTCTGCAGCGACTGACCAAGGCTTTAATTCAGAAAACATTTTGGTACACGATTTGCTATGAGCAGTGTGAAAGCCCATCTCTATTGAACATTGGCTTTGGAGAAACATATGTATACTCCAGGGCCTTGGGGAAAAGGCTGGATCTGAGATTGTGCTTACAGCTCTTCCTGCATTTTGGTGATGAAGGACAAATAATGAAAAGACCCTTTATCTTTGCATTTTTAAAATCTCAGCAATCTGCTCTAAACATCAGGCAGATTCAACTCGTTTGAAATACGTGCAAAATAAAAAATTGGCAGGCACTGGTTTAAGGTCTTGCATTAGCTGGATTCTGAACTTGGGTCTTTTTAAATCTGCAATTACATGCCTCATCAAACCTAACCACTTTCAACGGGTAAAAAGGGAGACTGCTGAAGTAAAGGAAGAGGTTCAAGCATCAACCCTGCCCCCAAAATTGTACACGGGAAGCCCCATATCCCCAGTTCTCTTTGGAGCATCTCTCTGGGAGCTCCAGTAACGGGGCTGTGGATAAAGTGCTTGCTTGCTGCGCCCTCACACTGCCTGTCATTGAACTACACACACTCAAATAAACATCAGCTGTGGGGCTGAATCCCTCCACCAGCTTTCAAAATCCGCTAAGATGCAACAGCATCAGGGATATGGGGTAGCCAGGCTCAAGCCTGAGCCAAGCAGAGGCAGCCACGTACTGGATAACTACGTTCCTGCAAAGTGACTCCTGCAGCAGGAGAAATTTTAAGAAAAATCAAACTGACCTCACACCTACCAAGGACCTCCTTGTCTTACGGCCCCCAGTAGAAAACAAAGCCTCAGCTCTCAGAAGAGACTTGCGAGAAAAGAGAGGAGGCACTTGGCAGCCGTAGGCAGTCATGAGCGAGAAACTGAACAAAGAAACCCCAATCCGATCTTAATACTTATACAGTATATTCTCCGTAGTTACATTACGGGCTCTTAAACAAACCTGGCACAGGATGTTCCAGATGGATAAGAAAGGTATTCATTCATGGACAAAATAATCCGCGTCACGTTCCATCCTCATAGAACAGCAGCGAAGTAACATGCAATGAACCGAATGTAACAGAGACTACGTCGCTTCTATGCTATAGAGTGCAGAGTTGGGATGGGAAGTTAAATGTATAAATAGCAAAACATTCAAGCTTGTTATGTATCTAAAGTGCAGTTATCAGGAGGGTGGCTGACGTAATACCATGGGATTTTGTGCTTAATCTTTTGTTATTCTCTTTCCACGTAAGATTTCTTAATCTCCTTCTGGCTTTTCACTTCTCATGGGTAATAAAGACTCCATCATTTATCCCTCTTCATACTAAAGTCTCGCAGTTAAATAGTACTTTGCAGTTAAAGCCTCACACCGCCTCCTTATATAGTGCAGATTGGGTTTCTTTAAAGTAAACCACCTGTTTTACCTGAATATATTCATTTAAATTATGGGGCAAACGTTCTGCCAAAATTAAGGTGTGTTCATGGATTCCGAGGTCTACTGAAGAAAACGGCAGTGCCGCTTCCTTAGAGCTCAACTTCCACTGAGAAGTGTTGTATTGAATTGTTTCACCAGCTGCTATCAAATGCCCAAAATATAGCCGCAGAGAAAAACAGGTCTACAATAAAAGGTATTACAAAAATTCTTGAACGCAGACTAAACAAGGTGGTAGTGACTGTGAGAAACACTCGTGATACTGGGAGGATTTTCTGTTGCTGGAGGAACAGGAGTTAGCTGAAAAATCTCATTCAGCTGTTCAAAACCAAGTGTGAGAAGCAAATGCGCTACAGCCAAAAGAATCAACTGCATTTCAAGTCATACAATTTCTCTTCAGCCAAACAAGACAGCATAATATTAGATTAAGAGAATTAAAACTACATATAAAACAGTATTTTCCGTCACATCTCTTCCAAAATCATGTAAAACAAGTTTGCACCTTAGCTTTAACGTGAATTAATTGTCAAAAAGGTTTCACTTCACCTGTCTGAATTTGAATCCTCCTACTCGTCTCTCTTTCTAAAGCAGCCGGCCTTCTGCACGCAGGCTGAGCACAGCCTAAGAGTGACAGACACCGAACAAGTCAGGGTGTTTTACGGAGAGCAAACAGTCAGCCCCGGATCAATACAATACTGTTGCCAGCCTCGGGGGCCGCACGGTCTAAGTCCGGCTGCACATTCAGGCAGCCAGAATTAAGAGCGCAGGTATCATACAACACATGACAGAGGTAGATCGGCAAGTGATAGACTGCATATTCCAATTCTGACTAACAGGTTGTCTTCTAAACACTCGCGGGTAGCACATCTTCCTCGTGCTAAAAGAAAAAGCATTAAAATAAAGTCCGGAGATGACTAATACTGCTAGCTAACACCGCTGCCTTCAAAACACGGACAAGATTCGTCCTGCTGGCAGATTTCTCTTTATCATATCTTCAGTTCTGGGTAACGCGTGTCTTGAGCTGTACCCAGAAAAATCTAGATTCCCGACATAAGGTATAGTGTTGATCTGTGCTGGGAGAGTAATTTTGAGGTTTTTCTTTTCTTTCCAAGGAAGAATTTTTCAGCTCACAGTCTGCAGAACTACTTGGTGCTGATCTGTGCCAAGCCGATGGTCATAAGGTGGCAGATTTCCTGGTTCTTCATGGATGTTAAAGAGTAAGAGTTCATTGTGACCAAGTCCGTCCAACACATCCTGTAGGATTCCTATGAAACAACACCTGCTGCTTCCCTAATTCCCTTTAAAGGAGCTACTGTCTGACTCCTACTCAAAAAATAGGATCAAAGATGACCCACTTTATAAGATGTAGTGCAAGAAAAGTTTGGGATATGCTGCCCTAAGGTTTGTAGAAAAAAATCATCATGTCATACAAGTGATATAAATAAAAAGCAATTTAACAGACATTTAACACGTTACAGGTGTTAAGGATGTATGTCTTTCCAGGCACTAGAAAAGGCAGTCTGAATTTCAGTGGCACGCAGTTCAAACTGGCTTGCCTTTTTCAGTATCACTCACAAGATCAGTAAGGCAGTGAAACCAAAGCACCCATCATTTTACATTATTTTATGCTTAGAAGGATAACACACATAAATTACATTCTTCAGGGTCTAACAGGACCTGCAAGAAAGGCTGCTAGAAGGGTGGCAGAGGTGTGCATGTTTTGGGTCATTTCGAATGAAGGAAGAAGCCAATTCGCCTGATTTTTTTAAAGATAAAAGCATCAGTGACAAACGATATGTGAATGGAAAGGTAACAGCGGCACAAAATTAAAACGAGCTTTTCCAACTTTTTTTTTTTTTTAAATCCTGACAATTTAATTCAACAAGATCTGAAAAAAACATACACTTCCTAGTTGTAGATGTGTAGGAGAATCAATAAATTTCTTGAAAATGTACCATTGTAGAGATGCCTTATCAATAAGAAAGTGGCTTTTCAGCACAGTCTGGTTCCTGCAGTTACAGGGGAACCAAACAGAGCCCCCCAGATCCTCCAGTAACAGAACTAAGGCCACTAAAATAAAGGTTTTGTTCGTTTTCTTAAAAATAATACCATACCTAGCAGATGTCACAAGTGACTGTTGATAGATCTGGTTGCTGCATTGCTCCTGTTATGGGAGTCTTTCCCTAACTTACGAAAACACGTAAACATATTAGTAAGAAAATCAGATAAAGCGTACAGAAGCATGCTTGAGAGAGCCTGGAGGTGAAGAGGCAGGCACTTATTTTTAAGCTACATTTTTAAAACAGTTCTCAAATCACTTTACAAAAAAAAAATAAAGTATACTGTCTGGCTAATTAAAGACACTTGATCCAGGACAGCATTTTCCTACCTCTATGCTAGTTATTCCAACCTCTTTCAGTCTGAAGATCACTCAGATTTCCCAACACAGGTGCTGACCTATCTATGGACTTGGAGCCTGTTGACAACAAATCTGTTTCAAAATTCTGATTCAAGAATCTTTATAGCAGTTTGCTGATTACAGGTTGAAATGCACCGCTATTAGCATGTGCTTAAACCTCACTGAAGTCACTCAAGGTTAAGTATCTTTTTCTAACCCTGAGTTTGGGTCTATTTGATCCCAATAGCCCAGGGCCAGTCACGTAACAGAAGCCAGATTTTATTTGGAGATTCATATCAGTAGGAGTGCTACTGATGGAGACGGACGATGCAACTAAGCTGCAAACAAGGAAAAAAAAAGGTATTAAAGGGAGGAGACTATTTTAGTCACTGTTGATTGTACAATACACATCGCAGTCTGACTTTTTCAGCAGTCGGAGTAAGGAATTTTACACTAGCCAGGACTTTGTGATCTGGGAGACAGCTATAAGGCTACATTACTGTGCCTTGCTGCTGTGAGCACATTTTAAATCAATACAGAATGGGATTTCCAATCAGTCTGAGCATTTCCCTTTTTTTTTTTTTTCCTTCATGGCAAGAAGGATAAATCCCTCAGGGCATCAAAAGCAGGCAAAAATTGCATAGCATGGCAGCATGGAGGCCCAGAGACAGACTCCGTTAGTTGCCCCAAGATCTGAAGAGTCAAACCCACAGCCTCCAATGTGAGGTATATTGTGAAAAACTGTGTTAGTTCAATGTTTTCTTTATGCTTACTTATTAACTTTCATCAGCTGGGTAGATAATTGCAGAAATCAGAGGGTTTGTCCCCCCCATCAATCCCCAAAGTTTGGTTTTAAAAAGGTGGTCAGCTTTCCAGAGAGTAACAGTGTAATGGACAAATTAAGAGCAAACAATCAAAGTGTTGCCAATTATATTTTGGGGTATCCTGAACATCAATCTTGTTCTTTACTCTTTCTTCAATGTTTCTGAATAAGAAGATGCTTCTGAAAGTCAGACCAATATTTAAGACTTATAAAATAAGGGAAAGAGATGAATTCCAAGCTGAAGCAGCACACATCTACGGTGTTTGTCAATCTGTAGTATGAATGGGACACGGGGAATAAAAAGTAGGGATAGAAAAAGGAGGCACGTAAATAATAATTATTAAAAAAAAACACAAAAAAAAAGTGTTTCTTGTGTTTATACAGTCACTCTGCAGTCTCCTGATGCATCCAGGTCAAACAAATTAGGAATTCAGTTTCCACACACAAACAAGAATGCCTATAACGCTTCAGCATCTTAAGTGTCTTCTGCTGGTCACACCCTGGAACATCCTCCATGATGTACCTCAGTTGGACTAAAGGGAAAATGGTACAAAATGAACTACATGGCACAGGTTTCCCAACCGTTTTGCTTAAAATATAAATTGCAAAGGAGGCTGTGGAAAAGCAAGAGAGGATAAAGCCCTAAATCAACCATTACATACTTCATTAATTGTATAAAAGTGCAAGATTAAAGTAGTTCAGGTTAAGCATTCAGTTCACTATAGGCCACACAAATGCTTAGCTTGGCCATCAATGGCCTGGTTTTGTCATTCAGTTACTAATATTAGTTTAAACCACAGAAAGAACAACAACTGAATGAAAAACGTATGCAATCCACTTCCAAAATGGTTAGTTTTCTGTGACCAGCACGAAATATTAGCTCAGTATCATCAGCTATACAATATATACATAAAAATATTGTGTCTTAATCTTTGTTTTAACAACTTAGAATAAAGCTGTACTAAACATTACTTCCCTAGTGTGCCAACTCTTTGCTCTGTTCCGGCCGGCTGGCCTAATAACACAGAGAAGTCCGTTTATAGCAATGGTACTTGAATTGATCCAGAATTTTGACACTTCAGCCACAATAAGTGTTGAATCGCTTTATTCAGCCAGGCAAAGTGATCGCAGGGGACTTCCCAGGTCTCCGTCAAAGCTTTTTGGGCGGCTCCACAAGAAGAACAGGCCATATTCCAAAAAGAAACTGTGAAAAAGAAAAAAATAGGAAAAAAGAAAAGATTTCCTGGAATATTACGTCTCTTGGAACAGAAACCAAACACCGTTAACCACGATTTCAAGCGCATTTCTTGGGATATAAGGAGAAATCAAAGATAGCACCCTAAGAGGCAGAATCCGTGAGCCCCAATGCAAGCTCAAAGCACGAGATATCCCAACGCTGCAGTGCATTAACAGACACAAAATACTGCTTGCTTACCTTCACCTTCGGCCTGTGTTTCAGGAAAAGTGTCCTTGTGTATAAACTGAGGAAAAGGAGAAAAGCGTGCTTAAAATTTCACATGTAAGACAGCATATAAAATAATCACAGAATCCTAGAATAATAATAATGATGTACTAATCCCAGTTTTATTTTCCAACTAGAAAAGAATCGCCTCTGTGATTGCAGAGCTACCCATTCTGCCTAGATTTACGCAAAGTAGGAGACATTAGCCTACAGTAAATCCCTCTGTGCTAGACCATGATTAGTTTGCTAATCTACACCATCACCTATGCGGGGACAAAGAGAGAAACTTGGAGAAGGACATTCTCTCGTCCCTATGGAAAAGACTAGACAGGGACTAGAGCCTGTCATTTTGGAAGGACGAAAGTAAATCAGCGTATCACAAAGTAGCAGACGTTAAGGGGGGGCCGGGGAGCAGCACAGCTTGATTCTGTATCTCATTTTTGTTTTTAATACAACCCTCTCCCCTCAGTAGCTGTTTTCCTGTGTATGACCTCACTTTTTTAAGCAGACATAGGGGATGCCACTGTGTGGCTGAGAAAATCCTAGGGAAACTACTGCAGGGAAAGCATGTAGTTGATTGGGGTAGGACAGATAAATCAGGCATCTGCACATTCCCCAAGGGTTAGAGGATGCAAACCCAAATTATTTTCTCTGTGCAGCATGCCGGAAAAACCTTCCCTATGCTGTCCAAACTGTCTGCGTCAGCTTGCTTTCTGTAAGGAATTTTCTTCAGACGATTATCTCAAGCTGTTTAGGGCAGCAGACAACCTGTCAGCCAAAAGGGAGCCTCTGTTTTCCACATATCATGACATATTTTATATACACACATATATATGCAGGTACATATAAATACACATCCATGTGTACATATATGTACATATATACATATATGTTTATCTAAAAAAAGCTATCAGAATAGCTATGGAAATGTACTTATTTTCCTTGCATTCTCCTTTTACTAGCTATTTTAACATCTGACAAAAAAGGAGAATATTATGTTTGATGTAGAAAAACATGATATTTAATCAAGTTTTCTCAACTACTTAGAATGTATCTGTTAAACAGACATTCTCTTATGATTACGTGGTAAAACATTATCTCATTACATAATGAGCCAACTACAGAAATTCTTCAGATCCCAACTTAAATTCTATTTTTGTTCCCGATTCCACTAGATGGTGTTATAGAGCAAAAACAGAGACAAAGATCTGCCGGCTGCAGAGTTGGAAACGGAGGGTCTCGTTTCAGTCTGGCTCCTTCTAAAACTAATATCCTGCACTTCTTGGAACATCTCTGCTCCAACCACTCCAGCTGTCACCCTCCCGCTCTATAGCATGATGCCTGCTAGTTTTCAAGAGCGAGAGTGCCTATTAAAAAGATTAGTTATGCTTCTAAAATTAAAACATGTTTAAGTACTTCAGGATTGCTGCTCAAGAACGGAAAGGTATTAATAGCTTATATTTTGAAATTAATAATCTGTCAAATAGTTTTGCAGTTTAACTGCTACAGGGGGTTCCCATTTCTGAATTGCATTGTCCAGAAGAACCATAACTATTTAAGGATTAATGATTACATTTTGAAAAATATAAATTACTTTTACAGAGTTTTTAGACCAGTTGCAAAGAGGGAAGAAAAACTCTCACCAGCTTAGTAACAAGTCATTTTCCTGCTCTTCTGGCTGATAAAACATTTTGAAGTAAATCTGAACCTTGGAAAACTCCTAAGACATCCATTTTAGAAAACATTTCCTACCTTAGCAGGATATGAAGGTAGGAGCCCAGGCCTGTAAGGATATGCCACCATGCATGAAACTGTGTCACAGCCCCCACAACAGGAGGCATCTTCTCTCGTAGTGCTCTGTAAGAAAGAAACACCATGAAATGTGGGTTTTTTTTCAAGCTAAGCAATCTCAAAACGCAGTGCTTGACTGTCAGACCACACATTACTGTTTCACCATCTCAGGCACGTGCTTCACGAGTGAGGCTTCACATAGTCAGGCTTTCAGGAGGTGAGGAACAGCTGTTACACCTTGTACTGCCAGCATAGAAAGATATTAGCAAACTGGCTTTCTTACACAGTTAAAGGAAGCATGCGCTTCTTCATACGAGTGATCAGTTATTTCTGGACTTAAATTTCAGGTAATATATTTATGGCATCCCACAATCCCAAATGAGTTCTACCATTCTCCTCCCCAAAACCCACTGAACAACTGTCCGTAGGATGAAATGCTGAGTTTAAGGTCAGAGAGAGGAAATGGGATCCATCAGACATCACCACTTTACATTTAGAGATCACACTGCCTATTCTCCAGCTCCATGGAAGCTTAGCTTGCCTTTCTCTGTTGTACTCTAAAACAGGGACAAAACGGGTGTCTAGCGAGGACACAATAAAAGTAGAGGGTCTGAAATACTCCACCAACACACTTTGTTATTTTGCATAGGTCTGGTATGTGAGCTGCTTGGGAAGACGCTAAGGGATGGAGATAAAGAAAGGGATGGAACCACATTGCCCTGGTTTCTCCTGCTCACTAGGCTTCTGCAGATAACGCTTGTTTTGGTTGATGGTGGAGCACACATTTGCATCTGCCTGTCTTCTTTTTTGACTTTCATTTCACATTCAGTCAAAACAAAAAAAGGGAAAACAAAGATCGCAGGTGTTAAGGAAGAAAAATCTGCGGCTTCTGTAATACTTATTTACTACTTGATGTTATAGCGTTCAGTCCCCCTGACTAACCGCTAATCCCTGAGCTACTGCCTAGTTTCCAGAGCTGCTGCCTAGTTTCCAGAGCTGCTCAGTGACAAATATGAACAGAGAGCTGCGGTTCAGTCAGTCTGGGAGTGACACAGTGAAACACACAGACTGTCACCCCGGCACAGCCTCTGAACCTTTAGATGGCAGGAAATCTCAAAGCTCAAATTCAAAAGTGCCTGGAACCAGGGAAGCTGAGCGCTATGTATTTTTTTTTTTTTAATTTTAAATGAGCTCCAAATTTAATGAAATACGGAAAACCAAAACCTGAACCAAAATACACTTTTGAACATTAAAACAAAAAAGAAAAAAGAGGCAGGTAGGTGGAAGAATCACAAGTTAGATCTTTAGAGAATAAAAAAACTACAAGGAACTGGAATATATTTTCTCCAAAGGTTCAAGTTATAATACCACCTGAAGAAATTCAAGGCCCTGCAGACATCTCATTAAAAACAGCAAACAAGCGTATTTGGTTTTTTTCCAGCACCATAACCAAACCAGTATTACAGGAAATATGCTAACTTTTTTTTTTTTCCTCCGTGCAAAATGATTATGGAAAAAAAGGGCTTCAGCAGCTGGTGGGATCTTTTGAGTCTAGGAACAATTCAAAAGCCCCAGAGACCTTCAGCAGCTCAGCCGGCTTAGTGAATTGGGGGTTATGATCTCAGCAGTGATGTGACGCAGTTGCAAAAATGAACCCTGATGCCAATATTTGCAGAGTCACTGTATACCCACCCACTTGGGTTGGCAAACAGCTTTTCTATGCCATCTCTATCAAGCGTTTCTAGGGATGAGGCACTGTGTATTATATTCAGTACATCTATATTTTTTAATAAAGTTTCAAGAAAACTGTTGGAGTTAACTTTTAATTGGCCTAACCTAGTGCAAGGACTACAGAGCCAAGAGGGACAGATGGAAAATGCTCGACTTCTGTACAGCACACCACGATCTGACCCTGACAAAGCAACCTACTAGGACAATTCTGCACACCATAGATTCAGCAGTATGCGAGTGGATTTTCAGAGTCAGAGAGTCAAGAATGGATTTTCTGGATGGTGGCATCAATCTTTCCATCTCCTCCAGCTTGTGGTGGAACACAAGCATCCCAACCAAGCGAAAGAAAGGTGCAGTCGTCCAGTTCCAGAGGAACAGGCAATAAAGAGAACAACCTGTTGGAGTGGTGGTCTTTCTTGCACGGACAGGATATCTAGCCATACGACGAGACGGTGGGTTCCTACAAGCTTTGCCTGGAAGCCTTTTTTACCCCATTTGGCAATACATTAAACAGAGAGGAAGCTTTTCCTGGTCTCCTCTACAAGTGCTAAGCCAGAAGACTTCAGGCTAATAATGACAGCCAAGCACGGCGTATTGGCTCACAGAGTTACTCTTCTTTCTGAGATGCCCAAACAGCTGTTGTTTGTTGGTGACAGGTATATCGCAACATTTCTTTACCCTGCAGAACTATTGCTTTTGATATTTTCCTGGGAAATGGCAAGAGCAGAAACGAAAAGAAAGCAAGATAAAAAACCTCATTCAGATGAAATCAAGTGTGAACAGCAGGCTTTAGTAAGCCACACATCCTCAAAATTACTTCAGTGACTTTGCTTTCTCTCAATTTAAATTGACATTAAAGAGAAATATCACTTATTTAAAAAAAATAAATCTATTCATGGATATTAAAAAAAGTTAAAAAACTGCTGAGTCCCAAGTCTAGTCATGAGCAAACTGCGTAAAACCCTTGTGAATGTTTTGCAGGCAGCGTACTGTACATACCATGAGGTGAACTTGAATATACGCCACAGAAAAAACAGAAGCTTTATGCTATACGACTATTAAGAGCAACCCGGATAAAGTAAAAGAACTCACCTCAATTTATCACAGAAAATATTGTCCACATTCCAGAGAAAAAATCCCATTAAAAATACAGTTAAAGATGTGTAGCCTAGACCTCTAAGCCACGGGTACACCCTAGAGAGACAGAGATAATGCAAAGTTTAGTTCAAGATTCTTTAAAGGCGGCTTTTATGTAACATATATAAATACTATTACATACAAATAAACTGCTTTAATATTTTTTTTCCCAAAGGAAAAACCATCAACTTCAAATCTCATCTATTTAAGTACTGTATTTTACCTCCTCCCCTCTCTCCTGAATTCACATTCTCCAAGACTAGTCTTTCAAATGTTTTGTTTCTATACTTCTAAATGTTCCCCTAAATAGTGCTCTCTCCTAATGCACCAAGTAAGTGGGAAAACTGAATTGGCTACAAGGTACTAATTCTTCAGTCCCATGTATAATCTTTCAGTTAAAAAATAGCCATGTTACAAATCAGGACTCTCCCAAAAGAAAAGGCTCTTTTCCAATACATGATATCCCTATACGAGGGGACTTGTTTAAATAAGCTCTTTTAAAATGACTGAAGTCTTTTGTGAACGCAGACCACCAGGACCAACAACTAACCAAATGAATTGTTTTAGAAAACAGTAATTTCATGTTGTATTTTATCGTTGAGTTTTATTGGGGATGGAAAAATGTCACAGAATCACAAAATGGCAGGGGTTGGAAGGGACCTTTGGAGATCATCGAGTCCAACCCCCTGCCAAAGCAGGGTCACCCAGAGCAGGCTGCACAGGAATGCGTCCAGGCGGGTTTTGACTATCTCCAGAGAAGGAGACTCCACACTCTCTCTGGACAGCCTGTTCCAGTGCTCTGGCACCCTCAAAGAAAAGAAGTTCCTCCTCATGTTGGATGGAATTTCCTGTGTTCTAATTTATGCTCGTTTCCCCTTGTCCTGTCACTGGGCACCACTGAGAAGAGTCTGGCCCCAACCTCTTGACACCCGCCCGTTAGATATTGATGAGCATTGATGAGATCCCCTCATAGTTTTCTCTTCTCCAGGCTAAACAGACCCAGGTCTCTCAGCCTTTCCTCATCAGAGAGATGCTCCAGTCCCTTGATCATCTTCACAGCCCTCCGCTGGACTCTCTCCAGTAGTCCCTTGTCTTTCTTGGAACTGGGGAGCCCAGAAGTGGACCCAGTACTCCAGACGCGGCCTCACCAGGGCACAGTAGAGGGGGAGGATGACCTCCCTTGACCTGCTGGCCACGCTCCTTTTAATGCACCCCAGGAAACCATTGGCCTTCTTGGCCACAGGGGTGCATTGCTGGCTCATAGACTCTATGTCTAGGTTGGAAGGAACCTTTAAGATCATCGAGTCCAACCATCAACCTAACACTGCCAAAACCACCACTAAACCATGTCCCTCAGCACCACCTCTACCTGTCTTTTAAATACCTCCAGGGATGGTGATTCCACCAATTCACTGGGCAGCGTGTTCCAATGTTCATGGTCATCCTGTTGTCCACCAGGACTCCCAGGTCCCTCTCCGCAGAGCTGCTCTCCAGCAGGTCAGCCCCTAACCTGTACTGATGCATGGAGTTATTCCTCCCTAGGTGCAGGACCCTACACTTGCCCTTGTTGAATTTCATAAGGTTTCTCTCCACCTGACTCTCCAGCCTGTCCAGGTCTCGCTGTATGGTGGCACAGCCTTCTGGCGTGTCACCCACTCCTCCCAGTTTTTTGCCATCAGCAAACTTGCTGAGGATACGCTATGTCCCCTCATCCAGGTCATTGATGACTATGTTGAACAAGACGAGACCCAATCTTGCAAATTTAACTTTGGGAGAAAAAAAAAAAAAATCCTCTTTAGGGTATGGGAAACACACTGAGGAATCAGATGCAATAAAGTGCATTATTAATAAATTTACCCTCACTATCTGCATTCAGGCTAGACCATGGAATTGTAAACTTCCTACATAGAAGGTGGTAGCATTTGCTCCTTTCCCACTAATAAGACAAGTCCAAAAGCAAACCCCAATTCCAACCCTAAAAGGCTGCCGTGAAATACTGTTCGAGTTATTTTTAAGCGTTATGAATACACAGTTTAGGTTCTGGGTTAAAAGACATTCCTGAGCTGCTGTTTCTCCACTGTGTTATACACAGTGCGTGTTTCAGAGCTGCGAGCACTGGCAACCAAAATGTGCAAAACACGACAGGTAAAGCTTCCTCCACCAGGCAAGATACAAGTTGTACATGTTCACAAGTGTACTGCCAATAGAAAATAGCAAAATTACTATTTGTTTAGTCTAATAAATGCATAGAGCACCATGCGGTACATGGCAGAAACTATATTGTAATATTCCCGACTCAGTGCTCTAGAGACATAAGCAAGCCCAGAAAATGAAAGAACACCAAATGGTATATTATACATGCTGGTAATTAGGTAATTATAGCTAGAATTGTTCAGGGAATAAATGGTGGTGTTTTGTGAAGGAATGAGAGAGAGCCTGGCATCACTTATTAATGGGGAACATGCTTTGTGAACAGAGAACAAGATTTGCCAGGTTGTAATCTTGGGAAGGAAGCAGACCCAAGAAAGAGATGAGAAGTGTGGGGGAAACAGGCAGGAACAGCAATAAATGATGAGGATACGAGGAGGCAGCAGCCTGCAAGGAATAACATGCTGTTCTTTGAGATTTTCACTCTAAGCTCAAGGCCTGTACTAAGAAATGTGAGTGATAGGAAGCTAATTTATATTAAGGAAGTAAGAAACAAAATAAGCAAGAAATTGGCGTTGATATTTAAGTTGAAACAGGCTTGGGCAGGTGCTAGTACTATTGATGGAAAGACAAGATTACATTCTAGCAACGCAGAGGAAGTAAATCCAAAAGTGTACTTGGGGATGACTTTTTGAGAAAAAAAAGGGTACCTTCAGGTTGGCACACCTTCTCTAGCAGAACTAATTTAAAATTAGTAGTAGTTTAAACCTACTTTTCTTCCCATCACAACTTTCTAACAAGTTTAATAATCATAGAATCCTAGAATGGTTCGGGTTGGAAAGGACCTTAAAGATCATCTCGTTCCAACCCCCTGCCCTGGGCAGGGACACCTCCCACCAGACCAGGTTGCTCCAAGCCCCGTCCAGCCTGGCCTCGAACACCTCCAGGGATGGGGCAGCCACAGCTTCGCTGGGCAACCTGGGCCAGGGGCTCACCACTAAATCTCCCCTCTTTCTCCCCTAAATCTCCCCTCTTTTAGCTTAAAACTGTTACCCCTCGTCCTATCGCTACATTCCCTCATAAAGAGTCCTTCCTCACCTCTATATTCCTATAATATAACCAAAGAACAAAGCAAGTCTTTGTGGTGCCATGTTGGAATGAAGTAATCTAGCTAATTAAGAAAATACATTCCAACCCTCTAAAATGGAAGTGAAAAAGTAGGTGGAACTTCAGAGACAGACTTTGCTGGAGGAAATTGAAGACTGATACCCTGGGAGGGAGGATGGTGGTGCTATTGATAGTGACAGGAGACACTGAAATGCTTCAGAAATAATGAGAATGCAAAAGCGTGTGGAATTTGCGGAACTGGAAAGACAGCAAGCCCAAGGGTTTGGCTACACAGACAGAAAGAAATTTCATCTAAGTGATTAGAACTGATCTAAATCCTTGTATAAGAACAAAATTCAAATTACTTTAACTTGATTCAATTTATAGTTTCCCTTGGAAGTGAATTAAGGTAATATCACTTAAGATCTCTAGGTTAAGATTAAAATCGCCACGTTCATGGGTTTGAGAAGTGCATTTAAACTGATGATGGTTTCTAAAGTTGCAAGAAACATGCTACCAGTTTTAAATTCTTCTTGCTTAATAAAAGTCTGTGAACACTTACACTTGGTCTATGGGGATTTCTTGGGGAAAGTCAAACCAAATTAATCAAAATTGTAACTGGAAGATGATTCATTGAATCCACTTTAAATTCGCACCTTTTGTTAAATTCTTCCTTGTGTTCCTGAACAGATTTGTGTGCAACTCAAAATAAAATTTAACAAAAAGCACGTTTAGAATGAAGACAGTAGAGAAATCATAAGTTTTCAGGGGCAATCCCCAAACACAGGAGAACACCAACTATTCCCAAGGGAGAGACAGGAAGGGACAACCAACTGAGAGCTAAAGGTATGTGCGTACTCCAGTACTGATTCAATTCCTCCTTCTTCTGTTGTACCCAACAAGTCTGTGCTCTGATGGTTCTAATGCTCCTCGATGTCTCCGAACAACTCTAATATTCTTTTGTTTGTTATAAATAGCTTTGATTTCAATCTCTGTAACGCATACCTAACTTTACCCTGTCAAAACTGTAAGGAAAACTATCATTTAAACTTCCGCGTTATTATTTTTACACTTGAATGTCAGATACTGGAGTAGGGAAGAGAAAAGTAAAATACTAACCAATGGTTCAGCTCTGCAGTCTTACTCTCACCTCTCTCCAAGTATCATCGTGAGAGTTTTAACACCAGCAGTAGATTTCACATGTTACCCATCAATATGAAGACAGAAACCCCATACCCCTTGAAGTCCCAGGCTAGCAGCTGAAGCCACAAGCAGAACACCCAGCAGTGAACACTGATTTTAAGTGCAGACATCTCAGTTTTGTTTAATGTTATCCCAGTGGCTTCAAAGCAATGCAAGGAGATGTGCCATTCCATTTCAAGCAAGCAGAGCACACGAGCTAGCATTATGTACCTACTTAAAGAGATTTTGCCATTGCCAATTTCTCAAACCCACCAAAAAAAGATGCAAATGTTAAGTTATATCTTGTAATGCTGAACTAAATGGTTACTTACCATAATACTATATACACAGATCGTAGAACTATAATGGATACTAGTGTTCCATACATGATCTGGAAAGAAAAACAGAGATAGAATTCAGCAGCTGGATTCAAGGAATTTTATAAAACACTACAGGAGTAAAAAAATTTTGAAGCTTCTGTTGATTTTTATTCCTTAGTCTCAGAAAAATAGCATCCCCTCCAACTTCCTCTCCAGAAAGTCTTCCATAGAAGTTTCAAAAAAAAGTATGATTATAAACCATAGCCTTTATGCAATTATAGGAAAAGTCAGTTGTGAAAAAACGCTGTTTCACTTTTTTGAATCAGAAAGCAAACACTAGATGGCAGTCAGGAAGCATCCTGAAATCAAGATGGTAACTTAACTCCTATCATCTTTTCTGTATCTGTGCATTTTAACCCAGGAATGCATAAGAATCATCTAAAACCGTTTTTGAAAGCTCTACTTCCTTCACTGATATTTGATTAATATTTTTTTCCTGAAAGCAAACACCTGACTAGACCGTGCACTATGCTGACACTGAGCACCAGTACAGAAGAAACTTTCCAGACCGCATTTAAAACCAACTATTACAGATTGTTGGGATTCAATCTAATTATACAGTCGGAAGGCTGCATGCCCTGAAAAGATCCATGAGCAAAATCTGGCTCACTATAGGCTTAATGAATTTGAATGTAATCACCTGACTCATATGAAAAGTCAAAGTAACAATTTATTTTCTGCCTTGTGATCTTTAAATCACGGTCCCTTTTTTTATTCACAAGCTTAGGATCCACATACCACCATCTCCAAGACGTACAGACTAAAGAATAGAAGAAATGTGGTCAGTCATGCCTGAAAAGTGGTGCAGGAGTCACTGCAGCAGGGAGGATTTTCAGACACTGGTGATGTTAAATTGCTTTCCAAGCTTTTTATCCTGAACACCTTTTTTCCTCCAGCCAAAAGGCAGTTTGTTCCAAGCTGTCGTGTCTTGCTCTTTGCCTCTTTCCACTGGCCCACAAGCCCCTCGCTACTTTTTGCTTCCTTGTTCACTAACTTTCCTTTCTCATTTTGTTCCTATTTAACTCCTATCTAATGCTGACTGGTTTTATGTGAAACAGAAAAATCATAAACCTTGGCTGCCTACTCTGCTCTGCTCTCGTGAGACCCCACCTGGAGCGCTGCCTCCGGCTCTGGAGCCCCCAGCATGAGAAGGACATGGACCTGTTGGAACAGGTCCAGAGGAGGCCACAGAGATGCTGGGAGGGCTGGAGCCCCTCTGCTGTGAATACAGGCTGAGAGAGTTGGGGGGGTTCAGCCTGGAGAAGAGAAGGCTCCAGGGACACCTTACTGCAGCCTTCCAGTATCTGAAGGGGGCCTATAAGAAAGCTGAAGAGGGACTATTTACAAGGGCATGTAGTGAAAGCATGAGGGGTAATGGCTTCAAACTGAAAGAGGGGAGATTTAGATTGGATATCAGGAAGAAATTCTTTACTGTGAGGGCAGTGAGCCCCTGGCCCAGGTTGCCCAGAGAAGCTGTGGCTGCCCCATCCCTGGAGGTGTTCAAGGCCAGGCTGGACGGGGCTTGGAGCAACCTGGGCTGGTGGGAAGTGTCCCTGCCCATGGCAGGGAGGTTGGAACGAGATGATCTTTAAGGTCTCTTCCAACCCGAACCATTCTGTGGTTCTGTGTCCCTTCCAACCTAAACCATTCTATGATCCTACACCTCACAGAGGTGTGTTTACAAACCAGTGTCCTTACCACGTTCTGCTGACCTCCTCATACCTTTCCTACTTTTAGACTACATCGTCTTCAAGGCAAGGACTACCTCTTCCTCTGCCTGAACCGTGGCATTCGGCTATTACTATCCTGCAAGCGTTTCCACATGTCCAGTCATCTGACATAAAATAGATCGCCGTAATAACGCAAAGCGAAACCCACCTTTCAAAAGTCCATAAAGGCAAATTTTCAAACTCCTTTTAGCTTGAAGTATGAGGTTAATAGCACACACAACGTTATCAGGGCATATATACAGAACAAGGCAGACAGCAGAGCCCTTATGTTTGACAACAGGTAAAAATAAGCTCCAATATTGACTATGCAAAGCCATTCAGCACAGCAGCTCTTTATTTGCATTCAGAGTCAGATCAAATAATTTCAGTAACTAAACAGCTACTACTGTGTGTTCTGCTCTGTAGAGCTAAACAAAGCAAAAATATTTGAAAGGCTAATTGGTTCTGGCTTGTACTTTATAAAAAAAACCCGTTAGCTAATTCCAGTTCTCTTGCTGCAGTACAGCACATAAATCTGGGGGGAAAAAAAACCCAACCAAACAACAAAACCCACTAGACACAGCCCGAGTATCGTTTTGCCTAAGACCCCACCATATAACAAATGCAGACTAAATTTAAAAGTTAAATGCCATTTTTCTTCATCAGCCTCATTTAAAACAGCCTGTTTCGTTTTCCAAATCAAAACCAGTGATTTATTCTAAGAGAGGGATGGCACAGAGGAAGAAATCCATAGAAAGGCTCCTCTGGAACCCAAATCACAGCTTGATGCCCTTTCCTTGCTGATCTCCTCCTTCCCACAATTTCCATTGCTAAAATGCTCTTCTGCATCAGAGAGACAGGAAAAAACCTCCCCATGAGGAGAAATTTTTATCATACTCGTTAGGGGTGGGCCCACCTTCACGCTTTTATCCGATTTGCTCTTGGGTTCTTTGTACAAGGAGCTAAATAGTGTCAGACTATGCCTAGAGAAACATGGCTTACAGGCAGCCCGAAGCCCAGGGAAAACACAGGCCAAAAATGCTATTATTTTTGCAGCAGCTGCTAAAAGCAGGGGAGAGCAAAAGCTAAGAAAAGGTTTCTTTGTAGAGCCTCTGGCTTGGTATCTCCTGGTGAGTTGCTTAATGGCTTGCAGAAGAGGACAGTCTTAATGGAGGGAGGAAGGAAAATAATAAAAAGAACCTTGCAGCGACTGAAGAAAAATATGCCCACAGCTGACACTTCAATTTCTTGCCTTTTCTACTCCCCCAGACAAACAGGTTGTTAGCAGTAAAACACACTCGAGTTTAAAAGCCCGTGAAAGACTGGAACAACAAACTGTTCTGCTCTGCGTGCTCCAATCCTCCTCGCCACGCTGAAGGCAAGCATCGAGGAGGTGCTGCGGTGAGACGCAGAGACTGGGGCTGCAGAGACTGCTACAGCTGGCTCCTACTAGAGACCTATAAACCGAGCTACGCAACTTAAGTTTATACTTCAGGGAGCAGTGCTTAATTTTACTCCTTTACCCCCCATGGATTTACTGTTTGTTAGGTATTATCCATCCACCCAAAGAACAATAAACTATAAAATAAGATTTAAAAAAAATAATAAAAATCTACCTTATTCAAGTTGACTCAAGTTTTTCAATTCCCTTAGCTCTTTTTGTTCTTCTTCTTTAACTAACACATCACTTAAGTGACAGATGAAAACCCAAGCAAGTTTTGTGCTATTTTGTCTCACGGTGCTTTTAAACTGTAAGCCAAAGGACACCCTTGCACTACAATTGAAACAAAAGGAAGCAGCAGAATCTCATCATCTTTTATTATCACCAGACAGTTCCCTCTTTGCTGTTTAAGATGCAAATAAAGCTGCATTTATTTCAGCTTTGAAGCCTGTATCTTTGCAATGGGGAAAAACCCAAAGTCTTATTAATACCTAGTGGATTACCTGATACGAAGGCCAAATACGAAGAACATCCTTCTAATTCACAAAGGGGAAGGAAGCATTTCAGGGCTCAGTGTTTGGCAGCGATTTTGATGTGAAGGCAGTTAAGCAAATCGTATAGATTTACTTCTTACACAAGTCATAGGCAAGGCTGGTACTCCACACTGGGGGGAGCATACAAAACTGGTTCTTCATCTACCCTTCTAGTGCTGAAAACAACGATAGCCTGTTCTTTCCACTTCTCCGTTTCCTCTGCTCCTGGCCTTCTGCCCATCCTTGGTTAATAAAGTCAATTTATCAGCCTCAAATATTAGTGTACACATTGGGAACCGCACAGCGAGATTTTAGGTTCTTGGCAACCACTGCTGATGTATTAATATATTAACCAGCTATCAAAAGACTGTTAGCCTAAGTACTAGCAGTTGGAAACTGTACTTGCAATTTACAACAAAGAAAACAAGACTTCCACATGATCTTGGATTTCTGGAAAAGAAATCTGAGCAGAGAGAAAAAGGAAGGACAATCCCCACGATGACAGCGAAAGACTGAGTAACTCAGCACAGTTACAGCTGTTTAATACTATATACTGCCCTGACAGGTCCTGAATGAAATCATTCAGATTCCCTTGGTTTGGTCCTGTTTAGATGCACATACGTGATGGCAAAGCCACACACAAGTCACTGCTGCTGCACGGCACGGAGCAGCTCTCCAGAGCTTCTGGGACACTGCCCACAGCACTAAACTCAGCTTCCCCTTCAACGACTTGTAGAGCTGATCCTTTGGAGAGTCTGAACATCCTTCCACGTTCCCTAAGCTACTGTGCAGGTAGAAGTACTAGCCAGAATAAAAGCTTTACTGGCTTGCTGGAGGACATCCCCAAATAAGCTGTGTAACAGAGTGAACCGTCACTCAAATTAGTTTTATACACGGTCCTCAGCAGGACAATGCCCAAGTAGAAAAAGCTCTGTGGTGAAGATATGCCCTGAAAAGGTCATTTTAACAGACTGCTTGGCAACCTGAACATGTAGAACGTAAGACGTTCCGTTAAAAGGCACAATATATTAAGCCACAAGCCTGCAACTAAGCATCGCTCAGCAGCAGGAGGGACTCTGGAGAGCTGTAGGACATTGAGTGGGTCCACACAGATTCCTCCAAATGGGGAGAACTCTAAACAGGTTGTGCCCTGACATAACATATTCTTCATGCAGTTTCCCATATGTACTTCTACATACACATTTCATCATGATTTCACTTCCTTCTTTGCATTTGCATATTTAAAATACCCATGGAGAACAATTTTATTAATTTTTTTCATTAGGGCAAATGAAATACCTTTTTCTCCCACGCTCACTCTCTCCCTCTTACCCAAAGTCACCTTAATTGGTAAATCAAATACTTGTATTGTACTTCTGTCACTATTGCAGAAAATTCACTGGCCCTATTATTATGCTGTGATCAGCGAACACATCCAGGTAGCCCTCCCCTCCCTCCTTCAGTGATCTGTGTGCAGTTTAGAACAAGAATAATTGGTATTTGCCCATCAGTGCATGCGTTTCCATTTTGAATCATTTGTCATCCTAGTCCTCAAGGTCTCCCAGTTATCTCTTCATCTCCTCTGTACTCGGTGATGCCTCTGAACTTTGTATAATCAGTACACGACTTTTTCCTGCTACTGGTTGTTAAATAAAAAACAACCCCACTACTGATCCCGACACTGTCCAGACTGAGACTGCCTTTCATCATCTCCTTTAGTCATTTTCCACTAGTCACTCCCTTACCCTATTTGCAATTCTCATCGTGATCTACTTCTCCAGCTTGCTTTGTTTCTCATGGGACACCATGGGACACTGTAACAACACTTCTGGAATGTCTATGCAAAAGACATTTTTTAAATCACATTTCCAAATGTAGAAGAAGCAGCTATTTAATCTAATTTTCTATTTAGCTTTCCATTATTTGCTTGCTAAAAATTTGTTTCAAACTCTTGCAGCAGATGACTAGGCAAATAAAACAAGTTTTTAGATCTATTTTATTATTCACATAACTTGGTGCACTGAGGCTTTTGATTGCTACAAACGCATAGCCAGCATATCACAGAATCACAGACTGGCAGGGGTTGTGAGGGACCTCTGGAGATCATCCAGTCCAACCCCCTGCCAGAGCAGGGTCACCCACAGCAGGTGGCACAGGAACACATCCAGGCGGGTTTGGAATGTCTCCAGAGACGGACACTCCACCACCTCTCTGGGCAGCCTGTGCCAGGGCTCTGCCACCCTCACAGGAAAGAAGTTCCTCCTCATGTTTAGATGGAACTTCCTATGCTCAAGTTTGTGCCCATTACCTCTTGTCCTGTCACTGGGCACCACTGAAAAGAGCCTGGCCCCATCCTCCTGACACCCACCCTTTAAGTATTTCTAAGCATTGATAAGATCCCCCCTCAGTCTTCTTTTTTCCAGACTGAAAAGACCCAAATCCCTCAGCCTTTCTTCCTAAGAGAGCTGTTCCAGTCCCCTCATCATCTTGGTAGCCCTTTGTTGTCCCGTCTCCAGCAGTTCCCTGTCCTTCTTGAACCGGGGAGCCCAGAACTGGACACAGTACTGCAGATGCGGCCTCAGGAGGGCAGAGCAGAGTGGGAGGACGACCTCCCTCCACCTGCTGGCCACGCTCTTCTTGATGCACCCCAGGATGCCATTGGACTTCTTGGTCACAAGGGCACATTGCTGGCTTATGGTCATCCTGTTGTCCACCAGGACTCCCAGATCTCTTTCTTTTTTGGTATGTAGCAAGTAAACAAATCAGGATGGAAAACAATACTTTGTAGGTGACAGATTTCTAGGCCATATCATATTAGAAAGAAGGCTATTTGTAAGACTTGAGTCTAGAAGTTGAACTGCCAGGATAATTTCTTCTACTTCCAGGGCCGTCTTATATTTGTGTGTCTATGGATCGCTCTGCACCAGCAGCCAGTCTTCGCCCACCCCTTTCCTTGTGTAAGCACAAATATACATGCAGTAAACAGGGATAAGCAACTAATCTGATTTAAAACTAATTCAGAGGAGAGTTTTATCCTGTCGAGTTCCCCAATCAAATTCACATCAGAGAGGAAATTTGCGTGCCAGATGGGAAAGAGGGGAGAGGTACGGCTGCTTGCTTTGACAATGATGCTGGCTTAAAAACATCTAGGAAACTGGGATGTAGGGCTGTTTAGCACCATGGAAATTAGGCAATAACAGTGCTCTAGCCTGAGAGATTTTGACATAAACAAGAAAATACGTGCTTGTAAAGGCCACTGCTATCTTTCATTTAATTGATGAGGCGGCAAAAAACACCCAGCTCAGTTGTCAGGCGGGGAAGCGGTTTTTTCCTTCTAATGATGTGTAGCCACCGACTGACCAAAACCTGCATCTCAGCCCTCCTACGGTTAAAGCACTAAGACCCTCAAAGATCTGCAATATGTGGATGGAGAAAAAGAGTTAGTCTCTGTTGCCACTGTGCCATGAATAACAAGCTGAAATCCCCTTCATGCCCTGCTGGCAGTAAGCAATTTATAAGTCTAAGTTGGGAAGGAAAGTAGAAGGTAATTCACTGAAAAATGAGGTTTAGATCCTGGCTACTAAATATAATAGGATCCTTTTCCATTCTTATTGCAATCCTTTCAGGGAAAAAAACCCCACACTGAAACAATGAACAATATAAAGCTGTCCAGGGAGTTATTTCCCTTTTTGCAAGGCTGACAAATGATGATGATCACAGACAAATACCTAGAGGAATCAAACGCTGCTTTATGTCCTGACGCTGCTTTCCAATACAGTTAGGGATCGAGACTGTGATTTAAACTCTGATTGCACGAGCACATTTAACTTTATCTCAAGTCTGTGCAACCCATTCAGTTGGAAAACACTTAGCGAAATTACATGGAGATTATTTTTTTTTTTTGGTGCACTCTAAAATAAAGAACAAGTATTAAGAAAATAACCTTGCTTAGCTGTGCAGTCAAAGAAATGTTTCCTCTGAATTTACAACATATTTATTTGGCAAAGACTGTGAAAAAAAAAAATGAGTGCAGTACTTGAACGTTTGGAATTTGGCCATAACTTTATGTTCTCCATAAAAATCAATTTGGAAAGAGTTGTTGTAAGAAGTCCAGCACTTTTAGGCACCTAAATCTTTTCTACATTGATTTCTCATGTATAAATTATAACAGAGAATTCGTATTCTGAACTTAAGAGAAACCAGATGCAAAAAATGAAAGGTCTGGGGCAACTGTTTAGAGTTTCCCTACTCCCTCCTTCCCGACAAGTCATAATATCTATTGTCTTAGTATTTGTGACATGGGACAATACCTATGCCAATGCATCAAACTGGAATATAGCAAAGCTGTGATGTATTTATTGCAATAATTGTAGGTTGAGTAGATAATTGATTAAAGAAATAAAAGTCCAATATCAGCAGTAAATTCTGCCACTGTTGTTAACAGAATTGCTTTAAGTCACTTCATTCAAAACCAGTTACAACCAGCTCAATAAAAGCATCAAAAAATGCTGCTTTCACCCCAGACAGTATCTTCCTGCTCAAAATGTAAGTAGGGGAAAAAGAGAAAGGATTTAATTAACATTATCAGAAAAAAAAACCTGCAAGGTTCTCTTTTTATCTATAGGTAGAGTAACAATTCATGTTTCTAGCAGAGATTATTTGGAGCAGCTGGGAATTTATTTTATTCATCAGTGCTTCACTAATCCACCACCAGGAATCATGTATCATTTTTACAACTGCTGATGCAGCAGGCACGTTTTGACAAGCGACAGCACTACCAATTTCAGAAATTAAGGCTTTAAAGCTTTGTCCCACAAAGAGCTCGGTGCTTTCGCTTGGCAATTTTTCAGCTGTTATCCCTAATCAAAAAATCACAAATGAGGGAAAAGTACTCGTGGTATACATAAACGAGCACGATTTCTAACCTCCCGTGAAGAGGCAAGTGATACCAGTCCTGTCCCCACAGGCAGTGGACGCATATTAATACTTTTGGGCTGCTACAAAAGGAACCTGTACCAAATATGCCATTAAGCCTGTAAGACCATAATAACCTGTCTACTACATAACCCTAAAAGACATTCTGTGTTTAAATTCAGCTTGAATTTACACAAAGTAAAACTGAGTAGTTAACAAAACCCCCAAACTAATACATTGAAGTGGAGAGAAGAACACGGTGCTCAGTCATCCAAGCCATGTTAACGATGTCAGATCATAGCTTCGCAGCAGCTGCTAATGGAAATTAGTGGACAAGGACTCATTAAGCCTTCCCTCTCACACACACCTTAGCCCATAGCCAGGGGTCACCTCCTTACACTTGCCACTGCTGAAAACCACGTGAAATGTTAGGTCAAATGCTAAAACACAACACGCATTAAACCACTCTAGTTCTTCAGGTCAGCAAGGAAGAGGATGGCAACGCGACAGCCAGCAACGCTGCTTAAAGAAAAAGCAAAAGGCAAATTGTGCTTGCCTTCCAGCTTCCTTCCAGCTTTAAAATCCTGTAAAATATTCCACTAAAACAGCATAGTTTAGAAACAAGATTAGCTCCTCCAACAGAGCAAGACTTACCTGATGGAATACAGGCTCTTTCAAATTTAAGTAAACCTGGAAAGATTAAAAAAAGAGAAATAATTTGCAACAGAGGACAATCATAACATTATTCATTTAAATACTGCCAAGACTTGTTCTGTAAGAATTAAGACATGAGTGCCTACCCATGCACCATTAAAGTTGATTAGACATTCAAAGTTTCCTCTGGCAAAACCTGAGCTTTTAACTGTGGAATTATTTTAAATTAAGAAGCACAAACAGAGACATTAACATCTAAAATCTCCTCATTTAACAGAGTTGCAACACATGCAAAAACAATTAACCAGCAGAAATTACCAGACACATTCACGATATGCATTGCAAGAAGAAAATGTACTCTACTACTTTGATTTGCTATTATTAATGTTTTTGACAACGCTTTTAACATTTCAATTTTACAAAAAGCCAGTAGTTCTTCCTATTGTTAATGCTTTTCATTTAATTTCTGCTTTTGAAGAGAGAAGGGCACTAGACCTTAGGCATAGTATACCACAAGTGTAAAAAATTTTAAGAGGCACAGAAGAGAACAGGTAAGTACTCTGAAGGCAGAAGATGACCTATAATACTACTTTTTTTTTTTAAGAAATGGTTATCAATAAGAATAATGAAGGACATTCCATCTGTGCTTGACAGCCAGCACAAAACTCATTTTATTCACAAAGGGAGCACGCTGCACTGAGGAAGTGAATCAAGTTAATCATGACACAGTTAAAATTCTTCTCATTTTTTTAACAGCTAAGTTCTTTTCTTATTCTGGCTGCTGTTTTAAAACACCAGACGATATCCTGGACTGTGTACCGCAGTTCAGTTTTTGCAGTCTGTTGAACAGGATTATTCTCATTTCTGCAGATGAATTAAAGTGGGGGAAGATGAGGAATGCAGCTTGTCCAAGGTCTCATAACAAGTTGACGGTGACTGTTTTTCTCACATTCCTATTTACTCTAGCAACTGGATTACTGCTTTTCTTCTTCGTTTATAAATACATGATACAGTGGTTTAGATAGAAAGGTTTCAGGTTTCTCTGGCCAGCATATAATTTTCCCAACAAAAGAATAATTTGTCCTTCTTGACTGGAAGCGAGAGAGACTAAGTACTGCCTGTATAACGTTCCTTCACTGGCAGGAAAACTGTCAACCTACAGGTGAAAATGCTGTATTAGAAAAAGGTACTTACTATGCTGACTACGAAGCTGTATGTTATTAACAAGAAAAGCAGCGGATAATTGACTGTGTTCTTGTACTTGAAACATTCATACCTGGAACAGAACATAAAGGAGAGCGATAGCATTCATCACTTACTATATAAAGGATGCATTTTTCAAGGTATATTATCACAAAATTTGTGAGAAAATTGACCCAAATGAGTCTTAGGCCGTTCAAGAAATTGTAGTTCCTCCAATAAAGACGTGTAATTTCAATATAAAAATTCACACTTCTACCAACAAATGTTTTTTTAAAAAATCTAGTGCAAAAAAAACCCCCAATAAGCTCATGCATATACAAAAAATAACCCAGTCAGTGGAAAGAGTTTGGGAAGCAGAAGCATTTTCAGAAGGTGCTTAAGGGGTGATAATGGATGGCAAATTAGAATTGAGTTTAAAATGCAATACAGCTGCCAAAAACATTACAGCTGTGAGCTAAAGGCAGCGTAGGAAAGGGACTGTCTTACAACACAGTGAACTCTAGAGATCTGTTAAAATGCAGATTGTTTATGGCTTTTCTACAGTCACAGCGCAGTAAATTCGCTAGATTGGGTCCTGGTAGAAGTGGAAGGTAAAACCAGCTAATTGCTCTCAGTATGTAAAACAACGAATTAAAATGAGCTTCACAGACTCTACACTGCACTTCAGTCACAGTTCTGATGGAATTACACATCCCATACACATACACATCCCAGACCGTATCTCCATCAGAAAAAAGGTTCAAAAAACCCAACAAAAATTAACTTTGAGAAGGACAAAATCCTTAGGGCTAGAGGAGGTTGTCTATGTAACTTCCAAGTTACATCCACCTAGTTTTTTGGTTTAGAAACTTTTGGAAACAGACACCATCATGGAGGAATAAAAGGAAACAAAGAAAAAAAAAAAGTAGGAATTTCCGGGGCGGGGGGGGGGAATAAATCTACAAGACAGTACAATGTGCTACATAGGTTGCCCAGAGAAGCTGTGGCTGCCCCATCCCTGGGGTGTTCAAGGCCAGGTTGGACGGGGCTTTGAGCAACCTGCTCTGGTGGGAGGTGTCCCTGCCCAGGGCAGGGGGGTGGAACTAGATGATCTCTAAGGTCCCTTCCAACTCTAACTCTTGTATGATTCTATGATCTTTCCCTTCTAACCTGAACCATTCTATGATTCTAAAATGGCTTGTCAAAGTAATTACACGGCTTGAAGGTCAGGAGGACTAAATGATGTATACGGGAATGCCCTGTGCAGAACCACCCCACGACCTACCTTCAAGAAAACCAAAACGATTATTAAAGGCCTCTTAAAATAAACATTAGCTCATTCTTCTGAGCACTTTAATTACTAGAAAACATACATACACAGAATCTTATTAGAGCTATAAATGCAGTACCAGACTTCAGTGCTTTTGAAGATAATAGAGCAACCATTGCACAAAATAAGCATGATTATTTTCTCAAACAGATTTTTATAGCCACTTCTCATCCTTTTCTCCAATCACATTCAAATCAGACAAAATAAATGCAAAGGCAATTTCAAGGAGACAGGCAGCTACAATGGCACTTTCCACTAACAGAGGCGTTATGATTCTGGTCCTGAGTTTGCACAAATCATACTAATGTCTGAATCACAAACCCATGGTAACTGCCACAGATGCGGGTTTAGCCCTACAGCATCCCAGCCCCATTGCAAGCTACCAGTAATCTCTTCACCAAAGATATTTCAGTTTTCATCGGCTGAATATTTGATATGTTCAAAAGGAAAAAGACCTTTTTTTTTTGTCTTTGACTGCAACAATTTGATTTAACATTTGGATTTTCCAAGTGACAGAACAAATCGTGTTAAATCCAGGCCTTGCAGCAACAGGCAAGAAAAAGCCAGTTTACGGTATCTTTACAGTTGCCAAATGCTACATTTCTCCCAAAATTAAATGGAAGAACACATCCCGGCGTGGCATTAAGCTGTCATGCGTGTTACAAGACACTCTCCACAAAATATGCACTCAACTTTTCATAAAATCTTTTTTTCTTTAATTTTCCAGATGAGTGGAAAGCAGGTTTAACCAGAAATCTGAAATTTGCATTCGGAGTCAGACTACATCATAGAAATACAGCTGAAATAAATTACCATGTTGATAATTTTGTAGGAGTTACTGAAGTTGATTTTATTACGTCTGCTGTTTACATACCAAGTAACACTGAGCTCTGATTGTGTATTACACAAAGTCTTTAAAAAGAGTTATTTTTTTTTCTTGCTAAACAAACACTGGTGAAGCATCTCTAAATTAGCACAAATGAGGACTAAAGCCAGTCTGGTTCTCTAACGGCCAAGTCATAATGCTGTACTGAGCAAAACTGAGAATTCACTGAAATGAGTAGAAGCTTCAGTGTCAGCCTCACTATACACCAGATCGAGCTTCACAGATTCTACATTTCAAAAGTTAATGTTCCATAAATATTCAGAAAAAACCAAACCATTTAACAAATACTTACAGGCAGTAGACAAACACACAACAACTGTATATCATTGGCAGCTCATCCAACAGCTACAAAAAGCAGAGACATCAAAACATGAAAACTACTTTTAACTCACATGCTTGTGTAAGTTAAGTCTTAAGAAAACAGTTTTTAAGTCATTCAGACATCCACCTTCTTGACTGCACTTCAGTATACAGCAGCGTCAAATCCTATTCAAGTACTGAATTATGCTGCATTAATAAGCGTTATTACTCTGAATCTTTTGAATATTACGTTTCATAAAAAGCCCACGCCTTCAAAGAATCATGTCATTTTTGCTGTTCAAACCTCTTGAAACATTTATACGAATTAATTTTGTACAGTCATATTGAATAATACCACTCCATTTATAGCCTGCTCAGTATAGCCAGCAGCATTTTCTTATTTCTGTACAAACTTCACAGAGAAACTGAAATATTTTTTTTCCATAACATAAAATAGAACCGTAGCCCATTAGGAAGTACCTTAATATGTGCTTGCATGTTTTATTCCTAATTTTGGAAATTTCTTACAGTGTTTTAATTCAGTCAGCTTTTGCTTGTTTGTTTGTTTGTTGGGGGGTTCTTAGGTTCCTCCTCTCCACCCCCCCAAATTATAGCTGCCATATAATGTTTTATTGTCTTAGATAACTTTTATACTTCAGGAGAAAACTGGTGTGTTACAGCTAAAACAGTAATTTCTCCAAGAACTTGCCACCTTAACGGAGAGGGAATTAAAGTAGTAATCACAAGAGGTGATTTCTCAAGAACAGGTATGCTCAAAATTGCCACTTATTTATCATTAGAGGGGAAAAAAATTAATAGCAGCATCATTTTCTTCTAAAACTTTTCTCATCAAGGAACATTAACAAACTTCTGCTCATAAATATATAGTTAAACTTACCTCCTTTTATGAAGGACTGAAAATCGTAAAACCGCAAAAGCATACAAATGGATCAATGAATTCTGATTTCTAATATGTTACGCAAATGTTAATAATTCGGCATCTTAGAACTGTTACACCAGGTTTGACTCTTTCCTATGAAAAACAAGAACTGGATGCAAACAAGATTTTGATCTTTTTCTATCGTCATTCATGGCCATGCCTGTACAGAAATTACTCTCCTACTACTGGTACAGGGCACTTAACAAGTTCACAATCGTGTTTTTCTGAATAACGAGACACATTAAGAGCAATACCAGCTTACACAAACCTTTTTATAAAGCCAGCCTGACTCCGCTCCCAAACGGAAGAATTTTTCTAACTGCACAGGCAAAAAACTTCCTTTTAATTTTGAAATTTCATATTGAAAAAACAAAGCAATCTAATTCTTTACAGAAGGAGAGAGATGTATTATCCTGAGTGCGAACTATTAGCTTTTTCATGGTTTTGGTCACAGAAACTTCAGAAAATGTTTCACAATTCGGCTGAACAGATCTACTGACTATTAGGCAGGTCTTGCTTCTTCACCCACGCTTCCACGGCTTCTCTTGAAGGAGTCTGTGCTCGTCTGACCCACAGTGAGACAGATCCAATACCTGATCCAGCACACAGCGAACCTTGCAGAAAAAGGTTTAAATCCCTGAATTTGTGTATTATAGGGCCAGGGGCTGCAATAGGTGGCACAAAGGAAGTGTCAGGAACGCAGATGGCAGCTGAAGGTAACTGGCGTGTTAGGTAGCATCTTGCCATCACATTAGTTTATCTTTGCTGTGATGCCTTAGAGAGGAAAAAAACAGAAGCAATAGCTAAATTCAACTTTATACTAAGAGTTGTGATTTCGGTGATATGCCAAGTCTGATAGGAATTATCTGCAGGAATAACTCATGCAGTCATTTAAGGCCTCATAAAAGAAAAAGGGGGGGTGGGGTGGGGAAAGAATAAGAAATACAATATAGCAAATTTTTTCAAATTTGGACAGCTGATTACACTCAAGTTCATGTGCTGGCAGTACTTCAGGGACCTGATGGTAACATCAAAGAGCCTCTTGAAAGATCCTAGCTAGAATTTTCTTGCAGAAGACAATGGCTTCTGTATCCAAAGAATTAATGCTTCCAGAAATACTGTCAACAGCGTGTCTGAACATGTCTGAACAATGAAGAAACACGGACAGGACACTCGGTGAGCTGATTTTGCTGGTTAAATAAGCATTTTGGATTCTTGAGGAATGTACACTCAAGCAGATTCCCATAAAAATAAGAGAAAGAGAGGTGATCACTTCAGAAGTATTCTAAATAGTTTCAAGAACAGAAGCTTTCACATTTCTCTTAATATTAAGCAATATGAATTAACTATTTACAGTATTAAGAAACAAACATAAAAAAAAAATAATCTCTGAACAGCTATCAATGTTGACTTTAAATCATAACAAGAGATAAAGTGAACGAGAAAAGGTTGTTTGCTGGTTGAAATGTTTCCTCTCTGGTGATTCGTGAGCTAGCAATCTGAGTAAATACGGGCCACTTGCGGATTTCACTTGGCTGCCCAAATAATAAGCGTACTTTCTCTGCCTCACACGAAGCCTTTCACACCAGTTGGAAAGATAATGCAAGACGTTCCCGCTCCTCTCTCATCTGCTTCTGCCCATCCTCTACTTACCACAGTTCACAGGCCCCTTAGTTGTTCTGACAGAACACCAGAAGTGTGTTGCCACACCAGTGGCATCAAAGTGACTTGGATTAAAATAGCCTCTACACACACTAAAAAAGAAAAACCCCCCAAATGAGAATGTTTTAAGTCTGGATCATTTTAATGATCTGGGCTTCAGGGTGGCTTTGCTCACCTCTGCATCAGTGCAAGAAAGAGGATTTGAAACACTGGCAGGGTTGGGAACAAGCAGTTGAGGGAAGAGAGATGAAAAAGTGGTGAAACTGTCTTGAATTGCCACCGAAGAGAATACAGGTAAATCACACCTCAATTTGGGAAAGAGTGGTGAAATGGATCTAGAAACCACCTTCTTCATCCAGGACTCAATTCAGTTGCCACGACAGAGGCGTGTAATGCCATCTGAGATGCTCTGTCACCTCCAGTACACCCACCTGAGACTGGCAGATGTGATGGGGGGGGATCTAAGAGACCTGCACCTTTGTGGGATGGCAGGTGGAGGCCGGACAGAACACTCACAGGGTCTAAAATTACGCTAAACACCTATATTCAGACAAATGAATATTATTTATGTTAAGACTGCCAACGGAGTATGGAGGATGATTCAGCCCAGGTGACTGGCTCTTCTGAACTCCACTGACTTCACTCTGTTTCCACTGAATACAGTGGGAGCACAGACCTCTAGTGCACGTTTTTAAATGTAGGTTTCTTAATTTTGAACCGAGTTCCGCTTCATTCTGACTTTGATTCATAGATGAATTTCCTTAATCTCCCCAGATCTAAAACAGGACAACAGGACAAGACTCTTTGTGTCCCTTTAGAAAGCGGGAAATACCAGGACCAGATGCTTATGCCCAGTGATTTATTACAGAACAGCTTCTGTTTGATAATAAGAGAGAGAGGAAGACTCAACTATTGCTACTCAGAAGATTGTGACTTCGGTATTAATGCTACAAGTAGATCTAGATAAATAGAAAACATGACAGAAAACATCAAGATGGAAAAAAGGATACAATAAATAATTCTAGTCTATACTGCTTGCTATTAAGCCAAAGCTGTAGGAATTTTAAAATAACAACTCAAGTAAAAAGACAGTATGATTTCCCAAAGGATAAAGTGTCTCCTACCAATGTAAGCAATTGATTGTAGCTCTTATTTTAGATGCAAGTATATATTCCTGTATATCTACCGGTGGAAAATATCTAATGAAACAAGACCTGCGTTACTCTTTTGTTGGACAATGCAACTTAAGGTAGATTAACTCATGTTACATGAGTTTCATCTAGTCAAGAAATGGCAATATGATTATACAGTGAGAAACACACCGAAAATGATTCACAGCTACTTATCAATACTCACCTGCATTTCATACTTCAGGGTCATGTGGAAGCACCAAGATCCCAGTCCCACAGCTGAAAACAAATTAAAACTATGGTTAACATAAAAGTCTACATGTAAAACTTCCACGTACATTAACTTAAGTGCGTGAACTTTACTGGGAAAAAAAAAATTAGAACAGCAGCATCTCATTTCATGGACAAAATCCCAATTTTCCACAGCCTTCTACTTTACACTTTAGTCACCAGTCATGTCCTTGAATTTATGTTTTTTTGGGGGGTGGGTGTCCTCTTTCCCTCCTCTCAATGCTGTCTCCTGTGAAACGGTGTAATCTCAATGAGGAACGGAGTGGAGGGAACCCAGAATGAACAGAACATTATCATTCTATTTCTCTTCTTTTTTTCTTTTTTTTTTAATTTTAAGTACCTCAAGATTTGTCTCAATCCTTCTCTAATGCAAAGCATCATTCAACTGCTAGCACTCCTGAAATTCTGTGATATTTCTGCTTATTGTCCCGTTTTAAAAGGTAAATTTTACAAGGAGCTTTTTGCCAGCTCTAGAAACAGAAATGAATTGCTACTAGAACTCAGAATCAGAAATTCAGCGTAAACAGACAAACCCCATGCAGTATGGATTCGTTTTGTGAAATGAGATCACCATTTCTGAGCCTTCTTCTTGGAAGTCCATCCTTCTATGCAATGACTTCTATTTATTTAAAATACTTTATTTTTAAACTCTGAATTTACGTCTGAAATTAATTTATGAGATATATACTTTGCCTATATATATATTTATGAGATATACACTTTGCTTTTTCATCTAGACAAGGATAATGCATCTTGGAAGTTCGATTTCACTGTTTAAAGCAAAGCTGGTAGAGTATTTAACGTATCATTCATTACTTTGAAATGTTAGCAGTTAAATGCTCTCATTAAGCACCAGCTCATTTTTATTTCGCAGGAACATTAATGCGATGTCTTGTCTTCCTTCAAGAAATTATGTTTTACCTCAGACTCTAGTTTCAGAGAAAGCCAAGTAACCTGCACGCGAGCCTTGATCACTGGGTAGTTCTGCTGTGCTTTGCTGCAAGAGCACAACCTTTTCTACACACAACAGCCAGATTTCCCTGCTGCATAAACAGCCCTCTACCGAAAAAATTGTGCATTTTGTAAAGGATTCCCAAGACCATTGATAGACACGTCTGGAGATGTTTCTTCAGATGCTTTTAGATGACAATTGTGACTATCACACGTACTCAATGAAATGAAACACCTAAGCATGTAACTTTACTGAAACATAAAACTGTAATACAGCTACTTTTAAAAACGTATTGACAAATACTTTAATGTCATTAATTCTCTAGGAAAATTAACCATGGCTGTCTACCAGAACATAAACAATGATATGCACTTCTCTAAGTTCTGATTAAATTGTTTTGCTTTTGAAAAAGCTTTGCATACAGTAACAACTGTTTTTCACCTTCATTGAGATTTTAATGAGAAATTCTCATAGCCATTTCTCTACGTATATAGAATATATCACAACTACTGCTTGTGCTGAAGAAAAAAAACCCATGAAGATCATAATTAGAACAGTACCATCCATTATCCTGGCTGTCACAGTGATTTCGGTATCTTCATGATACAAACTCTTACAATTTGTGACAAGTGTAATTTCCAAATTTGAGCAAAATCATTGCATAAGAAATTTCAACTGATTTTAAATTAACAAAATATATTGGGGGGGCTGTTGGTTTTTGGGGGGCCTGGGTGTTAATGTTATTGGGGTTATAAATCTCAATAATCACCTACTAAACTCCTCTCCCTCCCTCCTACATAATTAGAAGCTGTTATTTCTAGATTATTTTTCCTTTCCAGTCTTTGCAAAACCCAAGAATACTGCAGATATTAGTGTTTCAGGTCATTAATCCTATTACTACAATTAATTTCCAAAAATAATAAAAAAACCCTCTTGCTTCTGTATAATGATCACACTTGGAGTTTCTTTGATTATGAAATTTAACTGTGCATTGGAGAACAATGCTTTAGTTGTACTGTGTAGCAATAAAATAGTTATCTGAAACAAGGAAAGTTTACAAAATAACATCATATGGTTCTTATTAAAATAAAAACCTCTACGGCAAATGGCTGCAACACTGCTTGCTGCAATCTTGATGGAGCTCGTGAACATGGTCAAGTCTGGTATTTATGTGTGTTCAGCAGGTAACCCAGCACGTTTCATGGCTAGAAATCATACGAGTAGGTTATTCATCAGATGATACTCTCCCTCCCAAGACTGCTCAGACATTTCCTCGAACACTATTGTGGTAACTATGCACAATAGCATCTTTTTGAAGACATGGTTTAGATGAAGGCTAAAGAATGAAAACATAATTCTTTACGTATCCCATTTATACCTGCTTATTGCAAAGGCATAACTTAAGGTATGTTTTATATCACGGAGGGATAACAAAAAATATTTTACATCTAGACACCGAATGCGCTAAGAACCAAGTTTCTGGTTTGCTACCTTTGGCATATGTTAGAGCTTAACACAGAACCGTGCAAAAAGCTTCACAAATCTGTTCAAAAAGGAGGAAGAAGGAAACTGCATTACGAGATGATGAACTGAACTCTGGCAGCTGAAGCTCAGTCATGCTCCGCTCCACTAACATCACTATTTAACTGGTAAACTTCGGCAAAAGGGAACTAATATCTAACATGGCACTCGCTGGGCCAAGACCTGTGCTCGTCAGAGCTGCTGTGTCTCGTGCCTCAACGCGGGGTTAGTGTTCGGTCCCAAAAACCTCACACCGTAAAAAGAGGAAATACCTATCACATGCCAAGGATGGCAAGGAAATCTTCATTTCCTCTGCTACGCCCAGAGCACACCACCTCTTTCTCTCACACTTAAAAGTATAACTTGTAAACTTACAAGGGGCTTGACAGGTATTTGTCCCCAGTAAATAGCGGTTTAACACTTAAGCTCAAACGTCTTCACACATAGCTTTTACCTGCAGCTCTACTGGAATGCAGCTACCTTTAGATACACTTCTCATCACATAACTTAAGGATCAAGACGTTTCTAAGGAATATTTACTTCACAAAAACCATCCCTGCAATGAGATGGTCTACCAGCTCGGTACTTTTCAAAATATGAACGGACACAACCACTGCAATTAAATCGGTTTTCAATAGAAGGAACTTCCCCTTACAGCCATTGCCAAACTGAGCAATAGTTTTGCTCCTCATCTCGTAAACAGAGGTTACCGTTTTCTTTTTAGATGTTTTCTTTTGCAAAGGAGCTTAACTCACTAAAAGCTGTGTATCAGTTGGGAAGTTTTAACAGCATCGGAAGCAATACCAATTCCCCTCCAACTACTGTAACTCACTTTTCATAGAAGTCACTCAGCATATTTCATTTTTACATTAATAAACATTTCAAGTTACAGGAGATATACATAAATTATGTATTAAGCACAGAACACACACTAAGTCACAATAACACGAGAGCAAAATAGCACTTAAAAAGACTGGAAATGCACAGTGACGTTAGTTGCAGACTAACATAGTCTGGTTTTGTCCTGCAGCAAACATGATGCGCGGTTACTGACAGGTGATAAAGTAGTTGCATTAGTGATGATGTAAATGTAATGAATATGCAAACTTTACTTCATACACAGTTATCCCACTGTGCTTCAACACCATCCAAGACTTCAAGGCAATATGCCAGAAATAATCTGACAACATACATGAGATCCAGCTCCATATACAGATCATATAAACTCTCAAGATTTGAACCCCAGAGGGACACAAATATCCCCTACGAATTTTTCAATAGTTGTAGAAGAAAACTAAGGCCTAAAGCCTTCAAAGAAAAAGCAGTTTATTAGGATTTCATAGACGTGGTTTGAATTTAAACTGTCCAGGCACTGCATAAAAACGTTCAGAAGGAAGGATGCTCCATATGCAAAACCCTTTGTTTAGGTATCTACACGTGAACTAGGTGTCAAAGCTTCGACTAAAGAGAATGGCATTATAAAGAGTCATTTAGCTGGCCAAATAGAAGGGGTTATTTATATATCCAAATGATTCTCTAGGTTCTACTGACTGCAATGGGAGACAGACCCCTCTGCACAGGTAGACGCATATTTAAGTGTTTGAATCTGGAACTGAATTCAACCCACAGTTTCTTACAATGACAGAACTGAACTAACGATAAACAACAACATACTGCATCATAAAGGGTCAAAGAATGAAACAGGATGAAAAATGAACTAGAATTAAATGAACATTTTCTATTGAATTATTTTGTTTTGTAATGGTTTCATAGAATCATAGAATTGCCTAGGTTGGAAGGGACCTTTCAGATCATCAGGTCCAACATCACCCAACACTGCCAAAACCACCACTAAACCATGTCCCTCAGCACCTCATCTACCCGTCTTTTAAATACTTCCAGGAATGGCGATTCCAACACTTCCCTGGGTAGCCTGTTCCAATGTTTGTCAACCTATTTGGTGAAGAAATTTTTCCTAATATCAATCCTAAACCTCCCCTGGCACAACTTGAGGCTGTTTCCTCTTGTCCTATTGCCTGTTACTTGGGAGAAGAGACAGACCCCACCTCTCTACCCCCTCCTTTCAGGGAGCTGTAGAGAGCGAGAAGGTCTCCCCTCAGCCTCCTTTTCTCCAGGCTGAACACCCCCAGCTCCCTTCTTCCCTCCACAGCACAAGAGACAGGAGAGACCCTGGTTACTCCCGGGGTACAGCTCTACAAGTGAACTCGAGCATGGCTGGGACTGTTCCCAGACACTCTAATGCAATTATAGGGAATTGTTGGAACAATCTGCAGCATGGATCTGGCCTGTTCCAACTAGTTCTTTCCCTAAGCAACTCCCAGGCACAGTCCAGCAGCCAGAAGAGCCCAGGGCCCATGCCCAGCAGGGACTTTGTATGCGGTCACCTTGTTTTGGAGGCTAAGACAAACAGACACGGGCTGGTCCACACTACTCTGCTTCAGCGCCCAGGAATGTTCCCGAGCACATTTGATTTACCAACGTCGACACAGCCTAAGCACCTTCTCTACAGCTGTTAGATAAGAATAAGGGAATTAACTTTGACTGAAGGGCTTCTAACAGCTATTTTCACAGACACAGAGTTTCACTGGAAATGAAGATTAGTAAGTTGTTTACGAGTTCCTACGGCTATGTCGAACGTAAAAAAAAACTTTTTGCATCCTTTTTTTCCTCCACTTTGGCACAGCTTGAATGACTGAGCGCTATTAAACAGGCCAAGGAAATACAAAACAGAACAATCCTTCCAAATTTCAAGTAAAGCATCTAATAAAGTATGGAACTCCATTGACTGCTTTTTATCTTCTTAGGTTCAAAACAGTTACAAGGTTTTTTTTATTTTAAGTATATATATGTATAGAAACATATTTTTTTTTCCCCTCGAGACCCTTCTAGAATATGAACCCTTTGGGAATCACAGTTTCCCAGGATGTATGAAGAAATGAGATACAGTAGAACCTGATACAATACCACAGCATCATAAGGAACCATCCAAAACCAATTTATTCTTTGAGATAGTGACAGTCTGATGATTTCTCCACCCATTTCATGCAATGCAATGTGCTAAACAACTTGCTTAAGATTATTCTTCATAATTTATAGGTTGATTAAATAGTTCTCTAAAGCTTAAAAATCATATCCAGTTCCTATTGAGTTCATTGACAATGTGTCCTTTGAGCTGAAAGGCAGCAGAAATATGGACTGAGAACAATGTGCTGTATCTCAAAGAACTTGCTGAAAAAGGCAACTCAGTCTTGGCACCAGTATGAACAAGAAATTGATTTGAAAAGTTATTTAGAAATTGCTCTTCTTGTCCTGCCAACTTTGGATGTTAGCATGTATGTGAAATAAACAGTGCTTCCCTAATTCAAAATGCATTTGGTTCAAAGAGGAAATAAATGTCAACAAAAGAAATTGTGGGGTATGAAGTGAAGCACTGAACACGGCATGGTAAAACACAAAGGAACTGACAATCAGCTAAATGTCTGGAAGCATCCGAAAGAAACAGCTGATCCGGATCAAAATGATGTCTGGAAACAACACTTCTTATGTTCTCAAACGCTAACAGATTTAATTTTAATGTCCGCTTTGACAGCTGTCTTTTAACATCTTGTAAAATCTCAGTAATGATTCAAATTTGTTAAAACCTAACTAAAGTGCCCTTCCTTCCACCCCCATCTTCATAGCAGAATTGTTAAAGAATTTCTGCTTTAACAAAAGAACCTTTAGACACCACTAGCTAGTTAGAAGCTCTGTTACATAGTCTTTAATGAAGCATGATGTCTGAAGAGAAATCAGAAGTTTGTGTTAAATTCACTTTCCCTATACAGATTAAGTCTATACTTGTTTGCCACAAATTAAGCAAGTAGAGCGAAATCTGTTAATAAATAAAATTACTGTAAGGGAAAGAATTCTCTCTGGTACCTTCTCACAAAGAAATTTCTGTACACTTACTCTATCTCCACTTCAACATGCTTCTCATTCAGTCATGTGCACAGAAAGAATGCCAGTGTTCCTGGCACATTTCAACTATATTTAAAATTCTGTTTATCTTCTCATTTGCTGCTTTTATTCTGTACTAGAACAAATGTTAAGAGGTTTGTGACTCCAAACTGTCCTGTTCCTGGTTTTCACTGAGAAACTATAAAGCCTTCTATATTTCTTTACATCTTTCAACTGCTGTAAAACAGTCCAGCGTTACAAATACTGAAGCAAGGACAAAACAGAAGAGAAACATTTTTGGGAGTGACCTTTCATGTTAGGTTCCAACACACGAGATAAAAACCAAGTCATGCAGGCATTTATCACTCCAGACAGGAGTCAAAGGCATCCCAGTCACAGGTGAGCAGAGCCCAGCTGGAACTCAGGACTGCCCTCCAGCACTGCTGTCAAACACGCAGGCTGAGCTCCCTTCATGAACATCAAGAACAGTATAAAACTGACGTCCATGGAATTCACTGTGATCAAAGAGAGACTATATATTTTTTTATTTAAAAAAACCCAAACCATTAAACAGTATATGAGAAATGCCCACTCAGGGCAGCCTTGGTGTGATAGTCTGACATTGTAGTCAGATAGTGGCACACTTTGTCCACCAAGAAGTGTCACTGACAGAGGTAGCCACAAGTTACTGTGAAGACACAGTCTCAAACACAGAGTTTTACTTATATGAAAAGCTGGAAGTGAGCCGACAATGTGCACTTGCAGCCCAGAAGGCCAATCACATCCTGGGATGCATCAAAAGAAGTGTGGCCAGCAGATCGAGAGAGGTGATTCTCCCCCTCTACTCTGCTCTTGTGAGACCCCACCTGGAGTACTGTGTCCAGCTCTGGAGCCCGCAGCACAGGAAGGAACATGGACCTGTTGGAGCGGGGCCAGAGGAGGGCCACAAAGATGATCAAAGGGCTGGAGCCCCTCTGCTGTGAGGACAGGCTGAGAGAGTTGGGGGGGTTCAGCCTGGAGAAGAGAAGGCTCCAGGGAGACCTTATAGCAGCCTTCCAGTACCTCAAGGCGGCCTACAAGAAAGCTGGGGAGGGGCTGTTTGCAAGGGCATGGAGCGATAGGACAAGGGGAAATGGTTTACACTAGAGCAGGGCAGGTTTAGATTAGACATTAGGAAGAAGTTCTTTACACTAAGGGTGGTGAGATACTGGAACAGGTTGCCCAGAGAGGTGGTGGAGGCCCCATCCCTGGAGACATTCAAGGTCAGGCTTGATGAGGCTCTGAGCAACCTGATCTAGTTAAAGGTGTCCCTGCTTACTGCAGGGGGGTTGGACTAGATGGCCTTTAAAGGTGCCTTCCAACCCAACACATTCTACGATTCTACGATTTTTTTAGTTTAGAAAGAATGGCAATATAGGATACTTTGATTCAAGAACACGAAAAGAATCAACTTCAGCAAACATTTACACACTGTTTCTTTCCCTGTCTTTTTAAAAGGAAACCCTTAACTTTCAAGAATTCCTTCTGCCAAACTATTTTATAGGGAAACAAAAATGAATAATTACTCAAAACCATAAAAAGCCTACAAATGGCTATCTGGAAAGCGTTCAGACAACATCCAAAGCTGTACATTGTTGCTGCTTATCTTTCACACATATGAGCAAAGCTGACATAACTGAAAAATCATGAAGTTGTACCTAGTATATGTTACAGTTGAATTGGCGTCAAGAATACATTTAGCACAGAGATATGCGGTTTTCGACACTGTTTGTCTAAATACATAAGTATGCCAATCTTAAAACATTAAACACTTGCAATAAACCAATCTCTTACCACTGAGAAGACTGGGAAATGCAGCCTCCACAGAGATAGGAGCTATAGCAAACACAGAAATCCAGTGAAACACAGAAATTCTGTGAAATCTACTTTGAGACCCAACTGCCAAACCTGAACCATCTTACAACATCTTCTTTTCTTATGAGAAAACATGACTTCTAGTTGCATAATTAAGGTTTTAAAGGAAGTTGGGTTCTTTTCAGGATTTTGCTATGTTAAAAACAGACTGCCCTGAAGTTCACTGATGCACCAATGTCACATTGCTCTTCCACCCTTGCAAAACTTCCCAGATACGATGGCAGCTTGTCAAGTGATATGTGCCAAAGAGGGACCAAAAACAAATTCATTCTCATCAAGAATGCTTTTACAGTTCCTTCAAGATCTTTGCCATTTCTTGTATTACTGTTCCATAGAAATGTCACAAAACCACTCATATAGCACGAAACTGTTTGGAAGTAGGATATGCAAGACGTCTTCTGTAAACCATCATAAACAGACACAGCGAGCTAAGATGCACTGAGCAGGACTTAAAGCTAGAGAAGGATCAATTTAAAACCTCATAAAGTTATTTAGTGAATTCTAGCTTCATGTCCTTCCAACAAATACCAATTTCCTGTAAACATTAACAAGTATAAAAAATTGAGGCTTATGTTTCACACACACAGTATTTGGATTTTACTACTTGGTTTATTAATATTTGGATATTGTTCATTGCACGTCTCAGCTCCCTTTATAATGAAAGGGCAAACTAAGTTTTATACATACCTGTAAGACACAAATATGCAGCTAAATACCGTTTTTCGAGGCCATCTTTATAGGTCTGAATTGCACCATAGACTGGAGGTAGAATGAAAATCAGGTTACTCACTGTGTTCCCTGTAAAACAGAAACGAAAAGCAGAGATTTTGAATTGGATACTGTGCACTGAAAATAAACAAAGCTGCATTCACTCATTAATTTATCCAGAAAGCTGCACATTTTTGGACGTCTTCCATTTTCACGCATAATACGAAGTTAAATTTTGGTATGACACAGTTAACGACTTGAAGGCTGAGAATATTTTAACTCTTTTGCCCTTCTCCACATGTTTGGAGAGCAGTAAAATACTGATTTAACTAAAAAGTTTGGCTTAGATAGTGCTTTCTTGTCAGGAAGCAGAAAACCAGGGTTACCTTGATTGCACAGTGCACAAATTAAAACCCAATTCCTTAAGGAGATATAAGTCCCAAATAGTTCAAACCTGGTACTTTAAGAGAGCTAGCTGTTCGTTTGTTTTTTCTTTTCTTAAAGCTATTCTTGGAACTCTCTCCTCCACGCTCCCCTCAGATACTTTAAGGTCACCAAGTGACTCGTTCCCGAACAAAACCAGTTCAGTCTTTACCGTTAGTGTAGTAGTCACCGCGCACACACAGAACAAGCCAGATGAAATCTGCAATACAGCATCACAATGTAAGACCAAAGACCGTGAGAGGGTATGATATAGAACAGAAAAAAGTCAGAAACCACTACTGATCAGCGTGACAGGCAACTGTCAAAGGTTGTCAAGAGGTGATTCTACACCTCTACTCCGCTCTCGTGAGACCCCACCTGGAGAACTGTGTCCAGCTTTGGAGTCCTCAGCACAACAAGGACATGGACCTGTTGGAGCAGGGCCAGAGGAGGCGCCGGAGATGCTGCGAGAGCTGGAGTCCCTCTGCTGTGAGGAGAGGCTGAGAGAGTTGGGGGGGTTCCGCCTGGAGAAGAGAAGGCTCCCAGGAGACCTTCGAGCCCCTTCCAGTCCCTCAAGGCGGCCTACAAGAAAGCTGGGGAGGGACTCTGGATCAGGGAGGGGAGAGACAAGGCAAGGGATAATGGTTTTAAACTGAAAGAGGGCAGATTTAGATTACATATCAGGAAGAAATTCTTTACTGTGAGGGCAGTGAGACCCTTGCTCAGGTTGCCCAGAGAAGCTGTGGCTGCCCCATCCCTGGAGGGGTTCAAGGCCAGGTTGGATGGGGCTTTGAGCAACCTGGTCTGGTGGGAGGTGTCCCTGCCCAGGGCAGGGGTTTGGAACTAGATGATCTTTAAGGTCCTTTCCAACCCAAACCATTTTATGATTCTGTAAGAGGCTGACCTTCAGCAAGACACCAGCGATCTCCATCTCTCCTGCTGAAGCTGGGATACAACGCGAAGATATGAGACGTGTTGCAAGAAAGCAAGAGAAAGCAAGAACAAGCCAAGAGCCCAGGTCATGGTTCTCATCATACCAAGTGGCGTGATGACTCTTTCAGCACTGGGCCCGATGAAGGAACCTTTCTTTTTGTTTTCTTTAAGACTACTCTCCCAGTCTGATTTAGATGTGGGTTGCTTTTTTTTCCAAACTGTCCTGGCCTATGCAAAAGTACAATGAAATATTGAGAATTTTAAGTGAAGCATAAGGAAACGGTATATTTCTCAGCAGAAGGGATGCAGATTCAGCTTTTTAGCCTAACCACAAATCATCATTTTGAGAATAAAAGTTACGTAATGGGAATAAAACAACATGTAAATTGGGAAAAAGAGCCAATCTATTTAAAAAGGCAGAATGTTGCTTACATAAATTAAACTGCACACTTTCACACGCCAACAGTTAATTATATATAAAACTGAAACCCTCACTTCCAAACATCTCAATGAAAAGTACAATGTATGAGACTATGGAGAGGCAAAAAAACCCCTCTATTTCCGGCTTTTTTATTCAGCAGAAAATCTCTGAAGAGATTCGTTTTCCAAAACAAAGAACAAGAGCGAGAAGGCCATGTCTGAATCACTCCCCTAGTTCTAGCACCTATTTTTCAGGAGTCCTACTTCCCAAGATCCATCCCAAAGAAAACTTAAAACTACCAAACTACGATCATAATGCCCCGAAGTATTACAGCACCTCCGGGAACAAAAATCCATACTTCACAGGCTTACAGAAAATTCAAACCCAAATGGAAAAAAGGTCGTTTCAGAACATATGAAGCAGAAGCGTACCTAATTAACTTTAACAAGTTAGCTCTTCTAAATTCTCACACGGTAGATTCAAATCGCAGTTTGAGACAGTCTTCTCAACTGGATAATAATCCATCTGATTTCTATCAAATCTTCTTTAAATCACTCCCTTATTGATTTAACATCATCTCCTGCACAACCATGAATTTCACCAAGTTATAACAAGCAAAACAGAGATGTGCCAGAGATCTTACTCTTCTACTCAGCTCTGGAGTAAGTTCCTCCATGTAAAGGAAGCCCAGATGAAATCAAAACAGCTCTGCAAAGACATACAAGTTTATACCCATATAAAAGGCCTTTTTCATGCTTAAAGTCTTTGGGGAATCATTAACCTTTTACCACATTCCCCACAGTGTTGCAATGGGCAATGACTCACTTTCAGCGGAGACCAGGTTTGGAAGAAATCCACTAAAACTCTGTATTGTGTGGTAGACTGACCATTACCATGTCCTCCCACAAATTCTAGAAAGACGTCATCCAGCCTCTAAAGGTAGAGTAAAGGCTACGTAGTCTGGAGAGCCAATCTTCGGCATTCTAAAGCAGTTCCCAACTATGCCCATTTTCAAGAGAAGTTATTAGGCATTATATAATTATCACCATTCAAGGTCACTTTGTTATGAAACTGTCAAAAACCTGGCAAAAATTCAAATACGAAAATACCAAACAAAAGAAATACCATCATGTTTATCCGCAACTGGGAAGGCACAGGACTTTAGAATTGAGTTTCAGTAGGATAACAAATTTCGAGATGGATGTAAAGACGCAAAGAAATTCTTTTGTAGGAAAGTGAGGGTTTCAACACTTCCTGTAAAGCTATAATTATGTTAAATTATTGAAAATTTATGAGCATTTCATCTAGGACCATCTTGCCGAGACAGGAAATACCGTAGACCTAATCTAGCTGTAAATTCCTGCCACTCCTTCTCTGCACTTTTTAGCCCATATTATTCAGAACACTTATAGCACAGATTAGGCAAGCCTATTGGCAAAACATACTTATTGAAAGTTGTGCAAATTTTTTAAAAAGGGAAATGGGGGTGGGGGAACAATGAAGTCCTTTGGCATGCTGCTAGCAAAATTATTACCTCTTTCAAGAACAAAAACTACAAGGCCTCTTTCAAACCCAAAGTCCTTAGGAGTGCGCATTTCATAAAAGTCTAGCTAGTCTTTACAGGATTATCCTCACATAGAATAGCTTATAAATTCATTAAAAGGGATTTTTACTAATTCCATCAAAAAACAGCAGTGGATATGCAAAGAGATTAGCAAACAATACCAAGAAAGACGAAAAAGGTGACACAACTACAGAGCCATAACTCTAAAGTTAATTAACAAATATGGAAGTGAAACAAGTTTTGAAGGAAATAGATATGGAAGTTGAAAATAGGAAAGAAGTTTAACTGTCAAGAGACCTAATCTTTTTCACCCAGTTTTCTTTAAAAAAAAATAGAGAAAAAAATGCAGCAGACTTACTTGGGAGAACCAGAGATCGGAGAATATGCAACTAAGGAACAAGGCAGAAGGTATGCAAGATAATTAAAGATGATATTTTGGTTATGCCTGTAAGAACTTTAGTATATCAGAAATTAGATGCATGCACATGGATGGATCTGGGCTCAACTGTGCACAGCATTCTTATATTTCAGTACGGGATTCCTTGAATACTGGTCCAGGGAGTGATCTCATTTTTCTTTAGTGACCAAAGACTGCTTCTCAGCATTTTACCTCCAGCATGTCTGTCAACAGAAAGGAGGACTAGATTATCAGAGGAAGAAATGAACATACTTGTAGACTGAAGTGACAGGAATGAGATTAAATATGATGGCCAAGAACATGCTTTTCAATGTGAATATGAATCCTTATTCCAATAGTAGGATTAACCTATTTGAAGAGGCAGAAAATTGAATTAAGATCGCATGGTGACTGACTACAAGCCATCAATGGAAGGCTGGCACCAACCCCCCCAAATTTATTTCCAATAGAGGCAGGGAAAACAGTAGTGTCTTCATGCAAGCAACAGCAGAATACACTGTTCTCTAGTTACCGATAAAAGAAAAGAGAAAGCACATCAGGTGCCGAGAAGCATCACTCGGATGGGAATGACGAATGGGAGCTTACAAGATCAGAAGGGACAAAAATTGCTTAGGTCCCCTGGCAGAACAAAACAATGGCTGGATAGAATAAAACCACGCTCTGTAAATACACCATGGGGAAAGGCCAAGGATGAAAAGCAGCTATTTAAACTAAAGGATAATACCATCAAAAGAATAAATAGATGTAAACTAAGCCCAAATAAATGCAGGCTAGAAGTTAGAGGAAAGCCACTGAAGAGGAGACATCTACAACTGCTTTCCAACGGAAATGGGCAGCACGATGAACCTTCCTGCTTTCAGGGTGAAGCTCAGTAAGCTCAAAAGCCAGCTTACATGATGTGGTGGCCTATCACAGTAGTAAACCAGACTATGTCCCCAAAGATTATACATGGTAGTAGGCAAAGTGCTAAATTAATGGCTAACCATGGTGAACACGGACTGTGTGACTGACCTTACAAATTTTCATAAAAGTCCTTCAAGACTGTTTTAATGCAAACCATTGTTTCAAAATACTGTTTTATTCATTGAGAGAATGCCATACGGTACCAGAACAAAATCAAATTTATGCAAAACATCATTTCAACAGGCCTCTGTCTCTGGAAAGGACAGCTGCAAGAGTATCAAACCACATCTGCACCCTGTTCTACAAACACAACAGCAAAACCTGACAAGTCTTTTTTTACGATGCACGTACATTCAGAGACATCTTCAGGTCCTAAAAAATATGCACAGTATAATAAATGCACAACGATCTGTACAAAGACTGACCACCTCAAAGACAAAACCTATAAACTTAAAGAGGAAATAGTATTTACAGGCAAACAGGAGCACATTATACTGCTTACTGTTATACAGACAGCTGGGTACCGTTAGAGTACACCAATTTGAAGGACCTTAATTTCAAAAAGTTTCTATTTCCCCACATATGTAGTTAATTCTATATGAGAAGGTAATTTCTACAATAAATTTGGATGAGGAGTCAAAAGGATAAAACAAGTTAAGTTGTAAATAAGTCAAGTCGTAACAGAACACGGCCATAAAGAAACACTGCGCAGGATGTAAATACAGCAGGAACTGGGAGTTAGAATACAAGAGATTTTTTCAGAGAGAGAGTAAAAGTGCTATTATAAAAAAGAAGCAAAAATTACCATCTTCAGCTTTTGACAAGGTGACCGATGTGATTTACAGAGTGTTAAGAGATCCTTTCTCCTATGTTTGTACACAGAACGACTGCAAGAAGTACCAACTAAAAGGATCTTTTCAAATGCTCTTTCTCCCAAACAAATGAAGACTTTTCACTGCTGTGGTTTCTACAAGACTCAAAAACAATAGAAATATTACACTCAAAGACCAAAGAAGAAAATTTTTGCAATTAAAAAAGTTGACTATGCGTAAAACCTCATTTAAAATCAGGACTAACACGACATTCATTACAGGTTTTCAGCCTCCCCTTAAGGACAACTGTACTTCGCTGTGAAACACGAGAAAGGAAAGCGGCTGCTATTTTCTAAAATAGATATTGCAATAAAGTCAAAGCGTTCCTTCAAACAAACAAGATTTTGAGGTTGAAAACATCCATTTCATTGCCTGGATATTGTGGTGCTCTGCACATTCAATTTTACTTCACTTCCTGAATCACGCAGCTTTTTTTTCTTTTTCCATCATTGCATGAAGAAAATAAAAAATAATCACAGAAACCAAACCCTGTCAGGTGGCATCATGACACATGCAGAACTTGAATCATCCTTCAAGCTGCTTTCAGATAGAAGAAATTCTATCTCACGGCTTTGGTTTCTGGAATAATCTCAAGCAGCTCTAGTCCAAAATGCAGCTCATTTACCAAATATAAAGAAATTGCGAAGCAACTCACAGATTCAGGTATGCTTGAGAATGTAACCATCTACCACAGGGATAAATCTTTCTTTTAAAAAGAGGGTTTGGAAGGATCCCTAGGGATATGAAACCAAAGATGAACACACACAGAGAATAATAGCAAAAGAAAGGCATAAAAGTGATAGTCCTGTGGCCCAGCAACACCAGATAAGTTGAAACAATGAAAGACAAAATGTTGTTTGGAAATTAGATTTGAAGTGGGGGAGTAGATAGCCAACAGCTTAAAGAGTGAGGAGGAATAGAGAGTATTTTCTTACAAGAATAAAAGTTTCATTCAAATCTAATATGGGAGTCCTTGCTGAGATACAAGTAATTCATAGCTCACCTATCAAAGCATTTTAAGTGCCAACAGAGGAATTAATTTGAAAATTCAACAAGTTTCCATACAGTATGTGCTATATATTATCAGTCAACAATAACTAAGCCAGGGCCCAGAGGAGGTCTGTATCACTGACGATTCAAAATATCGGTATTTCATGATTGTTCAGAAGACCCAACTACACAGAATCAGCTTTTTTGGCCACTAACTTCAATCTTGTGGTGTTTTCGCTTACGGCTTATCACCAGGAGGGCAGTATAGCAATTAGATTTTTCACTTCCACCAGCCATTTTTAATATCATCCACTACAAAGTCTACAATAACTGCACTTCAGAGTGCCAGGAAATGAAAACTCCTGTCTCCATTTGATATTTCAGAAGGACCTCAGGGGGAGGAAACCAAGTCATCCCGACGGGAATTTTGCCAATATGTAATTACTAAACTCTCTACTTGCTAATGTGCATGAAGGATCAATATAAACTTCCTGTTACTCAGAGAAACACAACAAAGTGTTATTCCAGGCTGGAGCACAGGACAAACGATGACTTCAAGAAAAGAAAATTAAAAATGAGGGTGGGGGCTGTTCAAAGTGTTTCTTTTTAAGTGACAAGATCCATTCCTTGCCTCCTGTAATTCTCCTTTGCAAATACTAAGCAAGCCTTGATTTTATTTACCTGGACATTAACTGAAGCTGCAAATTCAGCAATTCAGCTGCAACTTGGATTAACCACCACATTTCTAATAGCAAAATGGGAAAATACTCAAGGAAACAAAATAGTGAAGTAATTACTGAACTGTATAAGCTATGTATGAAAGTTTCTTGAATAACTATAAAAATGGGTACAGATAAATAACAATTCAAACTAACGGGTTATTAGAGTGATTATTAGATCTCCCTAGGTATTTACAATAAAATCCGAAAACTAAAGAGCAAGTTAATATAGTCCATAGGAATCAAAAAATTAAAAGGTAGATAAAACACCATAGAAAAATATGATAAAATGAGCACATTAAAAAGAAATGCTGCATTAATTTAGCTCTGTATAGATGCTGGCATACTATTTGGAGAAAAACTGTAAAGGATAAATGGGGGGGGGTGTCAGATACAGCAACCAGGAGTACTACAAAGGAAAAGACCTTTTGAAAAAAAAGAACAGCTACCTGAATCTCGGTCAGGCAGCAGCTACAAGAAAGCAACAGGGAAGCCAAAAGATTTACGTGGGGGAAGGACTGAAAAAAAAATTATTTGTATTACTAAAGAGCATTCTGATCAGCATGAACAGACTGAAACAAGGAAAAAGGAAGTTTAGGTAGAACATCTAGAAATCAAGTTTATTTGGCAGCAGCAACTCCTAAAAGAAGCCATGAATCCTGGAACAGTTTCAAACAAGACTGGACAACATGCTGCAGGACAGATGACGAAAACAACCCACCACGGGTGAAGAGAGGAAGCAAACGAGGCAGGAGCACAGCCTCCTCCTCAATGCCAGCACCAGCAGAGATGCATACCACTGCTGTGAGCACACTGCGTTCCAGTCGCATGCGTCTCAGTCCCCGCTGCACCACAGCGCTTCTTCCAGTAAGTTGAAATGCTGGGATAAGGACAAAAAAACCCAAAGGCAGCGTTGCTGCTGCAGAGCTGGTGGCCAGCTGGGAGGTTTGAGTGTTTAAAGGCAGTGTGCAGGGCAAGGCTTCCAGATCTTCTAGGCTGCTTCTCCCTTGCTGGGCCTCCATTCCTCCAAGATATGTAAATACCTGATATCCTTCTGAACAAAAATTGCACAGGTAAACCATTTCAGTCATTTAGTGGATTGGGGAGGGGTAATGAAGTAATTTTAGGAGGAAAAAAAGATTAATTATTAACAATACAATTTGATTTTTATTCCCAGAGCTCATTTATGAGTGGTTCCAACATGCTGTGTCAAGTGATATGTTCTGATTTACGGCCTTGCACACTTTATATTCCAGATGCAGAATTCATTCCCCTGCCATTCATCACACTAGTTCAGCTAATATTTTTGCAGATGTTTTTACTCTGATTACAGTATTTTGTGTTACGTTTGTGTTCTTCAAAACAATCAAAAGGTAATTAGAAGAAAAAAAGCTCTCGACACTCCTGACTAACAAAGCACACACAAGAAAGCTCAGTTCAAACCTGTAAAGTGTGGGTGGATTTTCTAATGCACAAGCCTCTCTCTTTGGTATGCACGTCTTACAAAAGGACTTATTATTAAACTGCTTCTGAATTGCCCTAGGTTACAATTAAGCCATCCTTTTCTTTACCCTCACCTCTCTGCAAAGTACTTGGCTACTGTGCAGTAAAGACACTAGAAAATTAGAACCTAACAGGAGACTGTAGTAATGCTGACCTTGCTTTTTTGTGTGTATTATACTAAAAACAAATGAGCGACAGCTAATACTACACAAATCCATATTTTAAAGCTCCATATGTTTCTTCATATGGAACTGATCGCCTTGCAATCCCAGAAATCCAACATTTGCATTCATAATGCAGATTTAAACCTTGATGGTGAAACAGTCATTGCTGTGCTAAGATATTTTTACCCTTTCCCCTCAAATCAAAAACATATTGGTTACCTATTTAGTCTCCATTACTGAAGCTTCGAGCAAACCCAGTCTTCTGTGTACTTATCCTCAATATCCTTGCAAGAAGAGGACAGGGTTGAAGAGGGCGCTTGAGTCACAAAGAAACCTGCATAAGACTGAAGCCAGGACTTTCAAACACCAGTGGTCCTCTAGCCACTAGACCATCCTTACCTGCCACAATAAAAATGAATGAGTTCACCACAACACCTCTTGTAAATAAAGCTTCAAAGTAGAAGGTACCTCAGAGTAAGAACTAGGTACTTTCCAGAAACAACATTTTTATTACCAATGCTTACAATGTTTAGCATAATGGAGTCCTCCTCCTCTTCCTGGAATCCTTAAACACTATCACAAATGAAGAAAAAGTGTCTGAAGACACAGAGCTTGGATTGATGTGGGGGTTTTTTGAGAAAGGATGACTGATTTTTTTTATTTTTTTTTTTCCAGAGGGATCTGTCTTGAAGCCTTTCATAACTGAAGTCCGAGGTCTGCACGAGATGCTGTTCCTCAGAAAAAGGTTAATAGAGCAGATTACAAAATGTGGAGGAGGACTGACTGCGAAGTTTAACAGATAATTATGAAAGCAATTACAAGGGAAATACTCTCATATGACAGGCCAGAATAAAGATAGCTACAACAGCTAAATCAGAAAGCCATGTTCCTCACTTTTGAAGCCAATTATCTTACTGTGTCTCTGTCTATCACACCTAGGCCTGTCACAAGTGCAGGGCATTCTGAAGCATTAATAAATGCTTTTTCGGGTTTTGAAGGGACCATTACATGTAAAATAACAGTATTCTAAGTGCTAGAATCTATCCTTGGCTGTTTTTTTAGGATTGCAGGAAGCAGCCTGAACAAATATGTTAGTACACAGCTCCTTTACAGGACATTTTATTCCCAGTCCCAAGATACCCACAATTAACTGGACTACAAGGAATAAACTTGCATTACAATTAGCTGATATGCCATCCTGTCATATTTTAATGTTGCTTTCCTAGAATATGGGAAGCCTCATGGGAAAAAAAAAAGGCATCATTTCGCTGATAAGCATGAATCTAAGACGATAGCAAGCAGACCAATTACCTTGAAGTACACCTGGAAGGATTTTGCAAGTAAATTTAAAATAAAAACAGTTGACATAGGCAGATCATTTGAAATATCAATCTAGAAAGCTCACCGAAAGCAAGTGCTTACAGCTGGGAAATGCAATCAAAGTCTAAAAAGATTAGGCTGAGATGATGTAAAGTTAGAATATTACACGCAATAAGCTTGTTGCTGAAGGGCAGATTTGCTGCTATTATAGCCTTTACTGGAAAACAAAATAAAGCGTATTTTAAATGTTATTTTAAGACAGGCTGATGAAGTCAGACTGGAAGGAAAAAACCTAGATGGGGTAACTTACTCTTCAACCAATGCCAAAACTAAGCAGTGACCAATGTGATGTTATAGCACTCATCCATTTAATTTTTTTTTTCATACTCAACTCCTCCCAGTTCACCTTTCTTCTATGCTGGTGTCAGCATCCTGGCTTCACGTTCTGTGCCTGCACCAACTCCTCTAAACCTAAGGGTCTACCCAGAGCAGAAAGCACAGCTTTTGGCAGCTGACAGTTTTGAGCTACCGGAGTACATCCAGCCTAGCATCTGTCAGTCCTCACCACAAATAGAGATAGCAACTTCAGGCACAGTGAGCTGTGGGTATCATCTCAGAGGCCCTGTAGGACTCTTTCAGGCACTGTGCAGTGAAAGAGAAGCACTGAGCATTAGGGGAACCCAATATGCCCACTGGATGGTGGACAGCAGAGAGTAACATGTCTCAGAGCTCTTTTCCAAGTATTTGTAGATTTAGTTCAAGCAGCCTTTCTTCAAAATCCAAATCCTCTTGCTTTCCTCCCTTTCTTGCTATCCGTGTGGATATTCCCTGGGTGTCCAGTCTCTCCTACTAATGACTCATGTCATTCTTTTGCATTTTGCCCTGCTTGGATGGTAGGAAATTAAAGGTGAGACGCTATGTGACAAATGCAGAACAGAGCTCATGGAGATAATGAAACTAGTCGGCAACCACAGCCTGATTCTGATATACAGCGACCATTCACACACTGACTGGTGACATTCCCTCTCTTCTCAGCAGTACTAACAGAAAATCCCATCGGTAACTACCTACCTTTTTTTGCAGGACTGCTTTAAATGAGGCTACCTCAAACATGTGATAAAAGGCACCTGATCTCAGAAACAACTCAGACTCTTCTTCACTCCTAAATATCTCTTTTGTGTAGGTGCTTCTTTTCTCTAAGTCTTCATAACCTTTTCCAGTTAATATGACAACCTGCAGCAAGAACTGTCAACCCAATTAATTCACTAACCCAAGTCTCTAAGGTTGTTGCTCCTGGTCCACAACTTCCAACTCCAACTCTATTCTTAGTGACTGTCCAATTGTCATTTCAAGACAACTTCCTTGTTCTTGCTTGAAAAATGAAGAGAAAAAACTTGCCAGTTGCCTATCCGCCCACAAACCTTGGCAAAAGCCATTTATCTAGAGGGAAAATGAAGCTGCTTCTCCATAAAGACAGTAAGATCAAAGTCCAAATCTTAAGTATCTCACAATCTAAACCAAGTACAGGAAGAGATATACCACACATTGAAGGTTCAAGCTTTAAACAAGGTCTTTTTGATGTAAATATAACTTAATATAGTACCTACACAGTAACAGTTCATAAGGTGGGTGGCAAGCATTTGGGCAGAAGTCAATTTTACTGAATAATAAACAGTCGAAAACCAAACACATATCAACCAAGTTCCCAGCACAAATGGTGGCCCAAAGACTGGCAGAGGAAACTTTCAAAGGACGGTTTTGAGACAAATGTGGAAAAAGTACCATAACGCAGGAAAAGAAAAAAAAAAAGGTTAATACAAAAGCCATGTGGAAATCAGCATGGAAGAGTTTAAAGGCAGGAAAAAGAATTTAAGAGCTTGGAAGGGAATGGGTTTAAGAAAAGGAAATAGCTTTAAAATATTTCTCTGCAGCCTATAGAACAGAGAAAGAAAAGGACAAGAAAAATTAAATTGGGATGGACTCAAGACTTTTAACGTTCCAGTGCTGATGTTCAACATTGTGCTGAAGATTACATGCTGAGGGGGCTCGCACGATGACAAAACCTGGGCCTTGAAAGATTTAACAGCCACCAGACTCCAAACCTCTGTGTGAAAAGCAACTGTGATATCACAGATCACAAAGCCATAGCAGTTTGTTTAAGTGAAGGAAAACAACATCTGCTGTACGATTTCACTACCACGGTGCATTTCTCTGCTGCTTTCCACAGCATCTACACAATTCAATTGAGACAATTCTTATTAGAGACTTGCACTCACCAGTTCAAAAGAGGCACAAGTGATATAAACTGGCAGCGCTCATCTGGTTTTCACTCTGCTACTTGTAAAGAAAGCCACTTTCTGCTACTTGTAAAGAAAACCTCCCCACACTGCTGCTGCTCCTCGCTGCAGCTTCATGGAGATGGCATTAAACTGTGCCCATTTGCAGAAGCCAGATCTGCAGGTACAGGGCGCTATGAACAGAAGTGCGTTGCCAACCTTCATTCTAAATTTCTGTTACGCAATTGAAACAAATAAAGAAAAATGTTTTGCTTCTCCAGTTTCCAGGCTGTTTACTCATGCACTGGTCAGCATGTTAGCTCTTTCTGCTTACATGAGTCATTTCCACAACTGTGAAAAGGACTTGGAAAAAAAAGAAAAAACCCAAAGGGGAAAAAAAAAAATAAATCAAGGCATCAGTTTTCATTCATGAGCAAAATATCACCTGGAGCAACTCTGAGTTTATATATTTTGTATTTTTTTTTCCTTAAGCCTACAAGATTTAAAACCTGAAAAAAATAATAAGCTGTATCCTGTGGGAGGAATGCAGGGAATATCTGTAGAAATACAGCCTGCGGCTCTCCTCCTGAGCGTAGTAACCCAGAGAGCAGGCTCCCCAGCTTGCTGGCTGCAGTCGGGGGCCAGCACTAGCCCTGGCAGTCTCTGGCAGGAGGAGAGCACTGGAAACTCCCTCCAAGAGCAATCAAGTCTATAATGAGAATCACACAAACATCCTCTTTCTCACACAGCAAAGTTAAGTACTTGTTAGAGGAAAAATACACCCATTTCACCTAGAAGAAATGTGAATTCCACTCTGCGACAATAAAATCAGTTCTTTGGGTCATTTTAGCTCCCTGCTGTAGGTGACACATTAGATTTTAGAGAAAGCCAAATCTGCAGATCCTATTTCTTAAAGACATGTGAGTAATTTTTCAGGTGTCCCCTGGGTTTCTTCAATGTAAGGTCAAAACACCTATTAGAAGGTATCATGGTAGTGCGCATTCCAGTTGGGAAGCAGGTCTCTGCCTGAACAAACGGAAGGTGTTGACCAGGGAAGATGAGGAAAACCTGATGAACAAAATGACAGATCTAATACAGAAATACTCTGTCCCAAGACTGTCAGTGTCCAGACTATTTTTAATGCTCAACTATGCTACACAGCTCTACAGGATGACTTCTTTGATCTAACACTGCATCTGATTCCAAGATGCTGGATCATGTCCAAACGAAAATCCTTACCCAACTGGAATTAGCAATTACTAAAAATCCAGCCTACGGGGTAGTAGCATCTTGAGGTTCCGCTGCAAATAATGAGCTTGTTAAAGCACTGTATAAATCAGAGAGATTCCAGGGTCATGTTTTATGACCATAAACTTGATACCTTGAAATCCTACTAGTTGGAATTCATACAAAACACAGTCTGGTGTCCTGTGACTCACAGAAAAGCAGATGTGAAGGAAGAATCGGATGGAGAAGGATGGCTAGCATGAGTTACGTACACAATCCCGGCTTCACTCACCTCGTGCTGTTAGGGAGAGGCAGATGTTCAGCTCACCATGTCTTTTTCTAATTCTGCTTGTCTGCTTTCCTGCCTAAAAAGACCAAGCCTTACCTTTTCCTCAAACATAAAAGTCAGGTCTCTAACATCCTGAACCTTGTCTAGCTGAACCAGCCCATGCTCTTGTGCTTTTCTCCAGCTCCTCTGGTTAGAGAGGAGAATCAGGGCAGCGCTGCTAGAAATAGGCTGCAAGGGAAAATACCCTCTTCCTCAAAAAGCCAGCTGGAGATCCTTTAAGACACACATCATTCCAGGGTCCAGGTGTCACTAAGACACACTCTGCACACATCATTCCAGGGTCACTTCAAGGACACTGGATTCGGAAAACAAGTCCAAAGGAACCAAGGAATAATGCAAAACCAAATAAAATAAAATAAAGCCCCAGGACACAGCTGGGAAACAGATCCTGGACACTAATTTCGATTTTGATATAAAGTTTGGAATTTCCCTCAGGAAAGCTCTGCAACATGGAGCGCAGGTTGAGTCACCAGTTGCTGGAGAGGTAAGAAACTGAAGAATATCATCGTAAGGCTGGGGGCTCACAAAGGGTGCATCTCCCCACCAGGACTGACAGAGAGGGCTCCTTCTGCCCCCAACACTCCAGACACACTGAAGGACATAGTCTGCCAGAGGTCAACGGACCTCACTGTCAAGGAGATAATGATCCTGCAGATGCTGACTGCACTGAGCATTGATCACTTAGAAGATGTCAGGTTTTCAGTCACCGATCACAGTGCATATGCAGCATATTTCTTCAAGGAATTTAATTTTTAAAAACCGATGGAAAAATATACCCTGGTCAGACACTTCAGGTTTTTGAGCTAGCGCAACCTGTATTCTACGGTTGCATTTTCAAGTGCACATAAAGGTCTGTGCCAGAAACCTTAAATCAGATCCCAGCAAAATCACTGGGTCTCTACCCAGAGCTTGCCTATATGGGGACGGATGTTCAGGTAAATTAATGGTAAAAGATCAACATTAAAGCAGTGCCGCTCTGTTTGGTTGTTGGTTTTTTTTGTTTGTTTGTTTGTTTTGAGTTGTAACAACCTCCAGAAACTTCTCTCTTCCTGACACCTACCTTCCTTCCTTCTTTGTAGTACTTCTACAACCACAGAATAACCAAGCATCTTTAATTCATGCCACAGATCAGCTTCTCTGCTAATGGACTGAAAAATGGCTGTAATTGATGAGGCAGGTGGAAAGAGCTCCACACCTAGAAAACTCAAAGCAATCAAAGGTAGGTAGCTTTTCCCTGATAACCACTTGCAACTGGGTTCCCTTCTAGCACTATGAATTTAATTTTTATATATATATTTGGAATTAAAAGAACTCTTTGCATATTCTTAACCTTTCATGATCCATGAACCTTTCTGTGATCCTCTTTAGGATTTTGCGATAGAGAAACAGTCAACCGTGTTAGCACTTGCATGCGTTGCAAGATAAACCAACCATATACTGCTGAGCTGTTGGGGTTGGAGACAACGCCCAGAGTTTCTTTGAACACTTTGCAGTAATTATTAAATCTTTCTTTTGTTTAAAAAAAACAACTTCCCCACTGATCTGTGAAAGGCTCCAGCAAATATGGAAAATGCATTACATAAATAGCAGTTTCATGTACACACACAAAAAGACACAACAAACCAAAGTGATGTTTGTCTTTCAGTTATGACAACAGTCATTTCTATCTGTGACTAAACACTCATTTAAAGGCATTTAAAAGTCAGCAGTGTTCCTTTACCATACTTTATTTTACATTAATCTTCCTATTTCTAGCTACACATATATATTCTGCAAATTCGTATCATGCAGGTCATAAACCTGTCGGCCTTAGTTTGCACATAAGCAAAATGAAATTGTACAAATGCCACTGCTCCATTACCATTTGGAGTGGCAGATGTCCAATTGCCAGCTGCACAAGCACTGAATACGAAACGCTAATTACAGAGTAATCAAATGCTTTGTTAAACCATATTTAAGAATCTTATTGTCATTTAATAACTACACGAGTATTAGTAGATAAACACACACGTGGCCCATTACCACAGTGTCCGTCAAGTTTTTAAGCATATCCGTAATGCGATGGAGGATAAATGAGAACTGTTGATTGGACAAATGTGAACTTCCCAAAAGCTTTTGACCCTCTCTTTCAATGAAAGCTCCTGGGAAAACAGAAAATTAAGCTGTCATGAGATGAAAGGTAGAGTTGCATCATGGACTAGAAAATGGCAGAGGGGGGAAAAAAAAAGGGAAGAATTAAAAAAAAAATAATCATTAATTGTGGCAAAATGCATCAAAACAGTGCCACAGTATTATCTTTAGGCTTAAGTCAAGTATATGATTCTATGACTCTATATACATTTAGAGCCTGGGAAGGGAAATAATTTAATGCAACAGTATTTGCCACTGACTCAAAAATCACTTAAAATCATTAAAGAAATAAGAAAGCACGACAGCAGAGACTATCCATCTGGCTTCTGAGTTTACTTCCGCTGTCTTATTCTTTGAAGGAAGGAACTCCTCTATCAACTTCTTTTTGTCCGCAGCACAAAAACCAAGCTAGAATTGTTCATCTGAAAAAGCATCCCACAGCTAAGCATCGTTCTGTACACTCCACTTGACTTTATCGCCACCATCAATTAGTTTAATGTTCCCTTTACCTTTTTGTCAGTACTACCCCCTAAGTTGAGGGAGCTCCCTCAAGGAGCGTGATAAATTTAAAGAGGAAACCTGTGAAGTGGCTTTCTGCAATTAGGTCATTAAAGTTACACACTCAAATCCCTTTCAGTCTTAAAGTCTGTGAGGCTGTGACATCGTCTTCTCTTAAATAGCATTTTAGAACTCCTATGTGTCATGATGTCTTTAAATAATTCAGCCGCAGCCAGGCAGTTGGGCTGATCGCACCCAATTAATCCTGATAATTCTTCCTTCACCTGCCACTTTATTATTGAAAGAACCGACAGAGCTCTTGAGCAGAGTTGGCTTTTATTTTATTTTTTTAACTCACATGGATAGTACCTAGCCCAATAGTCTCTGGCTGCTTTCCAAAGCCTCTGGCAAAAAAGGCAAAATACAGCAGGATGCCCAAGAGGAACAGGTGGCAGTATCTATATGGCAGTTGAAATTCAATGTTAATGATATTACTCTAACTTTAAGTAAATTTTGCAAGTTGTTAAGTTCCAAAGTAATGATCCCTGTGGAAAACAGAGATCTATGCGTCTTTGACAGCTGTCTTTTTTGAGCAAAGCTTAAAAAACCAACCCAGTATTTTTGTGTCACTGTTGACAATGTAGAGAATGCTTGCATGGCAGTCTATGCGTTAATGAGAGATCTCACATCTAACAACACAGGTAACAGTTATCTTATATCAATCTCTTATCTCTTGTCTGAAGCAAAAATTGGAAGGATTTACGGAAAAGCAGCAAGAGTGGTTAGAAACGTGCAGATTCTTATGATTTTTTTTTTTTTCTAAATAAGGGTCCCATAAGGAAAGCACAGTTACAAGTACTTATTTACCAGATCTCTAATGAAAACACAAAGCAATGGATTTAACTCTGGTAATAAAAAAAGTTTTTCTCCATGAAGGTAGCAGAATGTACTGAGACAGAACCAGAAGCGAAGAAATAAATGATTTCACTAATTCCTCGAGACGCCCGAAGCTATATTGCAGATGCTTGCTGCTGCAAATGCCAACATAAGGATATATCTCAAAACCAGTCGCGTTGTAGATGATGCACATTACTCATGGACAACGATAGCTCAAGGCAGTATTTCACATACCTGGAAATATCACTCAAGTTTGATCCAAACTGAAACACAACACTGAGCTGATAACAACAACAAAATTGCCCCCATGATTCTGCTGCCTGAGAATTATAAACCCTTGGGTACCACAGAAGGCTCCTTTGAATTTAAAGTATTTGTTTAAATTGCTACTACTCTTCATGTTTTCAATAAAGGAAAGTTATGAAGAATAGTTATATCCACTCCTTATATTCTACAAGACAAACCCTTCTTACAGGGATAACAGTGAATGCAAGAGGGGTAACGCACTTGTCATATAGACATTCACATCAAAACAGACCCCCAAAACTGAACATTACATGGGCTAAACTTGCCTGAAACATCAACCCTGCTAAAATAAGGAGTAAATGGTAACATTTAAGCACTTAGTGTTGAACAATAGCACGTATATTTGACTTTGTTCTGTTTGCTTGGGTGGGAGGATGCTGTTTTTTCCTTTATTATTATTTTGCTTATGTTGGTGTACAAAAAGTTGGGTAATTCAGCACAGAGCTGGAAAAGCTTAGTTAAAAAAAAAAAAGCATCTCTATTGCTTGCCCTCTGGCACACAGGATTCAGTCCAAAACTCCTGAGAAACCATGAAGAAGGAATTACTACACTATACAATAGATTTGATCAGTGAGGGATATAAGAGTCATTTTAGGGCTTAACATAGTTGAACTGGCAAAATAATCCTTTTCAGCTGGTTTTCCATTTCAATTGGTTTAATATTCTACAGAAGGATGTAGAGCAGTTAGTCATCCACCTCCACGAGGGAGGAAAACTGGCTAGATGCAGCCTCAGAAAGGCAAGAAAAAGTGTTTTTCGTTATTAAAAAATATGAATCTTTGAATACGGGTCATTGTGTTTGGGACACATCAAGAGAATGCACATATGAAATGCTACAAAAACATCTTCCTTCACCTTCCCATCTCTGAATACATACAATCGATTAGCTGCCATCATTTAGGCTAGTTCTTTAAGGAGTGAAAGGCAAAGAACTGCATGTAGGCATCTGGAACACAATGTAGCAATTTGTACTAAAATTAGCATATTAAAAACAAATTGATAAATGGCACAAAGACGTAATTTGCACAACAAGCTTTCAATTTGGCTCTTCAGCCTGCAACCTAAGGAAAACATAATATTTGATTTGGAACTGCCAGCATCCTTCAAGCTTCAGGCCTCCAATAGTTTCTTATAAATTATTTATAACAAACATTTAATGCAAAATTTTTAAGTACCATCAGCTTAACTGAGTGGTACCAAGACAGTGAGAAATCAGAAGCTGATTTTCACTCTTTTGTAAGGTAATGCTTAAAGTAATACAGGCTACACATGAGTTTTAACATCAAAAATGACCACAATGAGAACTCAGAGAGATGAGAAAACTATTTTTTGTACTTTCTGGTTTGTTTACTCTCTGGGTTCAGATTTTTGATAGAATATGAAGGCCACAAAGGCACACCAACTGACAGAAGACCGCTGGGCACCACAGACCCCAAATATATTCTCAGTTCTTCTGCTAAAGCAACTAGATTTCAGGGTAACATCTTTCTGATCTTCCAAAGTAATTAGCTTCACATCAAGTATTTTAGAGAGAGTTCGGAAAGACCCCTCAGTTGCTTCATGAAAGATACGTTGCCAACCAACTTTTGCTGGCTAAGATTTAAATGCTGTGTGTTCATATCATAAAAAAAACCTAAATATTTCCTCTTACTCTGAAAATGCAGTTACAGAATTATTGCTAAAGAAAATCTAAACCATCTTGACATCTCTACTGAAATTATCTATTGTTATCTTAACCCTAAAATGAAGTGGGCTTATTTACTGTTTTGCTTTTAAAACTTGGACCATTTAAATGCTCTAATTTACAGCACAGCCCTTATACACATTTTGTTCAGCGCAACTGACAGACCAACAAACTGCGGTCCCAAACAATAAAACCGTATGGAGGGACCAGACCTTCTAAATTAGTCCCTTTTTCTTCAGAACACTTGCCTCTCCACCTCCCAGTATTAATCTCATCCTCATCTTCCTGCTCATGAATAATCTAGAAGCGGATGAAAAGTATCAGTTCACAAGGCCAACAATGTGGGGATTATTTCAAAAATTTACATACTAGTCAAATTTATTTTTACATGAAGGAACAGAGCTTCCTCTTCCCTATGAGGATTATCTCACAAATTACTTTTTTACAACAAGGAAAACACAAAAACACATACTCTGCAAAACTCTCATTCTATTTAAAAGCGTCTAAGTTTGTCCCGGTTTAAGAGTATTTAATTTTGTTCCCTCTTCAGCTGGCCTGCTTCTTCTCAGCCATAAATCTACACACCAACTTCCTTTTTCCTCCAAGTTTCTATGCCGCCTATGCTACTGTTATTCACATCCTTCCCATTCCCACACTCTGAAACCTCTTTCACGACTATTCATTTTCGTCCTTCATCCACGTCAGGGTTTGGAACCAGGAGTCACAGCCTGGCATGGATGCCCAAAACCTTCCATCTCCTGCACGCCAAGCTCTTCCAAAGTGCTACTGAAGTGTCCCAGCTATGCGAAAGGCCTCCTCAGACTGCCCACTCCAAGCACTTCAGGGTAGGTGAGCCTGTTCGCTTTAGTACTATTTTCCTAGGGTCTAAACACTTCAAAAGCAGACACCTATTTAATACATATGAAAGCTTTTTGTAGGACAGGGTGTATGTCAAGTGGCAGCACATAACTACAACTACTACACCCTTTAAAGTCTTCGCCCAGGATACAAAAATATTTCATTTTTCAGCAAAATATCAGTGACAGAGGGCTTGATCCTTTACCAGCTGCCACAACATACTCTCTTCTCAAGCACCTGCTGAGTGATGCTAGAGTCTGAGTGCCTTCTTTTTTCCCTAAAATTTTCTTGAATATATCTGAATTCCTGACTGTTTCTGAATGACCGAGTTTTGAGGTCAAAACAACAGTCTGCTCTCTTGCCATGGCTCCCAGCTACCCAAAAGACCACCACCTGTGCCAGAAAGACTCTTCAAGCTACTCGTAACTCCCACCACCTGCACCAGAGCAACCTGATGATGGTCAAGACCCACCAAAGACCAGTTGGGCAAAGGCATCTCTCCTGGATGACGACTCTCTCTTCTGTACAAAGATGCCTTCTCCCTCCTTGCTCTTCCTGAATAGTTTGGCTTGGTCTGACCATCCGCGGCTGGGCAGATGCTCCCATCTCCTCTCAAGGAGCTGCAGACCCTCATGACTTTACAGCTTGGCACCCCAGCCACGATTTGAGTGAAAACTCCCCTCTTCGGCCATCCAGCCCTGCTCCAACGCCAAGCCACCCGTGATCCCACCTCACCCGGCCACCCCAACTCAGACACCCAAGCCCTCGGACACCCCCTTCCTGCCCTGCCACAACTTCGGGACAAAGGCCAAAGGGACAGATTTGGGATGAGGGGACCTGAAACAACACGCTGGGTCACGGGAAAAGAGGGAGCTATACCACCCCCTCCTCAAGACGCAGATTTGGGGGGGAAGGGAAAACACCCACTTCCACCCGCCAGGGCTGACTAAGGGACAGGGGCCCTGTTACTCCGCCATTTGTCCCCCCCTCAGGAAAGAAGGGCCATGGAGGAGGGGGGAT
>VWZL01002661.1:0-69469 GCA_013396915.1 Stercorarius parasiticus | reverse complement strand
CGGCGATGTAGTAGGAGACGGCATAGTTCTCCTCGCACCACTCCAAGGTGGAGGTCGGCGGGCCCCAATAGCCCTCCCGGTCGGCGGCCGGAGCCATCGCGGCGCCCGCTCCAAGGCCAGAGGGGAGCGAGNGGGGAGGGGTGGCCCGCGGGTTGCCATGGCGACGGGCTGCGGCCTGCGGGCGCGGGAAGGCCGGGCGCGCTCGGCTGAGGGGGGGAAACTGGAAATGAGAAAAATGTTGAGGTGAAAAAGGCAGATTTCAGGAAAATCCGTGGGGGGAGAGCGGCCGGGGGCACGTTTGGCTCGGAGGGCCGGCATGACGCCCCTGTGGAGGGGAGGCAGGGCGGGCAGCATGGAGGCCTCACTGCAGCCGCTCTCCTCAGCTGCTTTTGGGGCAAAACATGCTCCCTTGGGTCGGTTTGGTGGTTTCCCCTCGCTGGTTTTCCTTGTAGAGTGCAGGGAGGGTTTGTAATGTGAGCGAGGCAGCGCGCTGGCTTCGTGTTTTTAAACGAAGAGGCAAATGTTTCTCGTACTCGTGGGCTGGGAGGAGGAAGGAGTTTTTTTATAGCACTGCCTACTACACGGGGGTTTTCTCTCATCTGATGCCTTATTTAGTTTCCTCAGTACTTACTACACATACTATCCTTACAGCCAGAATATTCAAAGTGCTTTTCAAGCGGAGTTGGTATCAAAGGCAAGTAGAGTCTAAAAAGGGAAAGACTTGAAACAATGGAAAAGGATAAAACACACAAGTAGAGGCCTAATAATATCATGTGGGGTTTATGTTTCAGAAAAAGGTCCAAAGACTGGATGAGAAGCTTCGGGCAGACCTTGAGGACTGTACACAGTGCTTATACCCAGCTGATCAGCAGAATTTATTATAGCTGCATATGAACACACCAACTTTTTTTTCCACACCTTATTTCTCCTCTGTAAGCTAAAAAAAATCTAATCTAAACACAGACCTTTCCTAGTGTAAATGCTGGTGTTTCATAATGTATACACGTGTCGTGAAGAATAACCTGCCTTCTGCAGTTCAGCTCGTATATAATTGCTTTCAGCATCAGGTAGAGATGTTTTTAATGTTTTTCATAGTGATACAAAGGCTTCAAAGCAAAATTGATTTTAGTGATGGCAATGATAAAATACTTAGATTGTCAAAACATCATGAAGATCACTGTGGGGTTTTTTATGCAGACCTGTCTATTTTTTTCAGAGCTAGATTATCCACCCCAGATTTAGACTTTCAAGACTGAGGTCTCGAAGAGTACCCAACTGATTCAAAGCACAAAACTGGTTGTAAAAAATGAGGAGGATTCTAGCCTGCTTGATGCACTTTAGCTTGTTGGCCTTTTGAAGGTTCAGCTTATATAGTAAGGAAGTTTGTAGGGCTCTGACCTACCTTTTGTTATCATGCTTAACCATTTTAAGATTAAAAGTTCTTAATAGAAAAATAATTCAAAGTTTGAAATTGCAGTAGTTCAGAAACTAAAGAAATAACTATTAAATATCCTATTTGCACACCAGGAACACGAAACGGGAACAATATGAAAACCCAAAGAGTTTGTATAATATTCAATTACAGTTCGCTTTAAATAAATAATTAAAAATATTGTTGCTTGTTTCTTCTCTCAGCGCATGCGTGCTTGACACGAGATTTGTAACCGCAGTAGAAACAGAAGTCAGACATGAAACTGGCTTTAAAACTGGGCAAGATAAATTAATGAAAGACTGTATGGGGTAGATAACAACAACAATGTGGGTTGTTATCCCTTCTGTTTTTTCCAGATAGAAAGACAAGGAAAATCATAGAATCATAGAATGGTTTGGGTTGGAAGGGACCTTAAAGACCATGTAGTTCCAAACCCCTGCCCTGGGCAGGGAGACCTCCCACTAGACCAGGTTGCTACAAGTCCCGTCCAACCTGGCCTTGAACACCTCCAGGGATGGGGCAGACACAGCTTCTCTGGGCAACCTGGGCCAGGGGCTCACCACCCTCACAGCAAAGAATTCCTTCCTGATATCTCATCTACATCTCCCCTCTTTCAGTGTAAAACCATTCCCCTTCATCCTATGTCTCCCCTCCCTGATCCAGAGTCCCTCCCCAGCTTTCCTGGAGCCCCTTGAGGGACTGGAAGGGGCTCCAAGGTCTCCCCGGAGCCTTCTCTTCTCCAGGCTGAACCCCCCCAGCTCTCTCAGCCTGTCCTCCCAGCAGAGGGGCTCCAGCCCTCCCAGCGTCTCCAGGTCCTCCTCTGGCCCTGCTCCAACAGGTCCATGTCCTTCTTGCGTATAGCTTGCCCTTAATTTGAATAATTGGGGATTTTTTATTTATTTGACATGTTTTTGTAGTTATCTCCATCACAATATGCCTTTACTTCTGACTTACTCTGTGATTTGGTTCTCTGCTGTTGAACTCTGGCAAACCTTTCAGCCATTGCACTCAGAGGGGTCGTAGTATTGAAGAGGCAGCCACAAACCATTATAATACACACTTTTATTCTGCCTGAAACTATTTTGTAAAGGTAAATTCACCTTCCACAAAAACAACTTTGCCCATTTTGTCTGTTACAATTAATACATATTAAAAGCAATACTTTTCCGCTGTAACCTTGAGCTAGGCTTTGTAGTGTACTATTACTGCACTGGATATAATGTGACAGCCTGATGTTATTTGCATCTAATTGTGGTCTATCTGACTGGATGGTCAAACCTGTCCAGGTGTTGGATTTTCTTTGTCTGATTGGAACAACCTATGGAGGGAATGTCTTGTTTCTGAAATAACAAGCAGAGGAACAAACATAGAGCTCCTGAAATGCTTATTTTCAGTATTACTAAAAATGTACTTGACACACCAATGGAGTAATTTCCTGTGGCCTCAGGTTGCCTGTGGCAAAGGATCCTCTTTCCGTAGAGTTTCATGTTGCCCTGGAACCTCACGGCTTAACTGATCAGTTAGGTTAATGGAGTCATGTCAATTTACACCACTAGAGGGATTTGTCCTGTAAATTTAGTGTGTGGATCCAATAGTTTTTTGCTTGGGGAATGGGAAGGGGCTGCTGGTCAAAATTTGCACATGTTTTGATCTGTTGCTCTATGAGCCGTGAAATCTGGGGAACGACACCTGAAGAAGAACATTTTTCTCTATCCCTGCTCTATGCAAGCACTTTATCATGGCTTGTGCTGCCGGTTGTTTAACTTCTGCATAAAATGAGACCTAACAAACAGATTGATTAGAATTCATTACGGCTACATATGTTGGAGAAGATTGTACATATTCCCTCTCATCAGTATATGCCCATGAAGGGCGAGATAAAATTGACACAAAATCTTGAAGATGTTTTCACTACTTGGTTTTAATACTGTTAAAATAAAGGTATCATCAGCCACATAAATAAAGCTGTTCAAATTTTACGTTCATTATGAACCCGTGCCTCTTCTAAGATCTGATTTTATTGTGTCCTAGCATATCCAGCATCTTAGGCATGGAATCCTGAGTCAGGGTTCTCAGCTCAAGTCTCACAGCCCATGATAATGTCGGCTCCCAAGTACTGCAGCTCCAAGTGTCATTATTGGCAGCTTTCTGAATTGTCTAGTCCGTACTAGTTACAGGAAAAGGTCATTAACACCTCGAGATCCTGCAAGCCTGATCCTGTGTAATGTGTAATTTATCCCATTGATTTATATGCAGATAACATGAGTAAGATGCTAAAAGTGGGATTATAAGAGGCTGAATCAGACTCTTTGTGAAGCGCCTTCAAGTTTAAGGGCTCTTTGTGAGCGCTGTTTTTGGGATGATGGTAATTATGCCTGAAGTAATATCACAGAAATTTACTGGCACCTGAATGAGCGAAAAAGAGAAGTCGTTTCCTTACGTGAAGGAGGATCTGATGCAAGAAACTAGCTGAACTGATTTCCTATTCATAGCTAGGTAAAGCAGAAACGTCTGCACTGAAGTTAAATGGAGTCATGCATTTGTAAAGCATCATCAAAGGGACTCAAGTCCTCGAGCCGTATAAATATTCATAAACTCGCCAGTGTAATGTGACTGTTCTTACTCATATTTTCAAGGTGGTTGTGTGCATTTTGGCAAATGGCTGTGGTAGTGAATGGCAGCATCACAGATTTCAGCTCTGTGGGTGCTGTGAGCATCCAACGCTGAAGGGCTCAGATATGAATACAACCACCTGAATAGTGTTATAACGGGTTGACGAAAACAGGCTGCTGAGCGCAGGTATTTAGGGAAGGAGGTGTGACCTGCCAAGGAGAGGACAATCCCACATGCAGAGGATGGTTCAGTCCCAAGCACAAATCCAGGCTGGGCAGAGAGAATGGGTTGAGAGCAGCCCTGAGGGGAAGGACTTGGGGGTGTTGGTGGGTGAGAAGCTCAACACGAGCTGGCAATGTGCGCTGGCAGCCCAGAAACCCCCCCGCAGCCTGGGCTGCATCCCCAGCAGCATGGGCAGCAGGGCGAGGGGGGGAATTCTGCCCCTCTGCTCCGCTCGGGGGAGACCCCCCTGCAGTGCTGCCTCCAGCTCTGGGGCCTCAGCACAGGAGAGACACGGAGCTGTTGGAGCGGGGCCAGAGGAGGCCATGGAGATGCTGGGAGGGCTGGAGCCCCTCTGCTGTGAGGACAGGCTGAGAGAGTTGGGGGGGTTCAGCCTGGAGAAGAGAAGGCTCCAGGGAGACCTTGGAGCCCCTTCCAGTCCCTCAAGGGGCTCCAGGAAAGCTGGGGAGGGACTCTGGATCAGGGAGGGGAGCCATAGGATGAGGGGGAATGGTTTTAAACTGAAAGAGGGGAGATTTAGATTAGATATCAGGAAGAAATTTTTAACTCTGAGGGTGGTGAGCCCCTGGCCCAGGTTGCCCAGAGAAGCTGTGGCTGCCCCATCCCTGGAGGTGTTCAAGGCCAGGTTGGACAGGGCTTTGAGCAAGCTGGGCTGGTGGGAGGTGTCCCTGCTCAGGGCAGCAGGGTTGGAACTGAATGGTCCTTAAGGTCCCTTCCAACCCAAACCATTCTAGGATTCTGTATCCAAACCTCAAAGCAGATTTCAGGGAGGCTTTTTTCGTCTTCATCCTTTTCCTAGCACAAGCCTATCTGATTGGGTCTATCGCAGATGTATCCCAAAACCTTTCAAATCAAAAGCTGAGCCAGGTGATCCCATCCACAGCAGGTCCCATTTTACCAAAATTGCCATGTTTGCTTTCTTGTAGCAGTGCATTAAGCTGAAGCTTATCTGCACCCAGTGGTTACTACCCTGAAAGCAGACAGCGTGCGTTGGTGTCTCCAAGCACCTGCAGCTTTCAAACCGTTGTATTAGCATGAAATAAAATTGATGTCAGTTTGCGCTAATTTGCAGGGCTGAAATTGGTGCGGGAGGAGATAAACCTGCTGTTCAGCCATTCCTGAGGGAGAAGCAGTTGACACTGGGAAAAGTGTGGAAGGAGAACTCAGCTTAGGAACTTTTCCAGTCATCTGGGCTTAATTCAGCCTTATATGGGAATCGGAGCCCTTATCAGCTGCAGAATGTCTATGGTAAATATACACCAGTTTAAGCTGAAATATCAAATGAAAATCTATCAAGGGAGGGAGACTTTCCAAAAGCACAAATGGCATGTGCCTCAGTCTCATTGACTTTCAAAGGAGTCTGGGAATTGCTTTGCCTTCATGCTTTGGAAGTCTTCTCATGCTTTAAAAAAGCAAAAGCAAAAGCAAATGCCATAACGATTCATTGTTTACGCTTGTAAACCGCTTTCTCCTTAGGAAAAATATAGCAAGCTGTCTTTTTCTGCCTGCTTATTTGCATACACAGACCTCAATGTGAAGAGACTTGCTTAAACTTTGTAACAATATTTAAGTGTGTTAATCTCATTTTGGATCCTGCCTTAAGGGCTCAACTAACTTCCTTAAATGCTGGAATCTTGTCTCATTTGAGATTCTTTCAGAGCAGCAGCTGGAGGCCAGGCAGGATGCCCTGGGGTCACTGGGTCTTCCCTAGATCCAGTGTCAAACCCTAATGGCTCTCAGCTGCTTTGTGTCCAAGAGCACTAAATGTCTATATTTTGGTAACTGAATTGAGCTTAGTTTGGCTTTTTTGGCTGGATGAGGTTGGGCGAGGTCATGAATCCCAACTCCTTACGCTCTTCTGCAAAGCGCTCCACTCCGGTTTGAGGTCAATGAAGCTCCTGTTATATTTTCTGTACTCACAGGGTCTGTGGAAGATACGTACCTAAAACTGAGACATTTCTGGGAAGCATCCTTACTTCTGGATATTATAGCACTCACTGGAGTCACCTGTCCTTAGGACAAATTATAAGCTCCCTATAAAAGCTGGGAGGAGAGGTACACTGGAGGATGAGAGCCACAAAACATTGGTTCTCTCCAACGCTTGAACAGGCAGCACTGAGTCCATTTGGGATTCCAAAAACCGCAGTAGCCCTTTTTCCCTGAGAACAGGAGCGGTGCTCCTCTCTTTTTGTTCCAATCCTAGCTCCCTCCCCATGAATGGAGCTGAGACAGGGTTTGGAGGAAAACACATCACTGGGTTCTCTTCTCCAACCAGCTCCTTTTGGGAAAGAGAAGGGAAGGTATTGGCAGCTTGCAGTTAAAATAAGAATCTGTACGTAGTCTCCCGATATTGCTGTGGCACAGAGGAAAGAGAGTTGTACAACAAACTCACATTTTCAACCTTACAGGAAATTTTTTGAAGTCTCCACATTTTCGATGACTTGACGGTGTCCGAAGCCATTGGGTGAATTAAGGCAGGACTCTTCCGGCAATAGCAGCTACCTTGTGCAGGCAGGTGGCCATAGACAGCAAGCTTTTGGGTGTCAGCATCAGTTTGATAACCTGACCAGCTAAAGCTCCTCAAGCTGGGGCCTCCTTCCATCTACATTCATGCTGCTGAGGTTTCTGGCACCACTGATTTCCAGTCCTAACTCCATCTTTCCCACTCACACCATTTTGGGTGTATGATCAGATGGAGACTGGGCAAAAGGTGATCAGTGACCACCTACTGCAGGAATGCAAGTCCCAACAATATAAGGGTGACTTAAGGCAAATGTGGAAGGCAAAATATTATCAAGAAACAAGAAACTGGCTGGAAGACAGGCTAATCTGAAGTCTGTGAGGGATAAGGGCTGAAGCTCTTTTACCCCAAACCCCCCGTCGGAATGGATTTAGAGGAACTAGCTATTGCCAGCGTCTCCCCCTTTTATTATAACTTTCAGTTTAGGGAAAAAAGCACCCACAAACCATTTGTTCCCTGTATCTTGTATAATGAATCAATTAGTGTCTGAGCCCGGAAGGCGATATATCCCACCCTGTGCTCTGTAAAACCCTCGCCCATCCAGTTGTGCACTGTTTGGCATTTGGTCTCACGGAGAGGGAAAGCAGTGTCCTCGTATTGATACTCCTGGAAACCTCTGCAACAAAAGGGGGAAACCACTAGGAGTGAGCAGAAAGTCTCAGCAGTAAGCTGATAGAGACATACTAAAATGTCAAATGTTAAAAGAATTTTTTAAAAAATTGAACACTTGAAAAGCCTTCAGTGGCACTGCACCTACAGTAGGGAAGGCAGCCACTGATTTCTTCCTTGATCTCTGGGAAAATGGCATACGTACGCCAAGCATATGCAAATTTTTCTACCTAGCCTGGAAATGAAACGCATTCTGCTCATGTAAAAAAAACCATCGTTGTATTTCTCTCATTTAATGCAGGAAGGAGGAGAAGAAAGAGATCAAGTCATTATTTACTTGGCAAAAATCCTTTGTTACTTTTCTGGGTATCAGTTAATTACCAGTGAGCTAATCAACTTACACCTCAGCCAAACTCTTTCCTTTCACAAGTCATTAATAAAGGAGACTGCTCAGACAGTTGAAATTGACTTTATTAGCATAGCTTGGGTATTTCAGACCTATGAACTAAAAAGGGAATGAAAGGAAACACAAGGAAATACAGCAATACATTTCCACTTGCAACTTTCTTCTGGGGTGACTTGTGTCCCATGGTCATTCCCGCAGGAAGTGTTTGATGATCAGCCTCAGTAGGAGAGTTCACTGCTAGACAGAGAAAGAAATAAGTTTTCTGGAGCTTTTGTACCACTGACCCTACATTTTTGGTGGCATCAGCTCCCGAGAAGTGGGTCACTTCAGCCTGTATTGCAGAAAGCCTTGGTGATGCCCTCCTGCTTCATGAATTCTTATGAACGAGAGTTGGCTTCTGGGCATGGTAGAGTCCAGGTGTTTGATACACCAGACTTCATACATCTGTCATACCAAAACTGTAGACGAGAGTGGGTCCATCATGACACACTTTTCTGAGAAGTTTCATCCAGAAGTGTGAGGTAATTATTTAAGTACAATGTGAATTACCTAATTACAACATATGAAGCTACATCATGTGCATGAATCACATTCTGTCTGTGTTAAGGTATTACGGCTGCAGTGGCAAGTCAATGTGATCATAGAATAGTTTGGGTTGGAAGGGAACTTAAAGATCATCTAGTTCCAACCCCCCTGCCATGGGCGGGGACACCTCCCACCAGACCAGGTTCCTCCAAGCCCTGTCCAACCTGGCCTTGAACACCTCCAGGGATGGAGAAGCCCACCGCTTCTCTGGGCAACCTGGGCCAGTGCCTCACCACCCTCACAGCAAAGAATTTCTTCCTCACATCTCATCTAAATCTCCCCTCTTTCAGTTTAAAACAGTTCCCTCTCGTCCTATGGCTCCCCTCCCTCGTCTTTCCTGGAGCCCCTTGAGGGACTGGAAGGGGCTCCAAGGTCTCGGCGGAGCCTTCTCTTCTCCAGGCTGAACACCCCCAACTCTCTCAGCCTGTCCTCACAGCAGAGGGGCTCCAGCCCTCCCAGCATCTCCACGGCCTCCTCTGGCCCTGCTCCAACAGCTCCGTGTCTCTCCTGTGCTGAGGCCCCAGAGGTGGAGGCAGCACTGCAGGGGGGTCTCCCCCGAGCGGAGCAGAGGGGCAGAATCCCCCCCCTCACCCTGGTGCCCACGCTGCTGGGGATGCAGCCCAGGCTGCGGGGGGGTTTCTGGGCTGCCAGCGCACATTGCTGGCTCGTGTTGAGCTTCTCACCCACCAACACCCCCAAGTCCTTCTCCTCAGGGCTGCTCTCAAGCCATTCTCTGGCCAGCCTGTGATATAATACTGAATTACTGTCTCAGGCAACCTCTCTGTACTGAGTGCTGAGCATGGCAGCTGTGGACAGTGTGAATCACTCAATGGTTTTCTGAATTCAAATGCCATGGAAGGTGTGACCTAAAAGTTAGGCAATGCTAATACGTGGTTCAAACTTGATGCAGTATGCTTAGCACAAGTCATAGAGCACCGTCTGTGAACGCTGCGTGGTTTCTGTGATCCATATTAATGGCTTTGTAGCTTTCTGGAGTGTGACTGTCTCAGGAAGAGGATATGGTGACTCTCCCTCGTAGGCTATACTTCAAAAACCAAGCCTAGGTTTGTCACCTGTAAAATAAAAGGGCCCTTGGAATAGCCACTGCTGGTCCTGGGGCTGGCCTTTCTCTAGGACCATCGCTGGACAAGGCTGGGAGTCTGTACTGCTCTAGGACTGAAGTGTTTGCATCACCTCTGCTATCCAAACCATGTGCCCTGTCCACCGTCAGGTACAACTGAGACAGGTTAGGGGACTCCTGATGCTCGAAGGAAAGGGGAATAAAATTCAGCAGGACTCCAGCTTGGATCGGTTGCTCTCTTATTGCAGCCTTCCCAAAGACAGCTGCCATGCGCTCAGAGGTCGGTGCTGCACATCAACCCATTTGATCAAGGGTTAAGCAGTGTTTCTGGATGAATTAAGTTTTTTTAAAATGCTGTCAGAGCAAAGATGCGATATGCTGTTCAGTGCTCCTAGTGTGCCAGATCCAAGCAGAAAGAGCTTAAAACCTTCCTTCTTGTATTCCCCTTTTAAAAGGAGTGTTTCTACCCACTGCTCCCATTGCCAGAGACTCTGCACTATTCACATGACCATCTCCATTTTTGAAGCCAACGCTCTCTGAAGGCTTTGGAGGCCAGACTGCTAATCTCTTGACAAGCAAGTGTATTTCTTGACAGTGTGATTGGTGTTGGCCCATCGCCCTTAGTGGCTTGGCTCTCTGACAGCTGGCAGTGATTTTGTGACGGCTGGAGCCCCAGTCACATGCCCCCTGACAGCAGCAGAATAATATTCTCATGCCTGCGATAATGGCAAATGCGTTTGGAAAGCTCATGAATAAAATTCCCTTCTCTGTCTCTTTTTATAACTCTGACATGCTTTTCTGTTGCCCAGTTTCTCCTCGTTCTTTTTTTTTTTTTGTAACACCCCCCCCCCCCCCAGTTATTTCTCCCACTCTATTATTATTCCTCGTGTTATCGGAGTGTCAGAGACAGACACTTCTAATTTCTTCCCTGCTCGAGGCTCAATGCTCTTTCTTTTGGTCTTTGAGCAATGTTCCCCAGATAGTGTTGGCAGGAGGCTGAGTCCTGTGTGAAACTGCCGTGCAGAGCCCCTCATATTTTGCTCCTACCAGCTTCTAACAATGCCAGTTCCGTCTTCCATCGCCCGCGCTTGCCAGCTTTGATATTTATTTTCAAAACATGCCTTTGACTCTTGTGTTTTCTCAGGAAAGTTTGGGCTTGGTTCCACAAGCCTGACATACCTCCTAATTCAAAGCGCAGAGAGGAACCTCGGGTACAGGGAGGCAGGGGAAAGGGGGAGCCACGGTGTAAAAGCCAATTTTTATTTTTGCCTTAGCTCATGGAGAGTATGGTTTGCCCTTGGCTGAGCAGGGGGAGGTGGCTGGGGCTTATAGCTCAGCTACCTGTTGGAGCAGGAGTTGTGGAAGAGGAGTCTGAGGATTTTCTTAATGGGACTTACTTCTTATCCCAGAGAAACTGGTCGTAGGAGGTAGGGGGTTGCTGCCAGCATGCGGGAAACCTCCTGTTTCAGCAATCTGGGTTGAAAGATTAATGTCTAATTCTCTAGGGGTTCTGGTAAGATAGGAAAATAGTTTATCTCGCTGTTTGCAATACCCCCCTCAAAATGAACCTGCATCACTACGCGAACAGTCCTACTTCTTTTTCAAAGGTGGAACACCGCCGCACAAACCAAACAAGTATGGTTGTGTGTAACAACACCCCACTCCGGCCACCCCCCTTATTCCATGATACGTGTTTTATGATTGCATTTATTTAGCGATGGTCAGTGGTGCTCGATGGGTCTGGCTCCAAGGCTGAAGCAGTTCCTGAGCTGTGCTTGCTCTCTGAAAAGAGGACTCAGACTCATAAGTCTCGCAAGTGTGGGCACTTTGCTGGCTCTGAGCCTGCCTGCAGCAGAAGTTCGAAACTTTCACGCCGTCTTTAGGAATAGCTGAGCTGAGAAAACCGCTCCCTTGCCAATTCCTGTGTCCTCCCCTGGGTAATGTGACCAAGACCTATAACTTTGTCGTGGTTTAACCCCAGTCAACAACTAAGCACCACGTGGCCGCTTACTCACTGCCCACCAGGTGGGATGGAGGAGAGAATCACGAGTAAAAGTGAGAAAACTCGTGGGTTGAGATAAAGACAGTTTAATAGGTAAAGCAAATGCCATGCATGCAAGGCAAAAAACCCCAAGGAATTCAAGTTGGGGTTGTTCAGACTGGAGAAGAGAAGGCTCCGGGGAGACTTTATAACCCCTTCCAGTACCTGAAGGGCGCCTACAAGAAATCTGGGGAGGGACTTTTTACAAGGGCATGTAGTGAAAGCACGAGGCGTAACGGCTTCAAACTGGAAGAGGGGAGATTTAGATTAGATATCAGGAAGAAATTTTTAACTCTGAGGGTGGTGAGCCCCTGGCGCAGGTTGCCCAGAGAAGCTGTGGCTGCCCCATCCCTGGAGGTGTTCAAGGCCAGGCTGGACAGGGCTTGGAGCAACCTGGTCTGGTGGGAGGTGTCCCTGCCCAGGGCAGGGGGTTGGAACTACATGATCTTTAAGGTCCCTTCCAACTCAAACCATTCTGTGATTCATTTACAGCTTCCCGTGGTCAGGCAGGCGTTCAGCCATCTCCAGGACAGCAGGGCTCCATCAAGCTGATGGTTACTTCGGAAGACAAATGCCATAACTCCAAATATCCCCCCACACACTTCCTTCTTCTTTGCCCAGCTTATTTATTGCTGACCATGACATCATATGGTATGGAATATCCCTTTGGTTCATTGGGGTCAGGTGTCCAGAGCTGTGTCTCCCCCAACTTCTTGCGCCCCCCCAGCCTACTCGCTGGTCGGGTGTTGTGAGGAGCAGAAAAAGCCTTGACTCTGTGTAAGCACTGCTCAGCAATAACACATCCCTGTGTTATCAACACTGCTTCCAGCACAAATCCAAAACATAGACTCATACTAGCTACTATGAGGAAAGTTATCTCTACCCCAGCCAAAACCAACACAGAGCCGTATGACTACACCCAACATGGGCCCTAGCCTTCCTTTCACCGCTGTGCCCCAGGCTGTGCACATGTATGGGCATCAGCCTGATCCTGAAAATGGACGGTCTTTGGGACTGTTTATAGATGAGACAAGAGCAACGCAGGTGGAGATGAAGATCTTCGGTATTCCTAAATCTTGTTTTGAAGGAGATCCGCAGCTGGAGCATGAAACTCCTTTGACTCACAAAGAGATGTCAGAAATGGCTGGTTTAGGTGTTAGCAGGGTAACTTGGGCGTGCAACCACTGTAAGGGAGAGGGGCATGAGGCTCCTGCGTTGAACGAGTTGTTCTGGGCTTGGCTGTGATTTTTCTTTGTCTTTCTGCTGCTTAGTAGGGGCGCTAGTTCCTGCTGGCTTGTGCTGGTGAGGGAGGAAAGTAGGACAGCTTTATGTTCCATCTGAGTCTAGATCAGCCCTGGGAGCACTTCCATGCACAGCAGAACATCTTTTCCTGGTGTTTCTAAGGAAAAAAACTGCAAGGTGCTGGAGCCTGAGCTCTCCCAGAGGGAAAAATACGCTTTTTGGAAGTGATTGGGGGAACTCCAGGAGAACAACTTCTTTTGGAGGCAAGGCAATCACTGCAGCTACTTGTTCAGCCAGGTGGGTGAGCTGAAACACGTGGCTTCCTGGAGCCCCCATCATTGTTCTCAAGAGTGTAGTGAGAAAAAGCTTCTGTTCTGTGCCACTTGGGTGTCTCAAATTAGGAAAAATACCCTGCAATTTCCTCCCATTGCTGCACTGTGCTGCTGCTGACAAGGGGCTGCCACAGGGGATCTCACTTTATTTTGTACAGAGGCTTTCACATGGGCTGTCTTCCAAAATGCTCGGAGTTACCTCGAGGGTGTTTTTACTGGGCATTTGTGAAATACTCTCTGGAGCATTTACTGGTGGTCCAGGGGGATGATCTGGCTCATCAGGGGGCCTTGGTCCACCTTGGCTTTCTGTTCTCAGGTATTGGGATGATATAGGATGAAGCAGACGAGAGCCTGGTGCTCTCCTGGACTCTGAGCATCGCAGTGCCACTGTGAAGACGTGCTGTGATCCAGTGTTGCTGTTGGTAGTAACAGACCATCAGTTTTGCATTGAGTTTGCAAGGTCTCAGGACTGAGACTTGACAGGTTTTCTGTCTGAACTTTTTTTCACCTGCCTAAGCTTTGTTTTAGTTTGTTTGGTTGAGACGGCGATTTCTCTGATTGACCAGGTGCCTGCGGCTAATTTGCTATACTTTTGTATAACCACAGTTTACATGAGTAACACTAACAAGCAGTTATTCTGTGAAAAACAAGGCACAGCTCTAACACAGTGATGTATTCTAGAGAAATACAGGGCTGGTGGGATAGCAGAGACCTTGAGAAGTGGAGATAGAGGATGTGGCGCTGAGGAGTGCAGGCATGGTGTGACAGAAGATGGGGCGTGGGTTGGCACTGGAGACCCCATGGCTATAGACAACCCACCCATGGGTAGTTACAGAAATGCAGACCTGGATCTGGACAAAAGTTGTTTTAGGGGTAGCAAAGTAAACAAAGAAATAGTATCTAAGATACATAACATACATAAATTTGGGTGTAACCTGGATCTGTAAACTCATGAAGAAAGACAAAGGTGTAAAATCATATTAACAAGAATCATATTAACAAGCATATGAAAATGACCCAAGGTGGATTTTAGGGTGATGAAGGATAAACCAGTAACATAAACTGCATATTCTTCCCAATGAAGGGCACCAGAGGCTGATGACTCAGGGTGTTAGCCTCTCCAGCAGTCCAAAGTTACTGATTTTAGGACCCAATGGAGCAATGGAGCCTAACACCAGAAAAAAGGCTAGGAACTAAACTAATGCAATTTTAATTGCATTATTACTATTATTGAAACTTTTTCTGTATAAAATCACTCTGTGGAATTATTATTCTTTCTTTTTCTCTAGTAAGAGTAATAATGATTCTTGAATTTGGGAGTTTTCAATTATACTAACAGTAAGCTCTTGGCTTTACCTACATATATGGTGTGCTTCTTCTTTGTCCTTGCACAACATTTGGACTATAACACTTCAGAGGTTGAGTTTTTTGGATGAAGTACAAATATCTACAGAGTAGGTGTTTCCATCCAAGCCGCTTACCACAGATGCCCATTATTGTCAGCGGAGACTATAATTTAATCCTAAAGTGGAAGTCTAAAAAGGGGTCAGATTAATCATGCTGTAAGACTGTCTCCTTTTTTTTTTGTGTGTGTTAATTATACACAGAAGCCAGGCTGACTAGCTTAGACGGAATTGGTTTAAGACTTCAGATGTCTTGAAATGGTGTGAATCCAGCCCAGATGTGCACGATATTCTGACTTCATGATTTTGTCTGCAGACCTGAGATGTCCTTGAGACAGGTGATGCTGGAAACCCTCCCTAGAAGGATCCATTGGTCACGTAGTATTGCTGCAAGGCTAGAGAGGACATGCAGAAGCAGCTGATCAGGCAGCTGACAAGTGGGGTCAGGTCCCACTTGGGAAGCTAGGATTTCCTCAGGGCTTCCTCAAGCCAATGACAGAGCATGGTGTTGTATTTAGATAAGTGAATTTGGATGTGAATGTAGGCTGCAGCTGACAGCCCTAGCAGTGTAGCATAGCTGTGCTGGTGAATGACAGTGACAGCTGCGCTTGCGTTCAGTTTCCTAATATCAGGCTGAATTTCTTAGCATGACTTTTCCGTTAGTTATCTAATCTGAGGAACCTAAAAAGACCTGATAATCTGAAAACGCTATTCCTTTCCAAGACCAGTGACTCACTGATGTTACCAAGATCTTCCACATCAACAAAGCAGCTTGTGTATGCTAATCAATGCAGTTCCAGGGAAGGACATGGATACGAGTGTGTCTAGGCTGGAGCTCAGGCTTTGAAGATCATTTCCTACACGTCTAAAACATCTCTCACTGAATATATCGGTTCCCCGCTGTTCATTTATTGAGTGTATTAACTTTACTCCCCTTACTGACTGTTAAGACCTGCTGCCCCGGCCCTGATCTGATTGAGACCTTACAGCCCTTCTCCAGGGCCCCTGGTGGACCCTGACTTATCATAGAATCATAGAATTATAGAATAATTTTGGTTGGAAAAGACCCATAAAATCATCAACTCCAACTGTTAAACTAACACTGCTAAGTCCATCACTAAACCATGTCCCTCAGCACCACGTCTACACGTCTTTTAAATACCTCCAGGGATGGTGACTCAACCACTTCCCTGGGCAGCCTGTTCCAATGCTTGACAACCCTTTTGGTGGAGAATTTTTTCCTAATATCCATCCTAAACCTCCCCTGGTGCAACTTGAGGCTGTTTGCTCTTGTCCTATCACGTATTATGTGGGAAAATGAGTTCCTGTTATAACGGGCTTTTCTATAATGCTGGGACTCTGAGTGCCTTGTCAGAAGAAAGCACCGTATTGCAGGAGGCCCCTGCAGTGTGCACAGGTGGAGTAGAGATAGTTTAACTCAGAGATCAGGCTTTGAATCCTGACATCTTCTGCATCTCAGGACATCTTCCACATCCCAAGACATCTTCCACATCTCTGGAGCCTTCATTTCTCCATGAGGCTGCAGTTTCCATCTGCATTCCTCCTGCCGTTCATCACCCCTTCCTTGTTTTGGGCTAGCATCAAGCAGGAGCTCTCAGGATGGCTTATATCTTCCACGTGCGTTAGCTTGTAGATGGAGAACAGGTTCCAGTGCCCTGCAACTAATAGGAAGGCTACTGACTGAAAACAACCCTCATCTTCATCATAGAATCATAAAATAGTTCAGGTTGGAGGGGACCTTAAAGATCATCTAGTTCCAACCCCCCTGCCCTGGGCAGGGACACCTCCCACTAGACCAGGGTGCTCAAAGCCCTGTCCAGCCTGGCCTTGAACACCTCCAGGGATGGGGCAGCCACAGCTTCTCTGGGCAACCTGGGCCAGGGGCTCACCACCCTCACAGCAAAGAATTTCTTCCTAATATCCAATCTAAATAGCCCCTCTTTCAGTTTGAAACCATTACCCCATGTCCTATCATTACACTCCCTGATCAAGACTCCCTCCCCATCCTTCCCGTAGCCCCCTTTAGGTACTGGAAGGCCGCTATAAGGTCTCCGTGGAGCCTTCTCTTCTCCAGGCTGATCAACCCCAACTCTCTCAGCCTGTCCTCATAGCAAAGGTGCTCCAGCCCTCTGATCATCTTCGTGGCCCTCCACTGGACACTGCTGAACATCTTCTTCTAGTGCAGTCAAGGCGGGGGGAACGAAAAGGCCTTTCCTCCAAGAGAGTTTCTTTGCATGAAAAGGCGACTGTTCACTGAAATAGGAAAGCCTACAACTTTTCCTTTGTTTTTGAATTTGAAATTGAAATTTGCAGTGGAGAGCAGCCATTTCGCAGTGCAGCCTGTGTTAATCAATTGTCCCACATAGCGCTTTTAATTAAACAGACAACTGGAGTGAATTAGGGCAGGGACAGATGCACAGGGAAATTTGGATTGCAGATGATCGTGGGGTGACGCAGTGAACGCTGGCAGTCGGGAGCTCTCGAGTCTGTCACCATCTCAGCCATAAAACCTTCTGTTTGACCTTGGGCACATTCATAGCCTTGAATCTTTACATATCCCTCACCTACACAATGTATATAGGTCTTCAGGACGGGCCCTGCCTGCAAGTTTACATGGTACCTTCCCCTGGTGACTGAATTGCAACTTGTGGTTGCTGCAGTGATACAAAGAGATTTCGCAAAAATGCTCTGACACTGCAACTGTCAGAAATATTCTGTGTGCAGGTAGGAGACCGGTAGTCACCTAAAAGCTCTCCCTTAGGATAGTGAGGATAAAGCACGCTCAATCAGATTGGCTCATGGTTTAAATCCACTCAGGATTAATTGATCTCTACCCTACTGATTCAGAGCTGTTTATTTAGTCCGTCTTTGCTTCAAACAGAAGTTCCTTTGTGCTAACTGGGAATGTATTTTTGCCTGCATCAGGTCTAAAATTGGTTAGCGGTAAATACATAGGAGTTGCCAATAGGAGTGTTTCAGCAAGAAATCATAGAATCATAGAATGGTTCAGGTTAGAAGGGACCTTAAAGATCATCTTGTTCCAACCCCCTGCCCTGGACAGGGACACCTCCCACTAGACCAGGTTGCTCAAAGTCCCATCCAGCCTGGCCTTGAATACTTCCAGGGATAGGGCATCCATAACTTCTCTGGGCAACCTGTTCCAGTGCCTCACCACCCTCACAGTAAATAATTTCTTCCTAATATCTAACCTAAATCTCCCCTTTTTCAGTTTAAAACCGTTACTCCTCGTTGGTGTCCCCCCTATTTGGCGACAGGACCACTTGTGAAGGTGGTCATATTAATGATGTGATATTGCTGGAGTGTTTCCTGATTGTTGGACATCGCTCTGTGAATCCCAAAGGGTGGTATGGATTCCTGAACAAACACTTATTTATCTAAAATTACATAAAATTTCTTAGAACTATTTTTTGTTTGCACTGAATTTGCATCTAAGCTCAGAGTCATACTGAACTGGTCAATGTAGAATCATAGAATTGTCAAGGTTGAAAGGGACCTTTCAGATCATTGAGTCCAACTGTAAACCTAACACTGCCAAGCCCACCACTAAACCATGCCCCTAAACACCACAGCAACACGTCTTTTAAATACCTCCAGGGATGGCGACTCAGCCACTTCTCCAAGCGGCCTGTGTACAGGTAGTCCTTCCTGCCAAAAGTGTGTGGTTTGACAGAAAAGGCAGAGGTGAGGGGGACAGGACATCCGTGGAGATAGGGTTATCCACCTATTGCACTTTAAGGAAAGTCAAGTGACCGAATGACCAGAGCTTTTGTCTCTGATGCCCAGTCTCATCCAACTGATGGCACATGTTCTTCTCCATGTTTCTTATTGTGCTGCTTCAGATGTGCTTTCAGGATGGTCTGTTGGTGGCCACCATGTGAGACCCAGATCCTGGGACAGTTCTTCTCACTCACCCCTTTATATTAGAGGAGCCAGCACCAATGTCCCGTGTTGCAGAAGAGCTGGGTGAACTGGTGTTTTGCTTCCTCCAATATCTCAGCTGAACAGGGGTGGTTGAAGCAGCTTACTGGTTCTCAACTCAAGCCCTGCTTCCCCTTGCCAGTTATGAGATTAAAAGACCAGTAAATTCTGTAGGGCTTTTCTTTTTCTTACCCCATAAGAGGTGCAACGGGTTCTCATTTTCCAACTTTTTTTTTTTTTTTTTTACAGCCAAGACAGTTAGAAATATACTTAAAAAAATCACACTGAGAGTCCTCTGTATTCACACAAGCCCAAGAGCTGGGACTCACCCCCTTCCAGCCCTGCCTCCTCACCTTCCCGCAGTGTAGGATGCGCGGTAGATGCACAGAGGAAGATAAAAACAGTGAAAGGCTCAATAGATGATGATTTGGTGACTCATATTTGATGAATGCCTCACAACCAGCTTTACGGGGGACTGCAGTAGTTTCACTGCTTCAGCTCGCTTTGCGTCTCAGGCAGAGAGACTATGGTCCCTTCTGCTTTGTGGCAGCAACGCTTCCAGTGCCAAGTGTTGTGCTTTGTTAATCCACGTGTATCAGGAGACAACTGCCTTTTGCTATTTGCAGCATGTAAAAATCAATATGCCACTTACATATCCTCTCTGACTGTCATCCCAGACACTTCTGCTCTGCTATTACGTGCAGAAAGTTTACCTCCCTCAAGCAGAACACTGTCTATTTTCTGCATGAATGCGAGAAAGTCTCCAACGTTATGGCCCCATCTAAATTATAGGTGTGAGAAAAGGATTTATGAAGAGTATTACAGGATGGGTGGCTTGTGAAAACAGAGTACTGGTCCCCAGGAACAAGAATATCCTTTCAATTGCCACAGCCCTGAGACAACCACATTTTGACCATACACCTCAACTCTAAGCTGTTCATAGACCTCTATCTTGGAGGTGTGGTAGAACAGGTGAGGACAAGATGAGATTCAACAATCCCTCATATAAACCTGTCCTGTCTGATCTGCCACAGGAGACTATTTTGGGGCTGAAGAGCCAAGTTGTTGTGTGCAATGTAAGAAAGACAACATGTCCTGTGGGACCATGATCTTCAAAATAGGATAGAAGGGAGAGATGCATGGAAAGGGAGCAAAGGAGAGAAAAGATGGTTGGAGAAATGATTGAAAATGCCTCATGGAGACTGAGATGCTTTGAAGCACGTAATGGCCAAAACAGCACATATAGACACCTAATTTAGATATCTAAATCTTGGAACAGGACAATCCTGGAAGAGAAAAGCCAACACAGATGCTAAGGGACACACAAGAGGGCTCAGATGCCAGGTCCCCTTGGCAGAGTGGGGAAGCTGAGATACCTGTGCAGTGGGAGGGCAGGCAAGCAGTAGAAAATGGGAGCCACCAGGCTAGGTATTGGGCAAAATCCTCTGCTCTCTGGGACAGATGTGCCACACTGAGGTGTCCCTCACATGGCATGTAGAGCCCAGGTCCTCTTCCTAACTGGAGCAGACGGGGAGGTTGTTGCTTTCTTTCCACCGTTTATCTACTGCCCCGGTGGTCAGAAACATCTTGGAAAGCCAGAGGTTCAACTCCTTCCCCTTCCAGTAAGGATTTCTACCCAGACCTGGGAAATCTGCGTACCAACAGCCTGCTGGTCCCAGGGATGGGGTGGAAGTGGTCTACCCTCCTCCCAGTGACACCCAACACTTCAGCAGCAAAGGCACTGTATTGAAACAATCCCAAGCACTTGCTGGGATAGTGGGATCACCCAAACAAGCCTGTTCTGGCCCTTCCTGAGTATGGCAGGAGCCATCGTCCCCTTCTCCATCCCTTGCTGTCTCTGCCAGGTAGATGACACCCACGCCACCTCAGTGCTTGTTCCAATTGCAGTGAAAGGAGCAGATTTCGCCTCTTTTCCGTTGCTCTGTTTCCCCATGGAGGCTCAAAGGAGACCTTGGGGTTTCTTGGTCTCAGCAGTGCCTCCTCTGCAGTCCTGGCCATGGTGAAGGCTGGCCCTGAGCCACCCCGGCTCCTTCTGGGGGAAGATGCCAGCAGATGGTGCTCTAAGACCCCAAATTTAGCTCTTCTGCCCCACATCCTAAGGCAGGGGCACCTTGGCACAAGCACCCCAACAGCACCCTCTCGGCTCAGATCTTTCCCACCCTGGGAACTACACTATGAAGTATCTGTAGGGTCAAATGCTCAAGACAAAATTTGAAAGTTATGCATGTTATAACATCTTCTAGCTCCATCCATCACCCAGGGCCTTTCATACCAGTAGCATTTTTCCTTGGTGGGGGGTATTTCCAAGCTAAGACAAAAATTATATTAACTTAATTAATCAGAATTGATCTGTTCTGGAGAAGCTCAACTAATTCTTTCCTCATAAAAAAATGTGGCCCACATTTTATGGGCATATCCTTGTACCGCATTGACTTGAGAACAGTGCTTTGATGAGGCAGTCCAGCTCAGAGATGTTCCCAGCAATCCTCAAGGATGGACAAAGCCATTTTCTAATAAAAAGACAAATTTGAAGGCAAAAAAGTCAGTTCAGCTAATGACAATATACCCCGGACTCGGGCAAAAAAAGGCAGTGCTAGGGAGAGTGAGTTGTAGCTGTGCTCCGTAGTTTATGGGAGAAGTAAGGTCTGTGTTTACAAAGCAAGGAGAAGAGTGTAAGAAAGTGCTTTTAAGCTGTCAGCTATTTATGTCCCTTGCTTGTTTAATTACGGACTAAATATAACAGTGGTAGAGACCAGAGAGTGCCTTGGCACAACAGCAGTGTAGAAACTTTACATTTGTGCTGCACTACTGTTTGCTTTACAGCGATGATTTGTGGGGAAGCAATAGCATGAGGAGAAGGGTTCATAGAACTATAGAATAGTTTAGGTTGGAAGGGACCTTGAAGATCATCTAGTTCCAACCCCCTGCCATGGGAAGGGACAGCTTCCACTAGACCAGGTTGCTCAAAGCCCCATCCCTCGTTCATTACCTGGGGTATGGTTGCTTGGGTCTTTGGGCTGGGAGCTCAGACAGTGAGTTTTGTGCCCTTGCAGCTCCTGAGTCCTTCCGTTCAATAGCTGCTCTGAATAAATTTATTATTTTGGGGAGGATCCCCCAAGCTCTGATTTCAGTAGCAACTCGTCCTTGCTGGAAACCAAGCTGCTGATGCTCACCCAAGAAAAGCCAACGCTTTGCTCCAAAACTCACAACTGGTTTTTATGGCCAAATCTACAGAAATCACTTTTCCCCACTAAAATGCAGCTGTCTCTGAGATAACCCACAGCACGGGTTTAACGCTCTGCAAGAAGACTCGTGCATCCTGCTGAAACTGTAAGGGGGAATTTGAGTTAGCAGGATATCATTACCAGAGCTGGAGTTTGGCAGTGTGACTACAGCTAACATCCTTTCGCTCCAGAAAATTGCTGTGAAGGATTTCAGGCGAACATGAGTTCCTGAGTCCTGTCCTGGAGATGGCAGCTCCCGCAGTGGCTGTGACATCCGTCATGGAAGGAGGAAGATTCTGGAAATGCTGTTTAGGAAGTCCTGTGATCCTCCTGCACCTTTGCTTTTGGGAAGAGGCTGGGGGAAGAAACAAGCAATTTGATAGAAAACTGAGAAATAGGGCAGTAATGAGATAGCTGTCAACACTCCCTGTGGATAACCTCACAACAGCAGAATTATTTATAGACAGAAGTGTCTGAGAACTTATTTTCTTTGACACTGTGGCTGTGGCAGAGTAATGGATAGCTCTATAGGCTGGGTTTTCAAAACCACTCAATTAGGAGCAATGAGGTGCAAAATTACATGTGCAAAGAGATGGAAACGTAGATGTTTGAGATGGAAAGGGCCTTGCTGGCCTGCCAGCACCAGCCGGTTCCCAATGGGGCAGAAAAAGAGCTCTTTTCTAAGCACCCTGATGTAAAATTGTTCTTTTTTATGGATATTTTGAACACATGACTATATGTGGAGCCTGAAAACGAGAGACAGTTGGGTTATTGTTTGCTGCTCTGGGTGCCTTTGTGTATATAAATCCTTGTCTACGCAGGGAAATTAGTTTCCTTCTCTCCAGAGGAGGAAAGTTAGAAAGAAGCCAATTTAAAGTGGAGTTCCTGTTTTGATTCATTCCTTGAGATAAGAGTAAGGGTAGCTTTTTCCAAACGGGCGTATCCATCTGAGGAGGTCATCAGACAGGGAGCTGCTCAGAAACTGCTCACTTAGAAATGCAACCAGCAAGCTCTCCTTATTTTTATTCTTCCTTGCCATTGCTCAAAACCCAAAATAAAAAAGTATCACTAGCCTGAAAAGTAGAGATCTTCTCCTTAGGTAAGGAAACATTTTGCACAGGGATGGACAGGAAGATTTTATTTTACTGCTAAATATTTCTTTGTCAGGCTGGACGGGCGTTTGCTGACCTTAGGGATTTTGAGGGATCCAGGTTTTCAGATCACACTCAGTCGCTGGGAAAAACGTGCCTCCAGTTCTGCTTGTTCTGATTACGGATGAACTTTGGCCCTGAGAAGAGAGTGCAGGTCACTGCTTATTTCAGCTGTTTTTTGAGGCTTGTGCTGGTCTTTATCCAGGATGTCTCTTTTGCTGAATTAATTTCAAAAGAAGGGCGGAAAACTAGTACCCTGCTTGCAGTAGAGACATTTTCCTTGCTGTGCTGCAGCAGAAGGTGGTGTTATTTCACAGAATAAAGGGGTGACCACCTATTAAAGGTCATAAAGATGGTCTGGTTGTTATTGAGAACAAATTGCAGCTGCAATGATTTGAATGGCAAAGGGCTCCAAGTGCAATCAGCCGGCTCGTTGGGTCACCATGAGCATCACCTGCAGGCTGCCTCGCTCCCCACTCTGTTCCTTCTTCGCCTTCTACTTTCTTGATGCATCTTCTTCTGTGATCTATACATGCGATACATAAGCCTTTATTATTATTATTATTATTATTCCTGTTTGCAGTAGTCATTACAACACTGGGGGTTAATCAGCAGGGCAAAATCCAGCCAACAAGTGCCAGCAGACCCAAGTATAGGCATTTGATCACGTTTTGAAGCTTCAGTCAGCTGTGGTCCAACAGGCAGGAAGGAGAAGTCTTAGTGCTATCTTCTACCCTTTTGGGGAGCATTTCTGAGCCCTTGGACAGGGCGGGTAAGCATCAGTTTGAGTTCTGACTGTGTTTCATGTGGTTGGCCTCCTTTTCCTGACCCTACCCAGCATCCTTGCATTGCTATACACAAGCCACGTCCATCACAGGGTGGGATTAACTTCATTTTCCTTCACACATCTAAATGCAAACATCTCCATTTGATTGACTCACCGTCAGCTCCAGTTTTAGTTGCAGAAGAGAAACGGCCACTGCTAAAGCAATTCCCCAACCTGTTTTAGGTGCCTGCCTTAGGACAAGTCAGATAGATGATGTATCGTGCCTCTAAAATAAAATGAGACAACTGCTCGCTGACTTGGGTTGCCTCTGCCAATTGTAAACGATTCTGATAGAGCCCCTCTAAAACTTCACCGAGCCCCATGTGCCAAATCAGCAAAATGATTTTTCCCCAAGCATTTAAGAATATAGACAAAGAACCGTTTAACACAACTATTAACCCCAGATGTACTGGACAGTGCTTTGGTTTTCTCTGAAGGTCCCACTCCCATGTGGTGTACCAGGAGAGCGGTTTAATCCTCTGGTCTGCAGATGCTTATGAGTCCATGAGACCTCCCCAAAGGACTGTTCGAAAGTAGAAACAACAGTCTTAGCCATCTCAGCTGTTGTACATGTAGCTCCATGTGGGAATTTGTCCAGTCCAGGTCGAAAACCACTGTCAGAGGACATGTCCTCTTCTGGACTGTCCTGACATCTGTATTAAAGTCAGTTGATGATGGCAAACCCTGTCCTCCATCATGATTTAGGATCAGGGGTATTGCTTCTTGCTGTCATTGCAGCTCTATACCCAGGGCATGTTGATTTGTCCATCTGGGAGAAGGATGTGTGGAGTGGTGGTGTGTCCTCCCCTGTGCCTGATGCTGAAGGGTGCCGCAGACCCTGTGCCATCCCTGAACAGCAGGCTAAAATTCACAGAGTGATCAGAGAGTCCTAGCCCAGGGAAAATTTGTATCTGAGGCGAGGGGTAATAAAAGGGCAGACAAGACCTCACCACCTCAGTGTCTTTCCTGCAGTGAAGGGGCCAAAACTGAACACAGTATTCAAGATGGGGCCTCACCAGTGCTGAGTACAGGGGGACGATGACTTCCCTACTCCTGCTGGCCACACTGTTCCTGATACAGGCCAGGATGTTGTTGGCCTTCTTGGCCACCTGGTCATACCACTGGCTCATATTCAGCTGGCAGTTGACCAACGCCCCCAGGTGCTTTTCTGCCAGGCAGCTCTCCAGGTGCTCTGCCCCAGGCCTGTAGTGTTCATGGGGTTGTTGTGACCCAGGTGCAGGACCTGGCACTTGGCCCATCCCCTCAGGAATTCCCCAAGCTCCAGCCTCTGGGTTCCCACACAGTAGCTGGGTGGCACCACTGTGTTGGTCCATATGCAGGTTCCCTACCTCTTCTCTGCACCGTTGCTCCGGTAAAATGAGCCGTGTTCAGCCATTACGGATGTGGAGCAAGTTGGCGTGGTGGGAGTGCCATTCATCAAGGGGCTCCGGTCTCTACTTATTATGAGCCAGCTACAATGAATCAACGTTAATGAGGCAATTTTTGGTCATTTCCACTTTGTATGCACAATAATTATTTTCCACCCTTGCAAAATAGACCCTAATTAAACTGATGGATTTCAGCAAAGTCTTGCGAGACTAAACCGTGTTCCTCTTTTATAGGGGCAGCATGGCCTGTGAAATCCGTTGCGACCCAGCTCTGCAAAGCACAACAATTTTCAAATGCCTCCCTTTGCAGGATTTTAATAGGCTGAACAAATGGAAACCTTTGGTGAAATCAAAGATAAAGAAAGAGGCGACATGTCTCTTTCTTGTGGATTAAAAAAAAAACCAACCCAGCCACCCAACCTAATTCCTTTAAATGCCCTAGGACAATGTGATATCGAATGTGCAGGAAAACAAGATGAAACTCATTAATTCACTCGAGTCAGAAATGCCTGCTCATGAAAATGCAGGCAGGAAACTGCTCTCTTTTTACAGCCTGAATTAAACAAGGGGCGATGTTTCCATGTGTTGCCCCCTGCTCTATAAACATCCCTGCTGCAAAGGGACCGCCTGAATGCAGCATCTCCAAGCCGTTGCGCTGCACTAGAGTCCTATTTCTTCTCAGCAATAGCTGTTGAACGAAATGGAGGTCAAGAGCCTATTACTACCAGCCTTAAGGACATCAGTGCTTTTCGAGGAGCCTGGCGGATCCTGTGTTTTAAAGCTAAATGGTCTCGCTGTCAAACTGTAGTTGCTGTCCTTGGAGAAAGCTGTTACAACAGCTTTGGAAACGGTTGGTGCTTGTTGCATGAGCAGATTACAACAACTCAGCCGAGTCACAGCAATTTCTTGGGTGTAAACTCATCGCCAGGCAAAAGCAGTGTTATTGGTCTGAGCTTAGCTCCTGAGGCGAGAGGATGAGCCTAAACTAGATGACCTCTTGTTATCTGCAGGCTGGAAGGGACTCGCAGGCAGCTGATGAGCAGTATCTCAAGGTGGACCTTTTGCTCACGTCTTCAGGCATTAGGAGCATGACATCTGTGGCTGCTTGTTTATTTGGGGGCTGAAAGCAAAAGCAAAGAAGGAGACTAAGGCCTTGGTAGAAGCTCCTAGCCCATGTGCTCTGAGCCCAAAAACCACTTTGTGGGGAACCTTCATGGAAGACAAATGCAAGCCAGCAGCAAATTGGAGGTGACCCCTCCACACCATGCAGGAGCTCATCCTTTTATGCCTCAGAGTCTCCTTCTGTTCCTAGGGGAAATATAATTCATGCAAGAACAGAGGAACACAAAGATGAAATGTGCAGGGCTCAATCAATGGCATCAATAATGATATCATAGAATTGTAGGATCATAGAATGATTTAGATTGGAAGGACTTAAAGATCATCTCATTCCAGCCCCCTGCCCTGGGCAGGGACACCTCCCACCAGCCCAGCTTGCTCAAAGCCCCATCCAACCTGGCCTTGAACACCTCCAGGGATGGGGCAGCCACAGCTTCTCTGGGCAACCTGGGCCAGGGGCTCACCACCCTCACAGCAAAGAATTTCTTCCTCATATCTCATCTAAATCTCCCCTCTTTCAGTGTAAAACCATCCCCCCTCATCCTATGGCTCCCCTCCCTGATCCAGAGTCCGTCCCCAGCTTTCCCAAAGCCCCTCTAGGGACTGAAAAGGGCTCGAAGGTCTCCCTGGAGCCTTTTCTTCTCCAGGCTGAACCCCCCCAACTCTCTCAGCCTGTCCTCCCAGCAGAGGGGCTCCAGCCCTCTGATCATCTTCGTGGCCTGCGTTGGCCCTGCTCCAACAGCTCCATGTCGTTCTTGTGTTCACCCCACGGGCAATGTTGTGGTAGGTTGAGGCATTAAACACCAGGACAGGGACGGCATAGAGGGTAAGTGCAGCGAGTGTGAAATTCTCATACTTTCAAACCAATGCCTATTGCAGACCATTGCTGCCTCTCCCTCAGCCTGTCTGCAGGAGCAGTGCCCTGTACCCTTCTTTTTCTACATCTCAGCATCTTGCATGCCATCTATCAGCCTGATTTTCCTCTTTCCCCTTTTTATTTGATGTGCAACCACCAAAGAAAAGACAAAACAGAGAGAAAGACGATCGAGACCTTAAGAGTCATGCTGGTGAAATTGTGCTCAGAGCAGAAGTACATCAGTTTGGATATGGAGCATTGATTCCTTTTTATCACCCTGCTTATTAACTACACAGGATTTGCTTTTAAGAAAAATAAATCAAAATGAGCCTAGAGGAACTGTGAGAGATAAGGGGAAGGATGTTTTCTCAAGTTATTTCTCCTCATGAAATGCTTTTAGCTCCAGCTCTTATGTAGGGAGCCAGTTCCCCATCTTCCTTTTTAGTAATTAAAAGAAAAAAAGAAAACCTGGCAGTTTACCAGATGCTCTTTACACATAGAATTAATATCTTTTTATCTTCATGAGATAATACATTGAGCTGGAGGAGTCAAATCAGAACATGAATGTCTTTGTTGTAATTCCAACTCCGAGAACATTTTTGCTGTAATAAAACCTAACAGTATTAAGTGGCCTTGATTTTCCATTGCAGTATTGTGACTTGGCTGGATCTTCAGATGGGGTAAGCTGGTTGCTTTACCGGTAAGGTAAAAGCTAAAGCTATTGATTTAGCTGGGACTCTATTGCTCTGATTAAACAAAGAATCTAGCCCATTGTTTTCCATAAATTACCTTGAGGTGGTGCAGCAGAGTATCAGTGTTAGAATGCAGTTGTCCAGCACTGGGGACACGGGGCACAGTGGGACAATTAGTGCAATAAACAATGCAAAGGTATTGGAAAGAAAAAGTAACACAAGGAAAAAGAAGTAGATTCCTCAGGTGCAGATATTCAGGAAGACAAACAGAAAGTCATTGTGTTTACTAGAAAAGGTGGTGTTGAACAGAGAGAGTCTTTACAGTGGAAGCGTAGAGAACCTGAACCTCCTGGCTGAGACCAATTCCTGAACAGCCTGAAGGAGACAAAGCAACCCCCTGCCTCCCTCCCAAATTCTTTCCTTTGATTGTTTGTTTATCTGTTTTCATATCAAAGACTCAACTTGGATGTCTTCCATCTTGGCTATCACCATCACCAAGGAATGAGCTTCAAATCAGCCTTCTTGGAAGCTGGCTTCTCAGGAAACCTTCTTCAGTAACAGGTTTTGCATGTCTTAAAATCTCTTTCAGAAGCATCAAAGTACCCACTAATTGCTGTGCCCTGCCTCACAAATACCTGGGTCTGAAGGGATGGATGGGACCTGTTTAGATTGGATGACTTAAGAATATTTCATTATTTCGCTCTCAGATAGACAATCAGGAGTCAGAAAAAATGTTGTAGTCAAGGGATGTTGACTGTGCTAAGCCCTCTGTGTTTCTCCACGCCTCGAGGTCTTAATGTTTTTCCGAGGTCTTCATGTCATTCATGGCATTCCAGTCTTCGTGTCATTCCTGAGAGATTCCTGAAGCTCTCATCTTCCTGTACCAGCTTAAATGAGCTCAAGGTATCACCCACTCACATCCCTGATGGGGGAGACCACATGGTTTGATGGTTGTGTCTTGAGATCAGTTGTTTCTTCACCACATGCAACCTGGATTCCAAGACCAGATCGCTCTGAGTGTCTACTTGAAACAAAAAGAGAAGCTCCCAAAATGATCTCTATGGATTCTGGATTCCAAGACTAGATCATCTGTAATGACCCCATATGCAGTAACATCAAACTGTCTGTTTCCATCAGCAACGAGAACAGAGATGGACCAAGCTGGATGGGGCTTTGAGCAACCTAGTCTAGTGGGAGGTGTCCCTGCCCATGGCAGGGGGGTGGAACTGGATGATCTTCAAGGTGCCTTCCAACCCAAACCATTCTCTGATTCTGTGATTCTATGAGATGGGCACAGAGAGGAAGCTACCAGATCTAATCAAGTTTCAGCTGAAGTTTCTGAGTCTCAAGGCTGTTAAAACCCAGGCCATGGGTGTCACACAAACCACCTGAGTGCTCCCCCTGGCAAGATGGCTTGGAGATACATCTCCTGCATGTACACAGCATGTGAGCCAGGAGAGCAATTCATGGTCAGTCCGTGTGGATGCTGAGCCTCTTCCCAAATGGGACCTTCAGTTACAAGCAGAGAGGAAATAGAACAGAAGTGTTTGCTGTGCAACAGACACCTGTTAAATTAATGGCAGGGAGATGAGCACTAATTAACTGATTGTGCTAATGAGAATGTTGGATTTTGGCAAAGTGGTTATTTCTTTGATCGGAGAGAATTGTGGATGCTGGTGTGGAGGATGAGACAACGTGTTCCTGAAAGGTTTATGGGGGCTGCGCATTGCGACTCCAAGAAAATGATTTTAAAAGCTTTTATATTAAAAAAGCTTTTATATTAAAAAGGCAATTACATTCTAACAAGAGAATAACAAGCTGAGGCCTCGTGTTGTCAGGTGCTCTCTGAGATTTTCGATTCTGGTCTTGCTGCCACATAGAATAATGCTTCTTTTTGGTGCTCCCTGTTGTTTACCTGGGAATTTACAACAGTTTTAAGTGCATCACACTGATTCACCCTCGGATGCACTACATTCCCAGAGGTCACCCGGGCCTGTGTTTGCCACCAGGTGCACAGTAGTTTCGTGATCCTGTGTTGTTCCTAAGGGGTATATGTGCCTTCAGAGAGATTATTTAAATGCTTAATTTAAGTGGCATTGCTTAACAAGATTCCTCTCTCATTCCTGCAAGCCTCATTCCTTCAGGGATGTTATGAAGGACAATTTGATCAAAAATCTGCTCCCATTTTTCAGGATTAATCAATTAATTAGTGCCAGGGCATACTCTGGGGCCTGGAGCATCCATTCAATTATCTCTTGCTACGTTGCCAGACTGGTCGGTGGCTTGGCTCACACCTCTGCTGAATATCTGAGCAGGTTTCAAGGGATAACGCGGGGCAGGAACCATTCCCAATAGGCAGCTGAGGTGAGTAATGTTCATCCCCCGCATCTGCTGACCATCAGGGAGCACAAGCAGAGATGCAGGCACTGTAGCACAGTGTCACAGACATTTATATCTCTGACACACTGGACAGCTTCTCTTAGACCAGGCTTTTGCTATTTCCCCTGGTGCTCCAAGCTGTCTGAGGCCACCAGGACATGGTTAGCACAGTGCTGAGCCCTGGCACAACTCTGTGCAGGGACAGGTACAGGAACACAGCTGCACTTCTTGCAGCCCTGGAGCATGGGTGGAGAGGAGCCACCTGCCTCAAAATCCTTTCCAGAGGCTGGTAGGGAGACAGAGACTTCTCCACAGTGATTATTAGCAAAGTGTAGGTCATGACTTTATATTTTGTTCCTCATCTAAGGAGATCTACCATTTAAAAATAACCACCTCCTCTCTGAAACGCTGCACCGGTGGAGCTGAATGACAGTGGGAGGTGGTTTCATGTTTCTAGAAGAGGGTTGATGATGCTTTCGCTTAGAGGAGACCCACTTTTCCAGCCATATCTGCCTGCCCTGCTCTGCCAACCTGCATTTCACCAACTGATACACATGGCAGCAGGAGGTACCCTTGGCCCATTGGGACAAGAGATAGCCAAACCCTTGGGGTCAGTCTCTTCTCCCAGGTAACAGGCAATAGGACAAGAGCAAACGGCCTCAAGTTGCACCAGGGGAGGTTTAGATTGGATATTAGGAAAAATCTTTACACTGCAAGGGTTATCAAGCATTGGAACAGGCTGCCCAGGGAAGTGGTTGAAGCACCATCCCTGGAGGTATTTAAAAGACGGGTAGACGTAGTGCTTAGAGATGTGGTTTAGTGATGGTTTTTGTCAGAGTTAGGTTGATGGTTGGACTCGGTGATCTGAAAGGTCCCTTCCAACCTAGGCGATTCTATGATTCTGTGACCCATCCATGTGCATGGCTGGGATTTCCAGATCCTCCTTGTCTCCTGCACCTTCAGAGCTCCGACTGTTGTGTCCATCTCTTGGCAGGGTGTTGTTTGGCCCTGATGCAATGATCGTTGTCAGATAAAATGAACAGAGGTCATCTCATTCACGTGGAGCCTGGTCAGCGGAGCAGAGTTGCATGACAAGCTTTGATTAGATCCACAATGATTGCCCTCCCTGGGAGAGTTGTTTGGTGACTTGTTTAACACATGCAACATAAGTGGCTGGTTGCCACCGCGTGTTGGAGGGCAGCTCCCAAGTGTTCCCTTCTAACAAGAGCAGGGAGGAATTTGTATGAAATAAATTGGGATGGGGTTTGGGGATTGCTTTCTTTCAAACACACGCTTTTGTGCTGTTCCCTCCCACAATTGTGTGTTTGCTCTCACTTTTTCCTCCCATGTATCCACTATCTCACCTTTTCACCCCCCTTTTCTACCAGCCTCTCTTGCTCTTTGGTCTTTCTCCATTCTGTTGCTCACAGGTCCCCCCAGTTCATCTCCATCACATGTTTGAGTGCTTTTTGTCTCTTTGAGTATGAAGTCTGATGGCAGAAACACTTGCAGACAAGTGGGTTTATGGGGAAAATTCCCCTTGTGCAAAGATCTGCTGCAGCAGACTGATGGAGAGGCAGGCTGGTGTGACCACCCAGCTACAGCAGGAGGTGGGTGGAGAAGATGGGTGCAGAGAGAGGCATAAGACCTTCAGGTGAGACTGAGAAATTGCTTCTGCTATCAGTTGCAATTGTGTTAACAGTCAATTAAGCTACTTTGGACTATGGCCCAGGTTCAGCAAGGCCATTCTTTAGAGTAGGTCCAACCCAAAGCAGGAAGGAAAGCGTACAATATGAATGAGGCTAACAGTTCTTTCTGCTCCAGGCTCCCACAGTTCAGCTAATCACACTTTTTCTGCCCTCCTCTTTCTTCCACAGACCTGACAGAGATCTTATTTTGGATGAAGCTTTAGGCATGGTCTTACTGGGCCTTCACTGATCAGTTCAGTATTTTGACATCTGGCAGCAGGAATCTTCCCTGAGCAAGACCTTTGAGCTTTGGTTGGTGTGAATGAAAGGGAAGGAGAAAGCTGACACGCTCGCATTCCCACTGGGACAAGTCCTCTCCTCCACCCACACTGCAGAACAGCAGCTCCTTATCCCATCAAACCTCAGTCTCCTTCAACAAGCTTCAGATGGCTTAGTTTTGTTTAACCTTCCCTTTCCAGTTCTTAACTTCCTTTGGGCTTTATTTAGAGCCAGCAGTGGTTCTCACTGGGATGTTGCCAGGCAAGGAATTAATTTGTTTGGATGGAGATATGAGGGGTCGGCATGGCTGTCGCAAATTTAGACGAAGCTCAAATGCTGGTCATAGCATCTGGCTGTAGCAGACTGGACTGGATTTTTCTTTAGAAAGTCTTTGTGGCACAAATGGGGCAACCTGGGGGAAAATAAATGGCAGAAGACAAAGGATCTACCTGTTCTCACACACTTTTAGCAGCAGATTTTCTTCTATATCTCAAGTGTATCTGGCATTTAAGCTCGCACATGACCCTGCCCTATCTTCTTCTAGCAGATCTTGCTTCCATCAGAGCCTCAGCCTTTTACTGTGCCACCTTGCTGCTGCCCAGCTAGTACAACTCATTTGTCTGGATGATATTTTAATGAACAGAGGTGGCAGATGATGCTGAAGTCTGTCTCCTTTGCCAGGTGATTTGCGAAAGAATGAAATTTCAATGTGACAAGCTGTCAAACGGCTCTTCTGGAGGAGAATTTCAGTCCTAACCATTAAAACATGTGGCTGACAGTGTCTGTCCAAAGCATCACTCCCTGAAAGAGGCAATCATACCATCAGACTCTGCACAGCTTCGCTTCAGTTCCTAAATTGTTCTTTCTCCTGCCTCACACCTTTGGTGTCTATTGGCAAAATGAGAAATGAAGGAGAAGAGAGATTGGCTTGGCCGATGGCTTTTTTTCCATTCCCATCTTTGCCTGCACCTTTGTTCCACTGGGGAAAACCAGGTAGAACTGCGAAAGGTGTGAAATTAAGTGGAATCAGAAGGAAAAGGGTAGTAATTTCTTCTTGTGCTTGCTCCAAAATTTTGAGTGCTGCAGGCAGAGATGAAAAAAATTGCTTCTCTGAAGAGCCCCACAGTAGGATTTGTTTCACCTCTCTGGATTGTCATGGAGCTGGTCACCATGAGCTTCCTTAATAGTCAATGGAGGGAAATAGGTGCTTCTACAGGGTGATTCATCTGCCCTGCTTCAGATCTTCACTCCTGGATGACCTGATTCATATACAACAGTGCCTGTTCTCCGTTGAGTCTGGGCTGCTTGAATGGAGATGTCTACATGGGATAAAACAAATCCCCACCTCCTGCCTCTGCGTCTTGTCCTGGCTCTTGATCTGTCTCTATTTTTGACCCAACGTGTTCAGCTCTCTCATGGTATAGAAACCCTCCGTAGTCATAGCAGGGTGTCTTCTCAAAGAAGTCGTAGTAAATGGCTCTAAATCAGAAAGACCCCTGCTTAGTGTAACACAGCTCTGGGATTGCATGATGACATTGGATCAGGCTCAGAGTTGAACCTTGAGGACTTCTCTACTCTGTTCCATTGGGAAAATGCAGTTTTCCTGCCTTTTTAGGGGTGGTGGAGGGCTGATTTCTAGGAGCAGTTTGGTTTGGGGTCATAATTTCTGTTGCTCTGGGTTGTGCAGGTCTCACTGAAGCCCGTCGGCTTCTGGATAAAATTCTGGATGCAAAGACAACTCAGAACCCAACCTCCAATCCACTGCATTTGCCTCCATAAGAAGGAACGAGTCATCAAACCCAAGGGCCCTAACCTATCAAAAACAATAAAAGACAAGGAAAACCAGGCACAAGGACACTTAGGAAGTAGGAAAGGAGTGAGACAACATAGCAAATGCCCCGTTCCCTGCTTAGCTATTGTCTGTGTCAGTCTTCTGTAACATCACCCCTTGCTTAGCTAGCACTAGGTGATCCTTCATCATTTCTCTCCTCTGGCCCAAGGAGAATAATGCAATCTCCAAGGTCAACGTAATTACCTGCTCCTTCTCATTAAAGGAATTGCCAAAGTATCCATTTAAAATCATTAGCCTCCCCACCCCTTTCATCGCAAATGATTTATGAGGAGGTTATTTATTCCCTCCTCTTTTCTCCTGGACACCTTTATAATTAGGAGCGGCACATTGAGATCCCCCGTTCTCCAGCGTGGAATCCTATTTATTGCAAAACAGGGAGCACGGCAAGCTGGAAAATAAAGCAAGCAGCTATTTGTTTTAAAGGAATAAAATCCAGCTCATGGCTGATACTAGAGAAACAGCTCCAGCCCCAAGTCCTCTGCTTACAGACCATGGGACAGAGCAGAAATCAGCTGTATTGGGAAGGTTCAACTGGTTCAACTCTTGGCCATGCACTTGAGAGGATGATGGAGTGGGTTCCTTAATCTCTTAGTTTCCCAGCCATCAAAAAGTCAATAATTTTGGCCCATTTAAGCTGCTTGGAGCCGTGTGGCTGTTTTTCCACTCGTAAGGCTGCATGTCTTCCTAGCAACACAAAACAGCAAATCACCCTTGGACGCTGGCTATTTCGAGCCAGCAGAACAGTCATGCTTGGCCAGGCTAGGGAAAACACTCCATAGCTCCCCATTAAATGGGAGAATTTGAAAATTTCAGCCCTGCGTGATGATGCTGGGAGCTGCCAGAAGGGACAATAGGCTTTTGTTCTGAGTGTTTGGAAACTACAGTGCTAAGGTCGTGACAGTGCAATTAGCTGTAATTTTTTCAAGCAATTTTAATGCTTTTTCCAAAGACCACAGCTATACGCCATCTGAGATCAGCTGCCAGCACTCAGCAGACCCTGTAGCCGACAATGTTATTGATTTAAATCTAATACAGTGTGCATCTCGTTACTGCAAGCCCTCTGCTAACCAGCTGTAGGAACCAACCTGTTCCTTTTCTAGGTAATCCCAGCAAAATCTTTGCAGGGATAAGGATGAAGAAGCGGCTTCTGGGTCCTGTGGATTTTGTCCGGCGTTGTGATCGTGGTGTGAGGATCTCAAGAGCTGCACACGCAGTTAAGCAGCGCGATTTGTACAGCAATGTCTTTGCCAAGCTGTTGCCAAATGTGTCCAGGTGATGGAAGAATGAGCAGGCAGTTTTGTGATTCAGGGGACGGTGCTCGCACACTGTTGCTGTCCCGCAAGTCATTGCAAACATATGCAGGATAAATGTAACTGTGATAAAGAAGAGGGGCATAAAGGGACAGAAAATCGGGGTAGAAGTGGTCAAGTTCTGGTCTCACGTCAGTTTTGAGCTCCTTTTCCTTGAGTATGAAAGAAGCAATTTCTAAAAGCTCCCTGACCGTGGCTGAGCAGAAGCTCTTGGTGTAAGTATAGCTATTAGCATGAAATCTTTTAAAATTAAAAGAGTTAATTAAAATTAAAAGGGTTCCCTCTCCCTGCTTGGTCTCAGCAACCTCGCTTAGAAACCCAAGACCTGCCACTTACTCCAAGTGTCTCTTTTCTGCCTGCAAATGAAGCCTGCCTTAACTTACCTCCAATATCTTTCCATTACTGGCCCTTATAATTAGAGGTTTGGTTGTGCAGGGTGTCCATCGGGAACTAACAGGCAGGAATGTCTGCCTTGTGCTGTGGGAGATGTTATGGGTACATTGTGATCCTACCTCTGTGCTTACTGCTCAGTTTCCCCATCAGAAGAAGGAAGATAATGGCACTGGCTTTGGAGAAGATGGGGAGTGAAGCACCTGGGGATAACTGCTGAGCTTCACAGCCTCCTTGAGCACTCTTCATTTAAGGTCTTGTCCTGCACCAGAAAGAAAGTGCCTCTGGCCAAAAGAAGGGGGAAGTCAGCTTTCCTAGTAGTGTTTTTCTGCAAACACAGGGAGATTCTCAGACAGGAGATGAAGTTTGAGTTTGCCTCTGATCCTCCATCACAGCCCTGCTCCATGTCTGGGGCTTTCTCCCAGCCCTCCCAGCCCCTTTGCTCTTTCCCCACCTGCTGCCTGGAGAAGGCTCAATGTCTCAGGGCTTGTTCTCCCATCTCTTAAGCATGGAAATACCTCCCTACTTCATCCCAATTCACTGTGAAGTGTCAATAACTGGTGGCTTTTTGGCACAGGGAGGAAATTTGTCTCTCCCTGGGGAGAGAGGGCTGTGCCTTGTAATACAGAAGACATGAAGCCCCACGATGGGGTGATCTTTCCTCCATCACCACCTGGCCTTTTGGGATGGGGGATGTATCCCTTGATGGGTTTGTGCAGTGAACAGCATGACAAAGTTCTCCTGGAGGATCAGCTGTGGTCCTCCAGCCATGGGCCCATCTGAGGGTTGAAGGACCATGCCCGAGCCAGTGCCCTTGCTGGGGCACGTGCCTGGCTTGGCACCACAGGCAGGGACCAAACAGCCAGGTCTCTGACCTCCATGCCCAGTTTATGCCTGGCAGGTCCGAGCAGTTTGGGTCTGAGCTCCCCGGCGCCATGAGGAATGTTTTGATGCACAAACATGTTTGTTCGACACTGCCTCCACTCTCTGCTAATTAAATCCAAAGGGTAATCATTATTTCATTGAGTTTCCTCCAGCACTGTAATTCCATCTCTGCTGTGGCAGAAAGCCCCGGACAGAGAAGGAGTTACAGGGGCAGTGCTTTAGGATAGGGTTTTTTCCCTTTCCTTTCCTTTCCTTTCCTTTCCTTTCCTTTCCTTTCCTTTCCTTTCCTTTCCTTTCCTTTCCTTTCCTTTCCTTTCCTTTCCTTTCCTTTCCTTTCCTTTCCTTTCCTTTCCTTTCCTTTCCTTTCCTTTCCTTTCCTTTCCTTTCCTTTCCTTTCCTTTCCTTTCCTTTCCTTTCCTTTCCTTTCCTTTCCTNCTTCCACTCTTTCTTTCTCTCTCTCTAATAAAAAGGCGTTATGTGATTCTTCATGCAATCAGTAGTTCCTTGCTGCAGAACCATGGCAGTGTGAGAAAGTCACACAGACTTGAAGGGAGACCGGTCAGGTTCATGAAGAGAAATTCATTGAGGGCTGCTAGAAACCACCTCCAGCTTAGGAGCTTCTCAAGGATCCAGGGATGTGGATGGAGTTGAGGAAGGCACTCTGGGAAACAGCACTTGTGCTCACCCTCTTCTTAGGCATTTCCTGGGATGCTGAGGGGGACTTCCGATCTGGCCAATCCATGTTTTTATTTGTCCCTCCCTCCCACCAAGCCCACCCCCAGTGATGTGACATGGTCACCCCTCAACATTTGCAGGATGCCTTTTGCCCTGTCACTGCAGAGCTGGATCAGGCCCCGTAGGCAGCAGGGTCACCTTGCAGTAGGTTCATCCCACAGGAGGCAGGACCCATGCAGCATCACACAGGAGAGGATTAAGAGGATCCTTTTCCCATTGGGAGCAGGGACCTGAGATGGGAGAGGAAGAAGGAGAGATGAAAACCCCGCATGCCCCAATCCTTCCAAAGACAATCCCACCGTGTGTAAGTGCGCGTGCGTTCACTAGGACCACTCCGTCTTCTCTCTGCTCCTGCCTGCACAGGGATGCGCGGTGAACAGGGGCCTCCGTATCACCAATACGTCCGAGAGACCTGAACTGAAATTGGATTTTGTGGTTCAGTGACTGAAATCGAGAAGATAAAAAAAAATATAATCAGTTCTGTTTGAAGCAAAAGGGGTCTTCCAGGGGGGTTTCAGTGAAATTATTAAAAAACCCCACCAAATAATAAAAACCACCTAAAGTGACTTCGTTGTGGCTTAATGCTCAGTGTTCCCTTTCTGTCCATAATGAAACATTTTGGTTTTATTCTGGATTATCTAGCATGTGTTAGCTTTACCTTTTTTCTTTTCTCTTTTTTTTTTCCCCTTTTAGAGATATATCATTAAAAAAAAAAAAAAAAAAAGGGAAAACACAAGTCTGGACTTTTGGCTGACACACTTCATTTCTGACACTGCTGGATTTTTGAGTGTCCACTGCCAGCCAGCATAGCAGGCTGCACAGCAACCTGGTTTCACAGGCGGTTTCAGTTTCAGTCCTTCTGAAATTCCCTTTTCTCATTAGATAAGTTGTAGATTATTCTAGACAGATTATATTGAAAGTCCTTTTTCACAGCTGAGAAACTGAGTCAGAGAGAGTCCTTTGCCTTAGAGAACTATCTCTCTGCTGTGACCACTTCAGTCTGGGCCTCCTCTGGCTCTATGGAGTTCATCTCACTTGACTTGTGTTGTCTCAAGTGCTAATGTCTCCATCTGGGCCCATCACTCCTGGTTCCCTTTAAAGTCAGCAGGGAGAAACAGGCACTTTCAAGAGTTGCTCCATCTGGCATATTTCGGCACTTCTACATGTGGCCGAATGACTCCCAGCCCTTATTCTTGGTGGTTCTTGGCCATTCTCTTCCCTGGAGATGACACCATCCAGAAGTTTGCCTTGTTTGGATAGATCCTGGCTTTTGGCACATCCCGTTGGGTCTTGCACCTCTTTCTTCATCACGACCACTCTATTTATCTGCTCTTCCAAGATTTGCCTGCTTTTCTTCCTTCTGTTTCTGACGTGGACGAATGAGTTGCATGATCTCATTGAGTTGCTGGAGCATTGTGTTTACAGGCAAGTGATTCCTTTCTTGGTTGCCTTGTGTCCTCAGCAAGACTTTAAACGCTGTTGGGGCAGAGAACACCTTTCCATCCCCTATCAATTTAGCACAGTCTTTTTATTGCCGTTGCAATATAAATACCAGGCAAAACCAAAAAACCTCTAAGTAGTTCTGTGATTCATATGAGGTTTGAAGAAATGAGGAAGCTTATCTATCTTCCAGTAGGCTAATGGGATAAGAGCCAGGAATTTCTGAGCTCTCTTCCCAGCGTTGGCTGCATGCTTTTTAGCTGGGATCTCAGCCTGTATTTTGCATTTCCCCTTGATTTGCCTGACACGTCATGTACCAGATGAAGATGGATCCTTACACAGGGGGGTTTACGCTTCCTAAATTCACAGACTGCACAGTCAAAAGGCACCACGAGGATCATCTTATCTGACCTTCTGTATACAGAAAATAAATTTTTCCCAGAAATTGGATTAGACCATGTCCTTTCATAGATACCTAATCTTTATTTCAACATAAGAAACACTGGTGACTCGGCAGCCNCTTCCCTTCCCTTCCCTTCCTCTCCTCTCTCTTCATTATTTCTTTCTTCCACTCTTTCTTTCTCTCTCTCTAATAAAAATGCGTTATGTGATTCTTCATGCAATCAGTAGTTCCTTGCTGCAGAACCATGGCAGTGTGAGAAAGTCACACAGACTTGAAGGGAGACCGGTCAGGTTCATGAAGAGAAATTCATTGAGGGCTGCTAGAAACCACCTCCAGCTTAGGAGCTTCTCAAGGATCCAGGGATGTGGATGGAGTTGAGGAAGGCACTCTGGGAAACAGCACTTGTGCTCACCCTCTTCTTAGGCATTTCCTGGGATGCTGAGGGGGACTTCCGATCTGGCCAATCCATGTTTTTATTTGTCCCTCCCTCCCACCAAGCCCACCCCCAGTGATGTGACATGGTCACCCCTCAACATTTGCAGGATGCCTTTTGCCCTGTCACTGCAGAGCTGGATCAGGCCCCGTAGGCAGCAGGGTCACCTTGCAGTAGGTTCATCCCACAGGAGGCAGGACCCATGCAGCATCACACAGGAGAGGATTAAGAGGATCCTTTTCCCATTGGGAGCAGGGACCTGAGATGGGAGAGGAAGAAGGAGAGATGAAAACCCCGCATGCCCCAATCCTTCCAAAGACAATCCCACCGTGTGTAAGTGCGCGTGCGTTCACTAGGACCACTCCGTCTTCTCTCTGCTCCTGCCTGCACAGGGATGCGCGGTGAACAGGGGCCTCCGTATCACCAATACGTCCGAGAGACCTGAACTGAAATTGGATTTTGTGGTTCAGTGACTGAAATCGAGAAGATAAAAAAAAATATAATCAGTTCTGTTTGAAGCAAAAGGGGTCTTCCAGGGGGGTTTCAGTGAAATTATTAAAAAACCCCACCAAATAATAAAAACCACCTAAAGTGACTTCGTTGTGGCTTAATGCTCAGTGTTCCCTTTCTGTCCATAATGAAACATTTTGGTTTTATTCTGGATTATCTAGCATGTGTTAGCTTTACCTTTTTTCTTTTCTCTTTTTTTTTTCCCCTTTTAGAGATATATCATTAAAGAAAGAAAAAAAAAAAGGGAAAACACAAGTCTGGACTTTTGGCTGACACACTTCATTTCTGACACTGCTGGATTTTTGAGTGTCCACTGCCAGCCAGCATAGCAGGCTGCACAGCAACCTGGTTTCACAGGCGGTTTCAGTTTCAGTCCTTCTGAAATTCCCTTTTCTCATTAGATAAGTTGTAGATTATTCTAGACAGATTATATTGAAAGTCCTTTTTCACAGCTGAGAAACTGAGTCAGAGAGAGTCCTTTGCCTTAGAGAACTATCTCTCTGCTGTGACCACTTCAGTCTGGGCCTCCTCTGGCTCTATGGAGTTCATCTCACTTGACTTGTGTTGTCTCAAGTGCTAATGTCTCCATCTGGGCCCATCACTCCTGGTTCCCTTTAAAGTCAGCAGGGAGAAACAGGCACTTTCAAGAGTTGCTCCATCTGGCATATTTCGGCACTTCTACATGTGGCCGAATGACTCCCAGCCCTTATTCTTGGTGGTTCTTGGCCATTCTCTTCCCTGGAGATGACACCATCCAGAAGTTTGCCTTGTTTGGATAGATCCTGGCTTTTGGCACATCCCGTTGGGTCTTGCACCTCTTTCTTCATCACGACCACTCTATTTATCTGCTCTTCCAAGATTTGCCTGCTTTTCTTCCTTCTGTTTCTGACGTGGACGAATGAGTTGCATGATCTCATTGAGTTGCTGGAGCATTGTGTTTACAGGCAAGTGATTCCTTTCTTGGTTGCCTTGTGTCCTCAGCAAGACTTTAAACGCTGTTGGGGCAGAGAACACCTTTCCATCCCCTATCAATTTAGCACAGTCTTTTTATTGCCGTTGCAATATAAATACCAGGCAAAACCAAAAAACCTCTAAGTAGTTCTGTGATTCATATGAGGTTTGAAGAAATGAGGAAGCTTATCTATCTTCCAGTAGGCTAATGGGATAAGAGCCAGGAATTTCTGAGCTCTCTTCCCAGCGTTGGCTGCATGCTTTTTAGCTGGGATCTCAGCCTGTATTTTGCATTTCCCCTTGATTTGCCTGACACGTCATGTACCAGATGAAGATGGATCCTTACACAGGGGGGTTTACGCTTCCTAAATTCACAGACTGCACAGTCAAAAGGCACCACGAGGATCATCTTATCTGACCTTCTGTATACAGAAAATAAATTTTTCCCAGAAATTGGATTAGACCATGTCCTTTCATAGATACCTAATCTTTATTTCAACATAAGAAACACTGGTGACTCGGCAGCCTCCCTGATAAGCTGTTCCAATATTTAATTACCTTCATAGCAGTGAGCTGGTGTCCACTTCAAAGGCTGAATTAATCTAGCGCTATCTTCCACCCATCATGTCTTCTTATTCCCCTTATCAGCATGGCTGAAGAACCTCCCCTTCTCTGTCTCGCTATCAGAGAGCCTTCCCCTATGTAAATACCCATATGTAATGATCTCTCTCAGCCTTCTCTTTGATGAATAAGGTTACGTTCCTAAATTGTGATTTTTACAGGTTGTGCATCTAATCCCTGGCCCTCAGCTGTTTCCCAGACTGGGTGTGTGTGGCCAGCAGAAGCGACCCATCACCTCCTAGCAGTCCTAGCCCACTGCCTACTAAGGGAAGAAGGTGACCCTTCTGCAGGATCTTTCTTCGTTTGGATGCCCAAGACCTTTTGTGGGCCTCTTCTGGCACATCAGTGTGGCTGGGTCTCACCCATCCTCGACTCACTGGAGATCAAGACAGTCTCTCACCCTTTAGGTGGACGCTGATGGAGTATTTGCCCTCTAGGTTGACACCCCTTTGACTCTCCTTCCGTGGATGCACCTATGTATCATCCCAGTACATTTCCCATTCCACAGACCTTTGAACTGCTCCCGCAAACCCTGTCCGCTTCTGAGTCCCCTTAAAGACCTTCTGCACCTCCTTCCAGTGCCTCTTCCCCAGCCCATCCTCCTGAGCCTGCCTCTGGGTTGTGAGCCCTTTAGTCCTCCATGCCTGGACCTGCTTCCACCTACTTCTTCACTGCTGTTCACGTTAACCCATCTCTGGTAAGAAAAGGGTTATAACCCCATCCCTTTACAGCCACGTTTCAAGATCTGTCAGGGGGGCAGTTCTGACACCGTTTAATGCATGTTTTGTTAATCTCATCTAATGCAGTTTAGAAGAAAAAAAAAAGCAGAAAGCCTTGGAGGAACTGTGATGTATTAAACCACCGCAGCTGCCTTTATCAGCAGAGGCTCAGAGGCTGAAACGTGATGAATGCTGATGAAGGTTTTCTGCTCTGCCATCTGACTGTGTTTATAGACATATGTGCATTTGTCCGGATTACTAGCTCGTTGATGAAATCCCAAATTAACTGCTCTGTTGTTTTGCTGATGGTGCTCGCCCTTCTGGTTGTCCCCTTCTCCTCTGCCCTGTGCCAGCCCATTCCTTCCTTCCCTGAGGTTCCCCAAGACTTGTTAGATTTAATGTTAATGGCTCCTCGGGTCATTTCTTGATGGCTCCTGGCAGTGAGTTATCCAGGCCTATTGATTTGAAAGATGTCTTTACAGCAGATAATTCTCCCTTGCTGCAGATAGTTAGCTTTCTGCTCCATCCACCTCATCACGGTGCCTTCTTCCAAACAGGGACTAGAGAGGTCTATCAGGGACTGCTGAGCACATCCAGTGATCAGCCTAGTCCTCACCTTGTGCTCTTTTTGTATGTATGAAATTTTTAAAAAGATGCCTCTGAACCTCAAGCCTGGAGCGTTCAGAGCCCAAGCCAGACTGACATGCCCCACTAAGGATCTATTGAATGAGCTGAACATCTAACCTGGTTTTAAAGGAATTCCCACCTACACTCACCTAAACTTTTCTGCCAGAAAGGGGTTAACCTGAGCCAAGGGCTGAATCTTAGTTGCAACTCATTCTCTTTTTCCAGCAAAATCAGTCTTCCTGGACAAGATCATAGAATTGTCTAGGTTGGAAGGGACTTTTAAGATTATTGAGTCCAAAAGATCCATCAGGAGGAAAGGACTTTTGCCTGTCATCAAGGCAGAAAGAATGTAGGTGGTCCCCTTCATTTCCCAGTGCCATCACCTTTATCCCTGATGGATATGCTCCTTTCTTTGAAGTGCCATTTCTTTGCATGGATGAATTTGGTGGCTATGCTACTTCCCTGGCAATCATGTCCTAAGTCATTACAGGTGTCACAGGAAATTTGCAGGCACTGCTTGACCAAGTGATCTGCAGACACACACACTACAGCTCCAGGTTTTTGCTTCAGGAATGCCCAGAGACTTGCTGTGCTTTGTATTGTGCAATGACTCGCATCCCTGGTGATGCTAACACTGGACCCTCCTCCTGGCAGCAGAGTTGGTACCCACCAACATGAGGACATGCAGTGGCATGTCTTCCTAACAAAGTTATCTCAAGGCCAGAAGACGTATCAATATTTACAGAAAGAAGTGGTATCTTCTTTCCCCTATGACTGCAAGCAACTTTGGAACAGACAGAGATAACCCATGTCGCCCTGACATCCCCCGTGGTACATCGGTGTGTTGGCAGCACCGCTGTGCTGCAGTGGCTGTGAAGGGGATCAACCCACAGGCTGCCCCTCTAACCAGACCCCAAGTCCCTTCTGAGCCTCACTTCTGCCTGTCCCAGTCCAAAGAGTTCCTGGCTGGGGCTACCAGAAGCTCTGCCTCTTGCGAGCACTATTCATCTACCGATGGGGCAATTTCTCTCCAAGGCCACCATCACAGGGCAATTTCTGTCCTTATCTCCTCCCAACAGAGCATCTCCTTTGTTTTCTGTGCATGCTGTCTGCTCCCTGTTTAACCTGTAGTGTGTAGCAGGTGCCTGGGAGAAGAGCAGGTCCTGCAGTTAATGTCTTGGAGAGCTGATAAAAATGCTATCTGCTGCTTCCCAGGTTGTGCCTGGTGCTGGAACATGGTTAACGAGGAAACCAGCCTTCATCAGGGGCTCAGCAGTTCAAACAGAGCTGATACGCAGCGTCATCGCCTGCCAGTCATTAATTTCGTGACCTCATCGCGGCATCTGTGGAGGTGAGGAAGAGTCACCAGCTCAGGCTGCAGCTAGGGAAGATTCAGGTTCGAGGCTGGGGAGTAGATTTAGATTAGACATAAGGAAGCAATTCTTTATGATAAGGGTGGTGAGACACTGGGCCAGGTTGCCCAGAAGGGTGGGAGATGCCCCATCCCTGGAGGTGTTCAAGACCAGGTTGGGCAGAGCTTTGAGCAACATGGTCTAGTTGAAGATGTCCCTGCCCATGGCGTGGGGGTTGGACTAGATGATTTTTAAAGGCCCCATCCAACCCAAACCGTTCCATGATTCTATGATAAGAAGGGCAAAATAAAGGCTGAAATTTGCTTCTTTAGAGAGGATATGGCATCTGTGTTGCTGCAGGTCTGCAAGAGCAATGGAGCTGATACCAAGCTGATGCGATGGGTGAGTTGGCCCATAAGGTCCCTGGTTCTAGGGCTTGAGCCAAGATGCTGGACTTTGCCTCTAACAGAGAGCAAACACCTCAGGGTATGCTGTTAGTCCTTAGCATGCCTGCTGCCCAGAGCTTCTGTGCTGAAAGCAAACGTTCTCATGTGTGGGAGCATTTCTATGGCCTTCACACATGGTATGCATGTGAACAGACACAAGGGTGTGAGGGACAGGGGATATTCTCAGTGTCTTTGCTGTGTGGTGGAACCAGCCCTGGAAAGAGTCTCTGTCCAGCCAGATGCTGGCTCCGATGGGGACAGCAATGTGATACCTTGCTTTGGGCTCCTAGAGCAGAGGCAAACCTTTCTGCCGCCCCAGGGGCACTTTTGCCCAGGACTATTCTGGTGGAAGAGGCCAGGACTGCCATGGGCGCAGGCTGTTTTCCTCTCTTCCTAGCAATCACAAAATGGGTTAAAAAATAATTTTTCGCAACCATTAGGGAAGATCTACCATGTGCTGGATCTCCAGAACCTGTCAGCTTCTGGGATTTTGTCTTCTCTTCCAGCTGCTTATGAGATTGGTTCAATCCCTTGGAAGAGCCATGCAGCTTTCTTCTAGGCTTTCAAACATATGCTGAGTTTGAAGGAGGGAAAGTAAGCAATAAAAGCAAATACAACAAATTGCTCATCTCTGCTCATGCCCAGCACCACCTTTATCAGACAGAAGGGAAACCTCCATTCTTGGACAACCAAGTACTTTGCAAGGAAGTGTTTGAATCTCAGAGATCTTTGGATGTATGAAGAGGTTTGGAGTCTGAACTCTAACTCCCAAGTCTGTAGCTATCCCCATAACCAACCATTCCATGATTGCCCAGTTGGGCAGGCGCACAAGCTTGCTCTACCCATGCTGAACCAAGAGGGTAGGGAAGTGTGATGAGGAGAGACCCAAGCTGGTGGGACAGAAGCCAAGCAGGTCCAGCTGTAGCCAGAATGCTTTGGTGAGGTGTCATCTGAGCTCGGTGCCAAGCTAATAAGCCTGCCAGGAGCCAGGGCTTCCTTGCTTGGATGACAAACTAGGCTAATGGTGCTTGGCTGGATCCAGAGCTCTGCTGGAAACTGCATAGCTCTGCTCTGCCATGTGAATCTGCTGCTTCAGATGGGGCAAGCAACTTCTCTTCGGCAACAGATAGCGCAGGGAGCTGTGGCACTGAAATGGGGACATGTCCTGACACCAGGGTTATCCTGGGGCCCTTCTCTTCTGCTGTGGCTTGAAGAGAGAAAATGAAGGAATTGCCACCTCACCTCCATCAGGCTGCTGGGGCTGTTACTGTAATTTTGCTACCCCCTTGGTGACTCTAGGATGGGGTCTCTGCCAGCTGTAGTGCTTCCACTCTGCTTTGGGATGCTGGCACAACACACACTTTATAGCTCTGATTTTAGCTTCAGGAAAGGGGAAGCTAAAGCAATTCCAAACAGAGCTTTTGCCTGCCTAGATTGGTTATCCATGGACTGCCGGCTGTGACTGGGGGATGTTCTCCATGCATGAAGGACCTACCACTGCTTTTGTCTTGCTGCTGAAGCCCAGCAAACAGTATTTGCAGAGCCACAGCGGAAAATCACTATTTTTCCCCCAAAGCAAGGAAGCACAAACCCATTGTGAGCCTGTTAGTGCCCTTTCTCAGGACAGCACCTCTTTCCCTGGCATCACCAAGTGTCTACACCCCTTCCTGTGGGACAGAGACTGGCCTGCTTCTGTGTGGACGTAGAAATAGCTGATGAGAAAAAGTAGAGACAAGAATATTATTATGGGGAATGTTTTTGGGTGAAAAAGTGTCTCACTGGTGAATTTGAACCCAGCTGTGAAATAGCCTCCAAAGGGAAATGCCCACTGGATTTGTCAAAAGGCTTGACATACCATCAGGGTGATCTTAGTGCAAGCAGAGATGGAGCCAATGTGGGTTCCTAAAGTGACCAAAGGAAAAATACAGCTTTGGGATGAGGCTTTGGGAAAACTGATGGAAACACAATCCTAATCTTCCTGTATTTATGTGAAAATATCCTCTTTGAAGGTCTTCTCTGGTTGCAAGATCTCTGGGGCAGAATCTTTCCCAATTTAGCGGTGATCTTGGGAGGCTGAGGGTGCTGGCACAGGACATTTAAGAAAGAGTGGTAAAAATAGCATTGTGGCACAATTGCCACCATGGATTACCCAGGCATTTCCCATGGGATAGCGCAGGGATATGTTCTGTGCCCTCCTCCTTTCCTGTTTATTCAAGGGGATTTTCACCTCTGCAGTCTCCAGGACGCAGGTCCCAGATGGCCCTACGACAAACAGACAGCTGTTGAGTGGGGTTTTGTTCTTTTTGAAGACAAGCAGTCACTTTACAAAAGGAAAAAAAAAAAGGTGTAAATGAGAAAAATTCTATGAACAAATGCTTCTAGGGAAAATGAAGAGTTTTTATGCTGGTGATTAGGATTAATAGCAAAATAGGGGAAAATCTTGTCCCTTGTGTTCCCACAAAAGACTGCAGGCAAGGACCAAACAGGAATCTGTTTTCCTCGATATATCTCACAGGAAAAGCTACTCCCTCTTCAGGGATTTCTTACCTTAGACAGAAACAGCAGCTTCGCAAGCCTGAGAATTACTTCCAGAGGTGCCCAGTTCTTCCAGCAAATAAATCTATCCATTATTTCAGGGTTTGTAATCACTGAAGCGATAAAATACATGATGGCAGTGAGTACAGGTAAAGCAAAAAAAGACTGTAGAATATCGTTCTTCAGAAACATCCTAAAGGTTATGAAGCAGCACAGATTGATTTATGCTTTAATATGAGTTCTCAGATGTTTGATCAATGCAATGAGGTTTTATGAGTGCTAGCTGACCTGTGGTAACTATATGCACTTAGTTCGTTGCAACCATGAGGTAGGATATATTAGAATAAATGCTTGACTGAGGTCCATACTGACGTGCTCTCCCTCACAACAGCTGAAGCTAAGAGCTTAGATCTGGTCAGTGACCAGGGCTCTGGGGATTTTCTGAGCTGTGAAAATTATTGTATGGAGTTCTACAAGAAGGTAAGGACAATCATAGGCAGAAGGGGACTCATCAGCCTGGTGTGGTTGAATTAGGGACAGTAGGAGAGCCATGAGAACATGGAAGACTTGCCCTCCAAATTCAAGGGCAGTTAAAATGAAGTCAAAATGAGGCGAAAAACAGCACAGGCTGGAAAGAACTTTAGGTTTTATAGCTTTCATCAGAGCCATAGAGGTGTGTGCCCCACGAAGGACCCCAAATTCAGTTTTGGGGTCATGCCAGAGCTCTTTTCCACCCCTGACCCTCTTCCTTCCCATCATAGCTGTTCCTGTCCCAGGTGGTGAGAAGAAGGTGTAGAGATGAAGGTGTTGAGGTAGTTCCTCTCAAAGACTTACTGAACAAAATGGGTATTGAACATACTCCAGCCCCTTGGAGATGCTTGGAGAGCATCTACTATGGGAGCAAAGAGTAGCTAATGTGAACTGAGAAAGCGTCATTAACAATACAAGGACTTCAGGACCACAGGTCCAAGGATGACTCCAGTTGTCAATGGAGACCTACCAGTGCAGGTGTCAGCTCTGGTGATGCAGAGCTTGTCTTTCAGGTCGTTTTCCAATCTAATAGTCCAGCACCTCACAGTCCTACATACACTTATCTTCACAGCAGCCCAACCAGGGCTGAGTTGTAGGTTATAAGTAGGTAAGATGGTTAGAGGTACTTGGGAGCCTTCAGTTCACCTGTTTTGAACCTAAAATGGATGAGGACATCACTCATAGAGTCCAGATACTGTTGTGAAAAGGGACTCAGAGTGCTCGTTGTGCAGCGCACCATGCTCTTCCTGCTGTGCATTTCTGCTGGCAGCTGCCTGGCCTCCTGATGGGTTGGTTCAGCTCACCGATTTGTCTGAAAACTGGTCTTTTTTTTTTTCTCTTTTTTTGATACAGTGAAGGGCTGCACAAATGCTGTCTTTGATGTAATGGAAAGGAGGGTCAGGATGACCCCTCTCCTTTGCCCTGCAGTCACAGGGTGACTTTAACCACCTGTGGAAATGCACCTTGGAAAAGTTGTCATTCATGTGCCCAAGCCCACCCAGAAAGTCCAGCATGGTAGAGGGACTTGAACTGTTTCTGCGTGAGCGACCCATAACCTGTGGCCCTTCCTTGGTCCTCTGTGCGCTGAGAATGCATCACGGGCTGCCAGGACATCGATGTTACATCCATCTGCCAGTCTCTTGGCCATCTCTGGACCATTCCTTTACCTGCAATCCCCTCCAAAATTAAGAGGCAGCTTGATCACACCAAAATGCATCATCACACCCCGCTTAGCAGCACGCCACCACCAGCATCATCACTGGTAAAAACACACCAGCTCTAATGTGCTGGGCTCCCATCAAAAGGGGCTCTGGGAGGAAGAAGCCATGTGTTTCCTTTAACCTACAATAAAGCGAAGCAGTTCAAAGAGAAGGAAAAGGAGGTTAACGATCTCTTTGAAATGTAGGTTCAAATTCCCAGCACGGCCCCAGTCAATTACCAGCAAGCGCCGGTGACACACATCCACCGGTGACACACATCCACCGCTAAGGAGGAAGAGGAGGGGAGCGCACGTGGCGCAGGCATCCAGGGGGTTAAAGGACATCACCACGGTGGTGGGAAAATTTTCAGGGACAAAACTGTGGGTTTTTTTCAAGCTGATTCATCCCCCTGGGGTGCACCCGGAGTGGAGGCTGGACCAGTGGAGGGGATGGAGCTGGGCAGGGTGGCAGCACATCCCCCTGCCCAAACCCCCTTTGCAGCTGGCAGGGGATTTTTGAAGGGTGCCCAGCGGGCTGCTGCTTTCTCCTGGGTGGCTCCTCTGTGGCAGAATGAACCACTTTTATTTTAATGCCGTTAATGAAAGGCAGTGCAGGGGTGGGGATGGGGCAGGAGGGGGACGGGTTTGTTCTGGCACTGGGGGACGAGTGCACACAGGCATACAAATGCTAGGAGACAAAGGCTGTGATTAAGGGATGGTGCTCCGACTCCCTGCTTATTACAGCAGAGGATTTATCTGATGGCCTAGTTTCATCTCCAATTTTCCACCTTTTAATCAGGTTCCCAAGTCCGTTTGGCCACCCAAACAGGGAAGGAAAGGGATGTCTCCAGGGTGATGGGGCAAGAATAACGCTACAGTGCTGCCTCTAGAAACGTACATGGGACAGGGGGTTTGGCTGCCCCAAAGCTTTCCCAGGAGGCAGATCCCGGGGCATCCAGAAGGATTATGCCCAGCCACGCAGCATTATTTTCTGGCATGGCAAGAGTGCATCCGCTCTTTCCAGCCTGACCAAGTCAGGGTGTGTGGAACAAACGTGCTGGAAATAAAAACCTCCTGCAAAATGGAAAATGTACAGAGGAGCAGCTATTTTTAAGAGGGACGGCACCTACTGCTGCTATGAAGTCAGTCACATAATCAGTCAGCAAGGGACTTCTGTAGGCTGAGAGCTGACAGCCAGGAGAAACAGCTCCAGCAGACTGGCAAGAAGCAAATGGGAGCTTTTGGGTACCAAGAGGTGCATGTTTTGAAATAAAGAAGGTTGTCCTATGCTGCCCTGGGCATGAGGCAGATGGGGGGAAGTAATCCTCGGTGTCTTTCCCAACATGCTGGGAAGGGGGGTGAGATGCTGAGAACTCCCCAGGGGACTGAGTGCTGCAAGCAAATGCCAGTTCAGCCACTTCTTCCCCCTCCCTAACCCAGCCTATCCTTATTGCCCAGCCTCTGTTGAGGTTTTCCTGCTTCTAAAAATATTCAGCCTCTAATTAAAAAGCCCATCTTGCTTGCCAGGGCAAACATATCCGGCCGCAGAGATGAACTGGTCCTGGTGGCAGCCACAGCTTGCATCTAACCAGCCTGGCCGGCTTTCCTGGCATGGGTGTGTTGGAGTGATGTCTGGCACCAGGGTTTAGTCCGTCACGCCGTGTTATCAAGCTGACAGCAGCTTTAGGAAGCTGGCATGAGGGCCTCCTCAAATTTTCCAAGCCTGAGGCCATAACGCGCCTTTTCCTTCTCCGTGGGGACATTAGTGCTGTGTTTCAGGCATCTGGGTCCCATGGTGGTGAGGGACGCGTGTGTGGGCGATGCAGGGGTTCATGCTGCTGATGGAGGCTTGCATGCTTCTTCCCATGCAGAGGGCTTCAGAAAGGCCATTTAAATAATAAAAATCACGAGCAGAATGAGAGGAAGGTAAGGCAAGGGGGCAAAGGAGTACTGGGAAGGACAAGATCCAGCCCAGTGCTGGAGCATCATATAAGTGGGGGACTCGCATGGAAGTGGGAGAAGCAAGCTTCAGACCTGTTGCTCCCTGGGCAGTGTCCATCCCCTGGCAGACTTGGGCAGCAGGACACTCTCCACCGCTCCAACTGAGCCTGGTGTCCCAGGGCAGGAGGGATCCCATCCAGGAGGAGTCCCAGAAGGAGTGTGGTGGTGTAGCTTAATGTTCACAGCACGCAATGGTGGGCACCAGAGGAGCAGTTATCTCTAAGGGTTGGTGATGGCTTTTCCTCTACAGTCCATAACGGTGCTGGAAGCACAATCTGGCCTCTCCTGGAGATGTCTACCTCCAGGTTACGGTCTGATCAAACCTTGCAGTCCTGGAGGATGGGGCAGTTTGAAAAAGCAGATGGAGAAACAACAGCCTCTTCCAGGCAGCCTGTAGCTCTGCCTGCCTGGATGGAAGATGCAGTTGTTCCTTCAGGCTTGGGAGGACCTGGAATGCTGCAGCTTCCCCAGGGCGGTTTCCTCACTGGGACTCTGCTTGCATCACTTTTATACACAGCACCGAGAAGTGCTTAAAATTAAATTTGCTGTTTAAGAGCAGGCAAAGCCCTCCTGAGATGTTTCTATTTATTCTTTGCTTGCAATGGCTCTGCATGCTCTTAGCCCTCCACGCAGCAGCCCCCGCTCCTTGGAGAGCGGTGCTGAGGCTGGACCACGTGTATCTCACTGATGAAAGCTCTGCGGTCTGGCAGAGTGCAGAGAATCATAGGATCATGGCATCATAGAATCACAGAATAGTTAGAGCTGGAAGGGACCCTAAAGATTAGCTAGTTCCCCCACCCCTGCCCTGGGCAGGGACACCTCCCACCAGACCAGGTTCGTCCAAACCCCGTCCAGCCTGGCCTTGAACACCTCCAGGGATGGGGCAGCCACAGCTTCTCTGGGCAACCTGGGCCAGGGGCTCACCACCCTCACAGCAAAGAATTTCTACCTAGTACTTCATCTACATCTCCCGTCTTTCAGTGTAAAGCCGTTAGCCCTCATGCCATTCACTTCCACCCCCATGGTCTCATGAAACAGCTTGTAGGCTCTCCCCACATCACCCGCTTGGGAAATCCAGCCTTTCAGACCCAGCAGACTGTGTCCCACATTGGCCAAATCCATGAAGAGACCTCCACCATCTCTGACAAGCTTTGGAGCAGATCCCGGAGCAGGAAATTTGCTCCAGATACTCTTGTGCTGCTTCACTGCTACATGTCCATAATTTCCTTTGAGTCAAACAGTGAAGTTCTCAAGCCTTTCTGCCAATGTGGAGGCCAGCAGGCCACCCCTAGTTTGGAGATACAACACCCATGAGGCTGGTGGGACTGAGCCGGGCAAGGAAAGGAGCCGCGTTGCACTTCGGACCCAACAACAGCTGCCGCCTTCCTAGCGCTAAGGCAGTAAATCCGGGGGATCTGGGTTTATTCTCCTCCAAATCACTTTATTATATTGTGAGTAATCACAAAGCCTTACAATGCTGCAGAGGTTCTTTAAAAAAGAAACAAAACAACAAACTAACACAGCAACGGTACTTGCCAGCTTTTGCTAAGACTTGTTTAGCTAGCAGCTAGCGAGAGATTACACAAGGAAATCTTGCAGTCTTCAATTGGATTGTCACATTGGGTTTTGAACTTACCACAGTGGCACAAAGACAGTAACTTTGACAGTATACGATCCCTGTAACATTTCATCTACGTACAGACTTATAAAATTAAACAACTTTCTTTTTAAAAATTACATTTTCTGCCAGCAGAAAAGAATTCTCTTAAAAAGGCAAGATCCGCTAAAAAACACCCCTTTCATCCCAAACTTCCCCTGTCTTGCACTGCAGTTGGTTGCTGTTCCCCTCCAGATCCCAGCCTGTAGGCTGTCACGTTGCCTTTTTAAGAAAATCAACATGTTTCTTATGATTGTGAAGGCTGGATGAGCATTGCAAAGGCTGAGGAGAGGGGTAAAAGCCCCAACACTGAAAGAAAGGGTTAAAATCCCACCCTGAGGTCCCCGAACAACTCATTGCAAAGGAGATGGATAAAAAGGTGGGAGAGGGATTTCAGTATCCAAAGTGAGGTGTTGACTCTGGCTATGGGCCCAATGGATTTCAACCATCCCTAGAGACAGCTGCTTTGGGTAATAGGGTTTCCATTTGCAAAGGCCTTTGGGGGTGTGAGGACGAAGCCTGAGCTCCTCCCAACACTCCTAAGGAGGGTTGTAGTTTGGGTTTCTGTCTGCATCACCTTTGCATGGACCTCCCTAAATCAGTTTCAGAGGTTGAAGGTCACCCTGATGCAAGGCTGGGCTTAGAAACCAAGCTGCAAATCAGCGCGAGCAGGACCCCCATCCACAACATCCCTCCCCATCCCCAGGAAAGAGCGTGCCAGATGTGGACCAGTCCTCAGCAGACACCTCCACTGCAGGAGCTCCTACAAACAAGGCTTCACACATGGCATTGAGTCATGCTGTGCTGCCTTCCCCTGCTTTCTCCTAGCCTGGAGAAGAAGAGGGACAAGACATGCTTTGCCAGCATTTCAGCAATGGAGGAAAAAATGAGCAAATCTCCGAGGACCAGGCTTTTTATCAGATTTCAGTTGGCAGCCAAGGAGCTGTGTGAGAGAAAGAAAAAAGCTACAACCCTGGAAAATAAAACCCAAGATCTTTCCCCTGATAGGCAAAGCGCTCCAGGGTCACAGGCGTCAGTGCTAATTCTTCCCCCGGCACGTTCTGGGGAGTGTTTTGGCACTGGAAATTGCCTCATGCGCGCCCAGCTGAGTCACAGATGTTGTGTTCAGATGGGGAACGTCAACGTGGAAATAGCTTACTCTCACATCCTCTGGGTCTGCGTCTTGGTTTGATAAGGTTGTCAAGATGAGAATCCCTGTCAAAGTTTTCTTCCAAGCTTCCCCAGAAAAGGAACAGGGATTTTTTTTTTAAATTATTTTTTTAAGCTCGGCTACACGATCTCTTCACTTTGCAACTCAGTCAGTTTGCTTCATTGGAGGTTGGTTCCTGGGCGAGATGTGGCTGTTGGCAAGACCCCTCTGCTTCCTTTGCTCTGCTGCACATCAGTTCTGAGCAATGGCTCGCTAAGGTTAGAAAGACAGGAGGTCGCCAAGGTTGGACCTAAAGTAATTAGACATGAAAAGGGTAGAGGTGGGAAAACGGAGCAAATTGTGGGAAAAGTTCTCGACTTACTCAATGTTCATTGCACACCTATGCAAATAACATGTAAAAACCAGCACATTAGGAGTACCCTGTATTCAGGTTGGTCTGGAAATGTTTCTTCAAGACTGAAAGTGCATGACAGGGAACAGGGTGCTGCTAATGAAGGCAACAACCAGAAGGCACTTCTTGGGGAGTAATAATTAAAAAAAGGATGATGCACAGGTTTGTAAGCAAGCAGCTATGGAGTTGGTACATTTTGGCGTGTGCTCTGGTGAGACGTCGCTTTGCTCCTACAAACGTGTCTGGGGCACGAAGGTTTGCTCCAGACCAACCGTTCTGCCCTGGGACCTGCAGAGCAGCTCGGTCCCCATTGCCCAGCATCGCCGCTCTTGAGCCAACGGGCTGCGTGCAAGACCTCAATGCACCCGGTAAAATTGGGACCCTGCAGATGACGTGGGGCCAGGATCTGAGAGTTTATAAAATCCACAAACAATCAAGTATTGGCATATACAAATATATAAATTATTGACAGTTTTACAAAAGGCACACTGCAAGCCATCTCAGTCCGACACCTGTACAAATCCCATGGTCCCCCGCCCTCCCTTCCCCACCCCTTCTCCCCAGCTTTCATCACGAAACGTAAGGCGCTGCTGCTACGGACCCGTGGCTGTCGTGGCAACTGAGGACCTCTTTTTTGGTCAGCCCGATTTGTCGGTGGTACTGTCCTTCTTTGATGGTCTTAAGACACTGTATGTTCTTCCCCAAGGTGATGCTTTTGATGGAAGGCAGGTATTTCAGTGCAGTCTTTGGCAAGGACGACACGCCTGTCCCAGAGAGGTTGAGCTCTTGTAGGGAGTTCAGACCAAAGATAACTTCAGCAGTCAGTGACTTCAAGTTGGGATTGATGGATAAATCCAGAACTTGGAGGGCTGGTAGTTCCTTGAAGCTGTAAGGAGATAATTCTCCAAAGCCACACAGGCCACTGAGGGATAAATGAATCAAATCTTTCAGCCCCGTGAAGTCTCCTTTCTCAATCTTGACTAGAGGGTTCCCGTCAAGATTTAAGTATCGGAGAGGAATCCCTTGAAGGTTTGGCACAGACGTTAGCCTGTTCCCAGAAAGATTTAAGTTCTGGATGTTGGGGATGCTCTTTTCATGGTGCCTCGTAATTGTGCTGAGCATATTATTGGATAGATCCACATTCAGGGGTTTTCCTTGACTTTTTGAAGCAAAAATGTCCATAGCTATATCCAAAAGCTTGTTATTGCTCAAATCAATGTCACCCAAAGGAGAACTGGAGAAGCAGTCCTCTGGGAGGACTTCCAGAGAGTTATGACTCAGATCCAAGGACTCCAGGTACCGAAGCCTGGAGAAGGTTGTGGAGGAAATCTTGGCAATTTTGTTGTAGCTCAGGTCAAGGCTCACCAAGGTGGTGTATCCAGGGCCAGTAAGCATCGATTCATTGATTATTTCCAGTTTGTTTGATGATAGATCCAAGTAGGAGGTATCCAGAGGGATTGGGACGGGAACAATGTGCGAGCCTATTCCACTGCAGTCCACCTTGGTCAAGCTAAAGCTGTCAAAGAGACCAAAGCTTTCCACTTCACAGTGGCAGCCAGGGAAGCAGGTTCTGGTGGTACCAAAACAAGGAAGGAGAAGCAGGAAGTTGAACCAGGCCAGGAACTGCATTGTTGACCTGGAAAACAAGACAATAAGAAAAGAGATTTAATTGCTGTAGAAGTTACTTAACAGAAGATGTGTAACAGTTTGAGTTGTGCAGTCTTCTCCTCTGTCTTTCTAAAAGGATGAATTAAGTATACCCTTAAATAGCATAGACGTCCTCCACTTTGTCTCTCATATTGTGAGCCCCATTGCAAATTTAATGGAGAAAAAAATATTGGGCTAACAGTCTTTGCAGATATAATGAAGTTGACACAACTGGAAATTCACTGTAAGGACAGTAGGCTGCCTTCAAGCAAGATCTATCCAACATGCATCCTTTTGGCTGGACCATGGAAGAAGCTAAACGACAGCTCAAACCCTGAGTCATTTTACAGCCTGCTGAACTTCAGCACACAGAGGTCTTCACGTCAGGGCATCCATGTGAGATTTGGGAGCGCCAGGTTCCAGACCCTGCATTGGAGAAATCATGTAGGCTGTGTGCCCAGTGGGAGCCTTAGGTGTCCAAAACCCTTATCAAGAAAGGAAAAACCAAACCTCTGTTCAAATTTCTTATAGATGACAAAGATAACGGCATCATCAGAACATCATCCAGGATGAATGGCTAGAAAGGCTAGCTACCTACTGGCCAAATGGCCAGCACGTCTCCCTTGCTTAGACTTCAGATGCAAATTTAGAAGTGTTTAGGTAGGTAAGATCATTGCTTTATATCAGGTGGCTCAAACTCATCCTCCTTGGGCTGGTGCTGGAGCAGAGGAACCATGAACTGCTCAGTCTAACCCAGACTCTGCTGTGGTGGCCCCAGCCTCCTGCACAGTCGTTGAGTGGAGAGAGCCAATTTGTTTCATATAGAGCCTCTGGGGAGTCTTTGCTAATTACATTAAGTATTCTCTCTGATTAACAATGCCAGCAAGCAAGGAGCTCTCTCCATCCCTCTGGGTTTGGCCCTCCTCCATCTACACTGTTTCTGTCTCTCCATTGTCGTAGTCAAGGAAGGAAGAGAGCTGATGTGCACCTCTCCAGCTTTGCTGGACCTCTTCAGATCACATCGTAACAACTCCTCCGCACAACTGTGGGCAACAGCAGCTGTGTGATTTCAAGAGCCAGCCAAAAAAGCTTTAGCTCTGCATCTCTGGGGAGGGTAAATTGAAGCATGCCAGCATCCCGCAGGTCAGCAGAGGCAGCAAGAGCTGTCCTCGCTGGTTCCCATACAAATGGTCTCCAGGAGGCCGGCAACAAAAACTCCCACCAAACCAGGCAAGCAGACCCACCAGCACCACTCTATGGCTACGCTGCTGGTGATAAACAGAGACTCACATGCCAAGCACTCATTTAGCCAAAAAAACCCCAACCCAATCCCCTTTAAACCCGTGTTCCCGTCCCCCCCTCCCCCCGTCTCTATTCTCACCTTTCCCACAGCTTGTTTAAAAGCACTTCATTAACTTCCTTGCAGTATCATCTTTCCCACACAGCCTTTGATCTGGCCGAGACGCCTTCCCCCCCAGCCCGTGCACCTTCCCAGGACCATTTCCTAGAAGTTCACACTTCATCTTCCCTCACCCACCCCTTGGCAGCAGTTTCTCTCCCTTTTCAGCGTGGTCTTCTTGGCCCTGCTCTCCTTCCCAGGAGACCAACCCAGGGACTATGTGCCAATGTGCAAAAGAAGTGCAAAGGGGGAAAAGTGTTGCAAAAATATTGTCCTGATCACTGATACAAGTTGGCTGGTGGTAACTCCCAAACCTCCTGCAAATAGAGAGCAGAGATTGGGACTCTGGCCAAAGAGCCTGCAACTAAAGCATTGCTAACGGCCAACACGCAATCCTCTGGGGTCCATTATTCTACAGAAACAACAGAAAATCAGTAAGATGAGCCCGAGTCCCAGCCCATCTCAACTATTTCTTGAGAAAACACATATGTGTGCAGAGGGAAGGCAGGGGGTGGTGCTCCTTTCTGCAGACACAATTCCAGATATCCCTTTCCTAATGGCATCAAGGCTGATCCCCTCTCGTTCTGTGCAGACAGACCATAGCTTGCTCCCTTCTTCGGTCCCTCCTAAACTAAAAATTACATTTTTTTCATGAAGCTGCATTTGGAATGCACTGAAATGTTTTATTACCAGGGGACATTAGAGCAGTGGGGAGCTCTTTGGGAACTCAAAAAGCAAAATCCCAAATGTTAAATATCTCACGTACAGGGAAGTACCCGTGTTAGTGTCAGCTCAGTCTACTGGTATTTCTTCTCCCAAATCCCACCCAGTGGCTATTCCCACTTCATCTCTCAACAAGGAAAGCGCCTCCTAACTTCTTCTTCAAAAACCCAGCTCAGTTCCTCATGGCTTCCCATTGACTCTGCTGGGAGGTGTATCAGACCCCAGCAGTCCAAAACACATCAGTGTGAGACTTGGCTTTCTGAGCACTGCTAAGACCTTTGTGGGCTCCTGATGGGCCACCTGAAGAAAAGCAAGAGGGCAATCTCCAAAGTCCTAGTTTAACTGGGAACAAACATTTTAACAGGGCCAGTAGCAATAGGACAAGGGGTAATGGTTTTAAACTAAATGAGGGGAAATTCAAACTAGATATAAGGAAAAACATTTTTACAATGACGGTGGTGAAACACTGGCACAGGTTGCCCAGGAGGGAGATGCCCCATCCCTGTAAATATTCAAGGTCAGGTTGGACGAGGCTCTGAGCAACCTGATCTAGTTGAAGATGTGAGACACTGGAACAGGTTGCCCAGGGAGGTGGTGGAAGCCCCATCCCTGGAAGTTTTTAAGGCCAGGCTGGATGGGGCTCTGAGCAACCTGGTCTAGTGGGAGATGTCCCTGCCCATGGCAGGGGGGTTGGAACTAGATGATCTTTAAGGTCCCTTCCAACCCTAACAATTCTATGGTTCTATGCCCCTGCTCATTGCAGGGGGATTGGACTAGATGACCTTCAAAGGTCCCTTCCAACCCAATCCATTCTATGATTGTATGAACTGAGAGGAGAATCAAAGCCAGCGCTGGGCTTCGATATGCGGCTGCTCAAGCTCCTTTTGACATGGGAATTCTCTTCCTGATCAGTCTCAAAAATGATCGCCAGAAGTGAGCATATACAGCGACTTCCACTGCAACATCCATGGCTCCAGCCAGCAGCAAGCATGAAAATTTATGCAGCTGAAAAGCAGTACGCAAAGCTCAGCTTAGGTACTTGCACAGCATCTATTGCCTCTTCCCTTCTCGCAGCACTGCCCCAAATTCTCCCTTACTGGCTCTGCAATTGCTTTGCAGATGAGATGCAATCCATTACCACCAGTTAAAAACTCCCTCATGGGGCAACATGAAACATTCACACAACAACAAGCCCCTTGGCCAATATCTGTGATAAAAGATAGGAGAAATAAAGGCACTGGTCACCTTCTAGTCTACGAAAAAGACTCCTGCATTGCTAGATAATCAACAAAGAGCTTAGTCAGGTACAGGCATGCTTCATCATCATATGGCGCAATCGATAGCGCTCTTTGAAATGGGGAAAGAAACATGCCGCAGGCATTTACAGTTCATCTGTGTACAGCACGCATTTGAAACCGCATCAAATTGCCTTTGGATTGCTGCCTACGAGCTGCTCTGTTGATAAAGGCAGGAAGCCAAGGCATCCCCTCGTAAAAGGAAGATGAGTTATCCTGCAGCACTGGGGAGATTCACCTGGAGGAAACACCACAGACCAGAAACCACCAGCCCCATCACCTGGGATGGCAGGGGGAAAAGCCACGGGGAGAAAACAGTCTGCTTTCAGGATGGTTCAGCCATGACCTCTTCTTTTCTATGGTTGTTGTGGTGTGGAGAGATCCCAGGGACAAATTTTGGCCACCTGACAGCTCTGGAGGGCTCGTTATACCCACTGATTTCAACAGGAGCTGCTGGGGGTGCAGCATCATCCCCCACATTTCAGGTGCCCAGAGTGGCCGCAGAGCTCTTGTCTTTCTACCTTGCTCGTCCTTTCTGCACGCCAAGTATCCTGAGACAACCCCAAGGAGACACAGCGGTGGCTAATGGAGCACCAGCAGGGTGCCAGCCTTCTCCTCCAAATTCCACATCTCTCCCTGAGCCTGCAGATGCCCCAACACCTCCCTCCTCTGCTCATCCCCAGCACCATCACGTGGCAGGACCCAGGTGGAAACCTCACACTGAGATTTCTCTGCCAAAAAAAAATGGTAAAATTTTATTTTAAAACCAGGCTGCAGAGGAAAGCTAGGTCTCAGCTGATGGCTGGGGAGGTGGGAGGGAGGAAAGCCCTGTCACTGTGTTGTTGCAAATCCATTCTTCTCATTGCACTTGATTTCCTCCTTCTCCGCTTCCTTAAAGACTTTTCTAACTAGTCTTCCCTGATCTACAGCTGAGATTTTGCCACCTTGTTCTGACCCAATGGAGATGTGCTAACATGTCCCACCTTGGATGGAAGTCCATTGCTCAGGGACTGGTCCCCCCCTCGGGAATGCGGAGATGAAGAAGATGCTACCTAAGCTACCTCCGGTTGCCCTGGCAACCACCAAGCTGGAAATCCCTATAGCCAAAAATCAAGGACTAATTAAAAAATAATGAAAGGGGGAGGTGTTTGAAAGTTCTTTGTTTGATGGAGTCAGGAAACGGCCAGCCCTGTTCTTCACACTTGCAACCCTCAGCTTCCCTGAACATGCCACTTGGCAAAGCATCGGCTGAAACGTAGCTGGAGTCAGGGCTGAAGACCTAAAGTCACCCAACGAAGCTTAAGGTACATGAGTAAGAAGTGCAGAAATCCCAGGTTGTCTCTATGGTGGGGTGAAGAGAAAGAAATTGCTCCAGAAGGGGATGAAACCCACCTAAGGCCAGACCCATCCTTGCAGATGCCCCATCTCTCCCTTGTCCATGGTGGAACAGGATGCCCAGCCTCCCTGGGGTACTGCATCCTACCCCATCCCTGGCTGCATTTTCCAAACCCAAGTCTCACCCAGCAACCAGCTGCACCCAGGATGAATCAGTTCCACCCACTCATCCAACAAAAAACCCCCTATTCTTCCTTTCCCCCCTTCAGTGGGTCAGTTTTCCAGCAAATCCATCTGCCCAGCCACAGGGTTACTCGCTCTGACACAGGAATGGGGAAAAGAGGACCCATCTTTTCAACAGCAGCCCACCATTAAAGCAGATCAGGTATGACATGAATCCCTGCATGTCTTGCTGAAGAGATCCTAGTAACTTCCATTTTTTTCTGCCAATGTGCTGCTGGATTAATTCTGGATTAACAACAAATAGAGCAACCTTTAAAGGAAAGAGGCAAAAAGGAAGGGCTGGAGTCTGCCTATCCCAAATAGAGTTGCTGCTCTAGCAAAGCATGATGGAATTGCAACTCCTTCAACACCCTTTACAACATCCTTACCAGCAACGATATTTCATCAGGGGAAAAGCTTCTGTCTTCTGTCTCTTGCATCAGCCAAGTGAAAAACAGCAAAGTCTTTATAGCAAGGCCCACAAAGCCCACTTGGCTGCATTCACTAATTGGGGGCAGGGGAAAGGGAAAGCTATTGGAAAGCGAAACAAGCTGCATAGGTTATGACAGAGGCCATAAATCCTCCAGACTGGAAAAAAAAAAAAAGAAGAGATAGTTGGCTCTTTCTCTCTTTGAATACTTGGGAGGCTCCAAGAGGCAGCTGGGATGGTGGCTCCAGCAGATTGCTCTGGAGCACCAGGATGCTCTTGAGTTGCTTCTCCCACAACAAAAGCGCTTCAGAGACCTCTTTGTGGTTTTTTTTTTCCCCATTAATTATTCTGTAAAATAGGAATAATTACCAACTAAAGCACAGCACTAGCAACAGCTACACTTTTCCAGTGTGGACTCTCCCGGGCAGAGTCCAAATGAGGCCACAGAGGCAATTGTAGACCGGTCTCCACATCCCACGCGCCGGCGCGAGCAGACAGCAAAACTGCCTCAAACCAGCCTACAAGCAGAGACTATTAATCCCTTAACTCGCAGGCACACACCCCTCACATGATAAAGAAAGTGCTGCCGACAAGGTTACTCTCTTTTTTTCTTTTTTTTTTTTTTTCTTTGTGTGAATCCATTGAAAGTAAAGGTCATCGAGGCTTTTGCTCTGCCTGCTTTAGACTGGCTCTTCCCCGCAGAAGGGCTCCCCACATGCGTGCAGCAAATAATTGTGCTTACCCCCCTCTACAAAGCTTATTAAACCAATTAGTGCTTCCTCACAAAGGAGTTCTGGTGTAAATGGGAAAGGGGCTTTCTGACCCATTTGTTATTTTTTGGTTTTTTGCTGGTTTGGGCATACGGTTTGCAAATACCAGTCCTGGTTTTATACGCGGTGTTTGTGACTCCTTGGATTTAAGGAGAGGAGAGCTAATAAGAATCCAAGAAGTACCTGCTACTTAGGTTTTAGCGTTTGCATAGATGGGTTTGGGGGAGTTCAGTGGAGTTACTCTTGGTGTCAGTGACAGCAGGATGAGAATCAGTCCCTTGGGTCTTCTAAATTCGGCTTGGTTTCATGGCGCCCTCCATCAGGAGCCATTGCACAAGTGACTTTTGGGTGATAAGTTATCACCCTTCACTTCACGCTGGTGGTTTTATCTGCTTAGGGAGCAGAGCCATCCCCAATTACCCATCAGGATATAGAGAAGGGGAAGTGCAACCCAGTCTTTGCCTTCTCCTCACCCTATTTCCCCTACCAGTGCATGCAAGCAATTGGATTGGGGGAAACTCAGCCACTGGGACAGTGGCTTTAGCCCTTATGGCTCAATGTAAAGAGACAGCGAGGGCCTGAACAGGAGCTAAAAATCATCCTGCAGGTGCCCGAACACTTTTTACTCCATCTTCCTTTCACTGGGGAAAATCAGAATTAAATGAAGGGAATGAAAAAAAGAAAAAAAAAGGAAAAAGGAAAAAAGAAAAAAGAAAAAGGAAAAAAGAAAAAAGAAAAAAGAAAAAAGAAAAAAGAAAAAAGAAAAAAGAAAAAAGAAAAAAGAAAAAAAAAGATGTATCTATGAATTCCTTTCCACTTTAATGATTTCTAATAATGGATGTAAAAGCACCTCCTCAGCATTCAGTCAAGAGCCCCACCACCAAAGGGGGAGTCGTTAGCAAGTAATTAACCCAGTGGTATCAAGAATCTACATTACCAGGCTATGGAAGAAAGATATGCAATAGGCACCAAACTGGGGACGGAAAGAAAAAGTCGTCTCTCCTCCCTCAATGCAGAGCCATGGGTTGTATTTAAGGCAGGCCGGGGGTGTGGCATTATGGGGATGGGTGGGCTCAGGATGGGATTTCTCCTCTCTGACCTGTGGGTCCCCAGGCATCATAGGAGGTAGCCAAGACAAGCAGATCTTGAACCAGTGGCTTCTTTGCTCTGCAGGGAGCTTTGTCCCCACTCAAGTGATTTCAAGAGGGGACCAAACTGTCATAAAGAGAGATGAGACCTGGCCTAGTAGGAGTTGTCCCTGGCCATGGCAGAGGGGTTGGAACTAGGTGATCTTTAAGGTCCCTTCCAACCCAAACCATCCTATGATTCTAAAATTCTATGAGATGCTGCTCACAGATCTGGACAAGAACCACATTGCTCTGCATCAAGTCTATCTTTGCAAGACTTGAATCTCACAAAAAAACCCGTGGAATCTGGGGTGTGGACAGACAGAATGGCCAAGGAAGGCAAAAACAAGATGTCATTCCTCATTTTCCCAATATCTCAGTTCGCTTCTCAGCTCCAGACACAGAGAAACTGCTGAGCCAAAACCACAATGATTAACCAGCATCCCACTGATTCTCTCCATCCTTCAGGGAGATTTTCATAGACATTACGGGGGACGGGATAGAGAAGATCAATGAGAGCAAAGCCAAGTTGTTAAGCATCAGACACATTTCATAACCCCAAAGCCAAAACCAAAAAGCCCCTCAATCCACCACATGGGCTGCAGAGAAGATATATGGGATTGATTAAGAGGGAACCCAGCACCTCCAAACCCTACAGCTTCACACTATGGGTTTGTTTTCAAACATATGACATGCCTTGCTCAGCTGAAACAGCCTCTGCTCTATTTTTTTTCCTTTGAAGTAAAAAAAAAAAATATAAAAATCCTGTCTGTTAAAAGGAAATGGAGAACCCTATTAAAATAATCTTTGCTCCAACTCTTAATGTCACAAATCCCATCTGCTTTGCAAGAGGCCATGGGTAATTTATCATCCTTGTGTTTAAACAGCTAATAGTTTATTCCACTTATGCAATCCCTTCCCCCCGCCCCGGCATCCCTCATCCCCCCTCAAGGAGGAAATCAAGGTGCGGTGTGTTTTGGGCTCTGACAAAAGGAAACCTGTGTGGGCAGGTCTGCCAGCCCATACGGCAAGTTCCTGCCGATTTACATCCGCGGCTGAAATACGGACGATTTCTGCTGCCCTGAGAGCTACGTGCCTCGAAAAGCTGCATCTTGGAAGCAAACAGCAGCCCAACTCCTGGGAATTTCGCCTCAAGTGGGAAGAAGTCGGTGCTACCTCCAGCATGGGCAAATTAGGAATTAAATCACAGCCGCAGCAGGGTTTTGCACAAAAATCCCCTTTCCCTGCTCAGCCCAGGAAGCTCTCACATTAATGGCGGTTTTATTCGAGGTGGGGGAAACAGTCTCCCGTGGCTTTTTGAAAGCAATTTTGCTCGCCAGCCTCACGCCGAGCTCTGCTTGTGCCCAGAGGAGGCGTTCCCGAAAGGAAATGAAGTTTGCCGAGCCTCCGGAGCGGCTGCGGGCAGGGGAAGGCAGGTGTCGGGGCAGCGTGGCACCTCCCGGCAGCAGCCCTGCGGATTCATGGGGCTCACTGGGAGCAGAGGGGATGTGAGGATCCCGGCCCCACCGTTGCCTCCTGGCTATGCCAGCTGCAGGACCACTCAAACGGGGAGCGTTGGCAGCCACACACCGGTTCATGGAATCACAGAATAGCAGGGTTGTGAGGGACCTCTGGAGATCATCCAGTCCAACCCCCTGCCAGAGCAGGGTCACCCAGAGCAGGTGGCACAGGAATGCATCCAGGTGGGTTTCGAATATCTCCAGAGAAAGAGACTCCACCACATCTCTGGGCAGCCCGTTCCCAGGCTCTGGCATCCTCGAAGTAAAGTTTTTCCTTATGTTCAGACAAAAATTCCCATGTTCCATTTTATGCCCGTTGCCCCTTGTCCTGTCACTGGGCACCACTGAGAAAAGTTTGGCCCCATCCTCTTGACACCCAACCTTTAGCTATTGCTGAGCATTGATGAGATCCCCTCTCAGTCTGCTCTTCTCCAGGCTGAACAGCCCCAGGGCTCTCAGCCTTTCCTCAGCACAGAGATGCTCCAGTCCCCTGGATCATCTTTGTAACCTCTGCTGGACTCTCTCCAGTAGTTTCCAGCAGCCCAGGATGTACGGGATCAAACAAGGTGTCCACAAGGGATGCAGGAGCTCAGGGGTTTCTCCTGCTGCAGCATTACCCCAGGGGTGACCACCCCAAAACCTTTAACCCCCTGAAAGCTCCTGCTTCCCATCCGTCCTCTCTGCTTTTTAACCATGAGCATTTCCAGGAACAGGAGTTCTCGCTGTCCTGGCACTCGCTGAGCCTAACACAGACCTCATCTCAGCCAGGAACACAAATATTTTCTTAACCGCCTCAAACTCAGCCCAAACAGGATCTTTATCATAAACCCAGTGACACATCCCAGAACAGGAGGTCTCCATTGCAGAGGAGTTATTTTGGCACAAATAGGTTTACGAACCAGCCCTTCAGCGTAGCAAAGGGAGAGGTTTACCACCTTAGTTTCACACCAGCCCTAACGCATTTTGCTGTAGAGGGACCTGGTGAAGCCAACAGCAGATCCCCATCCATCATCCCCGATGACCAAGGGCTCGCCATGATGCACGGAGGGAGGCTGCGAGTACCCAGGCTTTACCCAAATCACAGGAGGAACCTTGGTAGCATTAAATCCTCCTTCTTTGGGGCTGCATCCCCCTTTGCAAAAGGTTGACTTAAAAATGATGGATCACGTCTACAACATTGGGGTTGCATGTGCTTCCCCCTCTTCTCCGACAGTTCCTGGCATCAGGCTAAGAAAGCCAACAAGCTGACATGAATTTTTAAAGCATAAAACACCTGAGGCAGGGCCGTATTTCTTTGCAGGTCAATTATTGAAAGCTAAAATGACCCTAGCAAGCTTTTCCTATAGCCTCAGCCCTTGACGATGCTCTCCCACACCTGACCCCCAAACCCAGGCGGTTCCTATCCCAGCTCCTGCTACAACAGTACTTTTTCGTAGCACTGCAGCTCCTGGAGACATGATATAATTCAAGAGGAATGCACTCTGAGACCAACACCATACGCCAGGCCAGTGGGAAACGTTAAGAGGTGCAGCATAGGGGGAGGAAACCTCCTGTCCATGCTGGACACTTCGTGGTTTTAACTGATAATAGAGCTGCTTGGCGGGATCACGGTGGCCAGCTGGGGAATGCCACGTGCCATGCGTGTCCCTGGGATGCCACATCCCACCCCAGGAGAGGGTAGGTTGCGAGGACCCACCAGCAGCTGCCTGGTCCGTGAGGGAAAGGCACAACGTCTGTGGATGTACCCCACATCCCCAGTGTAGTTTGATTTCAGCCACCCTGGTGGGCTGGTTTGAGCTGCAGAAGGACCACGCTGCATGGATGGGCATGGATGGGTTCCCCTGGAGAGGATGAGCTGGGCAGGGGGAAGGAAGGAAGAGAGAGGAGGGATGGTGCCAGGTGAAGGCAATACATCCCAGGGTGGTTGGAACTAGATCAGAGGGTTGGAACTAGATGATCTATAAGGTCCCTTTCAACCTAAACCATTCTATGTGATGCCTCTGCCCTTCCAGGTGAGACGCAGGAGCGAATAGCTCATAGCAGCCCCATCATCCTGTATCTCTAAGGTCTTTCCAGCCCTTTCTCCTTAAAACAGAGGTGGCTGCAAACCAGGTGTCCAAACGCTGCCTCTGATGGCATGTCTTGGTCACGGTGCTCTGCTTGGTCCCAGCAAGCAGAGGCAGCCAGCACTGCCCGAAATCATGCAGAAAGAAGAGGGAAAAGAATTTCCCCCTAGCTGGGCAACACCTCCAGCCCTGGCAGAAGGATTTTAGGAGGACTCCATGCAGCTTTAGCTCTCTGAAACACAGCAGCTCCCAACCTCCCTTCTCCTATGAGCCCTGCGGGGCTGCTGGCTTCAATAGGCGAGGGCAAAGCGAGGAGGAAACACTGGGCTGGGTGCCCCTCAGCATCACCTCGGCCAGCCCACGGCTTCTTTGTTGGCTTTCTGTTTATTTTTGTGGCTGTGGGGTTTTGTTTTTTTTTTTCATGCACAATAATCTCTGGGCCTCTTTGCCGCCTGTGGCTCTCAGCGTGCAGCTGCAGACCCTCCACCGAGGAGATAATAAATACAATCCTGGCTGTTATTGTTGCAAACAGCACAGCTGGAGGCTCCCGTCTCGTTCCCCTCCCGGCCTTTCTTCCCCCCTGCCCAAATAATTCTTGCAACGTGACGCTGCGAACAATGAACGCCAGCAAAATCTCTCGGTGGAGCATCAGCTGGAGCCTCAGGAGCTGCCCCCACCCCGGCGAAGTGCGTGAGACATTTGCTACGCCCAGCAGGTCTCCGAGAAGATTTGGGAAGGGGGGATTTGGGGAGGGGAAGGGGGTCTGGGTAAAGCTGACAAAGCGTTTAGCAGCAGGGCATCATCCCCACTGCAGTTCCCAGCCCAGATGCTGCTCAACTGCCCCATGAATGTGATGTTTTGGCATCTCCTGAGCTCTTTGCCTCCCTTCCCTGGCACAGGATCCTCCAGTCCCTCTTGGCTGGCATGGGGTCTTGGAGACAAAGATCATCTAAAGTAGGTTTGGAGAGCCACATCCCCAGCAGGACCCATTTCTCACTGATGTTACCATGAGTACCCATTCATGTGCCTCAGTTTGCCTCCTGACACCTTAAGGTTGACGAACCCCAGGGCCGAGAGGTCTTCGTTCCTGTGTGGGGATGGGGTTGCCATCTCCAAGTTCAAATCTCACTAGTTTAACTGGGAATGAAGCATAAGCCAAGGCACCCTGGTCTCACCCCATAGCGAAGCCCCTTGCCAATACCACTGCTGCCACAACTGGTCCAGCCAAATGCCACCACTGTCCTTGTGCACCATGTCCGGCTCCTGCCTTGCCTGGACACTCCGGGGACACCAGCCCTGCTTTGCCCTTTGCAAAATGGGCAGCCAGGCTGGGGGACATGGAAAGGGACGTCTGGGAAGGTGGTTGTGCTAGAGATATATCTAAGCACCTCTCAAATCAGTTTTGTGGATTCTAAGCCCTGACTGCCAACAGCAGACCTGCCTCTCCAGGGACCTCTACCCACTCATGCTGCTCACCTCCCCTGCCTCCATCCTGTCCCCATCCCTGTCCCCTTGTTTTTGGCGCAGCTCTGTGACACTCCTGCCATACCATGGAGATGCCACAAGTCACCCAGGACACACACAACCATCTTCCTTTACCATTTAATCCTGTATTAAGCCACCTCCTAACCCAATTTGACCTGATTTCACTCTACCTGACCAGCAGAGTAAGACTTCCCAGATTAGAGCATCCTCATATGTGTCCTCTGTATGGACTACACGATGCTGGCCCCTTGCACCTCGTTCCTTCCCCCAAAGCCAGGGGAGGTCACCGTGTTGCGAACACAGAGATAGGGACATCACCATGGGACATTCAGGGGCAGTCCATAAGACCAATGCTCTCCCCCAATGCACGATACTGGCCGAGTTCAGAGTTAGCCTCTGAGCCTCTAATCCTTTGAGTTGGAGACCTCATGCAAGAGGTGGCAAAGCTTCGATCCTGGGTAGATACAGGGGCTGCACCTTGAGTGGGAACTGAGCCTTTGCACTGGGATTAAAGGGATTTGGAGGAAAGATCTCCTCCACCCTGCTGAGTGAAGCTTGGCCTCGCCATGCCCCCTGCTACAGACATCGCTTTCTCAAGGATGGGAAGAAAATGGGTGATTTTGGGGTCAGGGACGTGCCCTGCCCCGCTTGGAGAACTCTGCGCACATTTGTCACTTTAGAAGTGATGGGGGTGAGGAATCACGTCTGGTTTGACCCATCTGCCACAGCAGGGCTTTGCCTTTACGTCTCAATTTTTCCTGACGGGGGTTATCTTATTCAAAGTAAAAAAACAAAAAAAGGTCCTTGTTTCTCTCCCCACCCTTGAGCTTGAGCTGCCGGGCAAGAACCAGGGGAAAGGAGAAGGAGTGAGCATCACAGATACACGGACAGCTAAAGAGAAGCAGGAGCGGGGAAAGGGGAAGGAAAAGAAAGCCCACAGATGCCGGCACTCAAGACATTACACACAGCACATGGCCCTCCGCTCAGCAACGGCAAAGATAAAAGCGCTTTTTTTCCAGTTTGCCACCGCTCCGACAGGCAGATTTCCAGCCTGGTTAATGCAAGGCAGGAATGTCCCGTGCTTAAGGCAGACAGGTTGGTTTAATCTCCTGCAGAGTCTGCAAGCCTTGGAGGGGGGAGTGTGTGGTGGAGGGGGGGGGTGCGTGATTCTCAGAGCACGTATTTCCTTCTCCCCCCCCCCGCT